>JAOWCC010000936.1:18359882-18844983 GCA_030867875.1 Actinernus sp. WN-2022 | reverse complement strand
AAAAAACACTCAATATGCTTCAAAATGATCTCAAACAATCTCCTGGTAGCTTCTGAACATCAATGGATTAAGTTGGAGAAAGAATTGAAGAAAAAATTAACATCATCAAAAATGGTCAAATCTGGATTTCTGACAAAAATAAAAAAACACTCAATATGCTTCAAAATGATCTCAAACAATCTCCTGGTAGCTTCAGAACATGAATGGATTAAGTTGGAGAAAGAATTGAAGAAAAAATTAACATCATCAAAAATGGTCAAATCTGGATTTCTGACAAAAATAAAAAACCACTCAATATGCTTCAAAATGATCTCAAACAATCTCCTGTTAGCTTCAGAACATGAATGGATTAAGTTGGAGAAAGAATTGAACAAAAAAATCAACATCTTCAAAAAATGGTCAAATCTGGATATTTTTTGCCAGACCGGGTAGGCGAAAAATCTTGGATTTCTGACAAAAATAAAAAAACCACTCAATATGCTTCAAAATGATATCAAACAATCTCCTGTTAGCTTCTGAACATCAATGGATTAAGTTGGAGAAAGAATTGAAGTAAAAATTAACATCATCAAAAATGTTCAAATCTGGCTTTTTGATTTCTGACAAAAACTAAAAACCACTCGATAATGCTTCAAAATGATATCAAACAATCTCCTGTTAGCTCCAGAACATGAATGGATTAAGTTGGAGAAAGAATTGAACAAAAAATCAACATCTTCAAAAAATGGTCAAATCTGAATATTTTTTGCCAGACCGGGTAGGCGAAAAATCTTGGATTTCTGACAAAAATAAAAAAACCACTCAATATGCTTCAAAATGATCTCAAACAATCTCCTGTTAGCTTCTGAACATCAATGGATTAAGTTGGAGAAAGAATTGAAGTAAAAATTAACATCATCAAAAAATGGTCAAATCGGATTTTTGATTTCTGACAAAAACTAAAAACCACTCGATAATGCTTCAAAATGATATCAAACAATCTCCTGTTAGCTTCACAACATGAATGGATTAAGTTGGAGAAAGAATTGAACAAAAAATCAACATCTTCAAAAAATGGTCAAATCTGTATATTTTTTGCCAGACCGGGTAGGCGAAAAATCTTGGATTTCTGACAAAAATAAAAAAAACCCTCAATATGCTTCAAAATGATCTCAAACAATCTCCTGGTAGCTTCTGAACATCAATGGATTAAGTTGGAGAAAGAATTGAAGAAAAAATTAACATCATCAAAAATGGTCAAATCTGGATTTCTGACAAAAATAAAAAACCACTCAATATGCTTCAAAATGATCTCAAACAATCTCCTGTTAGCTTCAGAACATGAATGGATTAAGTTGGAGAAAGAATTGAACAAAAAATTAACATCATCAAAAATGGTCAAATCTGGATTTCTGACAAAAATAAAAAAACACTCAATATGCTTCAAAATGATCTCAAACAATCTCCTGTTAGCTTCAGAACATGAATGGATTAAGTTGGAGAAAGAATTGAACAAAAAATCAACATCTTAAAAAAATGGTCAAATCTGGATATTTTTTGCCAGACCGGGTAGGCGAAAAGTCTTGGATTTCTGACAAAAATAAAAAAACACTCAATATGCTTCAAAATGATATCAAACAATCTCCTGTTAGCTTCAGAACATGAATGGATTAAGTTGGAGAAAGAATTGAACAAAAAATCAACATCTTCAAAAAATGGTCAAATCTGAATATTTTTTGCCAGACCGGGTAGGCGAAAAATCTTGGATTTCTGACAAAAATAAAAAAACCACTCAATATGCTTCAAAATGATCTCAAACAATCTCCTGTTAGCTTCTGAACATCAATGGATTAAGTTGGAGAAAGAATTGAAGTAAAAATTAACATCATCCAAAAATGGTCAAATCGGATTTTTGATTTCTGACAAAAACTAAAAACCACTCGATAATGCTTCAAAATGATATCAAACAATCTCCTGTTAGCTTCACAACATGAATGGATTAAGTTGGAGAAAGAATTGAACAAAAAATCAACATCTTCAAAAAATGGTCAAATCTGTATATTTTTTGCCAGACCGGGTAGGCGAAAAATCTTGGATTTCTGACAAAAATAAAAAAAACCCTCAATATGCTTCAAAATGATCTCAAACAATCTCCTGGTAGCTTCTGAACATCAATGGATTAAGTTGGAGAAAGAATTGAAGAAAAAATTAACATCATCAAAAATGGTCAAATCTGGATTTCTGACAAAAATAAAAAACCACTCAATATGCTTCAAAATGATCTCAAACAATCTCCTGTTAGCTTCAGAACATGAATGGATTAAGTTGGAGAAAGAATTGAACAAAAAATTAACATCATCAAAAATGGTCAAATCTGGATTTCTGACAAAAATAAAAAAACACTCAATATGCTTCAAAATGATCTCAAACAATCTCCTGTTAGCTTCAGAACATGAATGGATTAAGTTGGAGAAAGAATTGAACAAAAAATCAACATCTTAAAAAAATGGTCAAATCTGGATATTTTTTGCCAGACCGGGTAGGCGAAAAATCTTGGATTTCTGACAAAAATAAAAAAACACTCAATATGCTTCAAAATGATCTCAAACAATCTCCTGTTAGCTTCAGAACATGAATGGATTAAGTTGGAGAAAGAATTGAACAAAAAATCAACATAATTCAAAAATGGTCAAATCTGGATTTTTTAGCCAGTGTCTATCCTTCATAACACACACCTGAATATCTGCTTCCTTTCTCGACACCTTCATAACACGTACCTCAATATCTTCCTGTCTCCACACATCAGAAGCAGTGTCTATCTTGTTTAGATGAGTTACGTTGTCAGGTCACAGGAACTCCATGGCCAGTAGGTACATATCCTATCGAGATATCGATATCGTTTAGAAGTTTATTCTGCATTTAAGGTACCGACCATTATGATAATTAGTAGAGACCGGGTAGGCAAATAATCTTGGATTTCTTACAAAAATAAAAAAACACTCAATATGCTTCAAAATGATCTCAAACAATCTCCTGGTAGCTTCAGAACATGAATGGATTAAGTTGGAGAAAGAATTGAAGTAAAAATTAACATCATCAAAAATGGTCAAATCGGATTTTTGATTTCTGACAAAAACTAAAAACCACTCGATAATGCTTCAAAATGATATCAAACAATCTCCTGTTAGCTTCAGAACATGAATGGATTAAGTTGGAGAAAGAATTGAACAAAAAATCAACATCTTCAAAAAATGGTCAAATCTGGATATTTTTTGCCAGACCGGGTAGGCGAAAAGTCTTGGATTTCTGACAAAAATAAAAAAAACACTCAATATGCTTCAAAATGATCTCAAACAATCTCCTGTTAGCTTCTGAACATCAATGGATTAAGTTGGAGAAAGAATTGAAGTAAAAATTAACATCATCAAAAATGTTCAAATCTGGCTTTTTGATTTCTGACAAAAACTAAAAACCACTCGATAATGCTTCAAAATGATATCAAACAATCTCCTGTTAGCTTCAGAACATGAATGGATTAAGTTGGAGAAAGAATTGAACAAAAAATCAACATCTTCAAAAAATGGTCAAATCTGAATATTTTTTGCCAGACCGGGTAGGCGAAAAATCTTGGATTTCTGACAAAAATAAAAAAAACACTCACTATGCTTCAAAATGATCTCAAACAATCTCCTGTTAGCTTCTGAACATCAATGGATTAAGTTGGAGAAAGAATTGAACAAAAAATCAACATCTTCAAAAAATGGTCAAATCTGAATATTTTTTGCCAGACCGGGTAGGCGAAAAATCTTGGATTTCTGACAAAAATAAAAAAAACACTCACTATGCTTCAAAATGATCTCAAACAATCTCCTGTTAGCTTCTGAACATCAATGGATTAAGTTGGAGAAAGAATTGAAGTAAAAAGTAACATCATCAAAAATGTTCAAATCTGGATTTTTGATTTCTAACAAAAACTAAAAACCACTCGATAATGCTTCAAAATGATATCAAACAATCTCCTGTTAGCTTCAGAACATGAATGGATTAAGTTGGAGAAAGAATTGAACAAAAAATCAACATCTTCAAAAAATGGTCAAATCTGGATATTTTTTGCCAGACCGGGTAGGCGAAAAATCTTGGATTTCTGACAAAAATAAAAAAAACACTCAATATGCTTCAAAATGATCTCAAACAATCTCCTGTTAGCTTCTGAATATCAATGGATTAAGTTGGAGAAAGAATTGAAGTAAAAATTAACATCTTCAAAAAATGGTCAAATCTGGATTTCTGACAAAAATAAAAAAACACTCAATATGCTTCAAAATGATATCAAACAATCTCCTGTTAGCTTCAGAACATGAATGGATTAAGTTGGAGAAAGAATTGAACAAAAAATCAACATAATTCAAAAATGGTCAAATCTGGATTTTTTAGCCAGTGTCTATCCTTCATAACACACACCTGAATATCTGCTTCCTTTCTCGACACCTTCATAACACGTACCTCAATATCTTCCTGTCTCCACACATCAGAAGCAGTGTCTATCTTGTTTAGATGAGTTACGTTGTCAGGTCACAGGAACTCCATGGCCAGTAGGTACATATCCTATCGAGATATCGATATCGTTTAGAAGTTTATTCTGCATTTAAGGTACCGACCATTATGATAATTAGTAGAGACCGGGTAGGCAAATAATCTTGGATTTCTTACAAAAATAAAAAAACACTCAATATGCTTCAAAATGATATCAAACAATCTCCTGTTAGCTTCAGAACATGAATGGATTAAGTTGGAGAAAGAATTGAACAAAAAATCAACATCTTCAAAAAATGGTCAAATCTGAATATTTTTTGCCAGACCGGGTAGGCGAAAAATCTTGGATTTCTGACAAAAATAAAAAAACCACTCAATATGCTTCAAAATGATCTCAAACAATCTCCTGTTAGCTTCTGAACATCAATGGATTAAGTTGGAGAAAGAATTGAAGTAAAAATTAACATCATCCAAAAATGGTCAAATCGGATTTTTGATTTCTGACAAAAACTAAAAACCACTCGATAATGCTTCAAAATGATATCAAACAATCTCCTGTTAGCTTCACAACATGAATGGATTAAGTTGGAGAAAGAATTGAACAAAAAATCAACATCTTCAAAAAATGGTCAAATCTGTATATTTTTTGCCAGACCGGGTAGGCGAAAAATCTTGGATTTCTGACAAAAATAAAAAAAACCCTCAATATGCTTCAAAATGATCTCAAACAATCTCCTGGTAGCTTCTGAACATCAATGGATTAAGTTGGAGAAAGAATTGAAGAAAAAATTAACATCATCAAAAATGGTCAAATCTGGATTTCTGACAAAAATAAAAAACCACTCAATATGCTTCAAAATGATCTCAAACAATCTCCTGTTAGCTTCAGAACATGAATGGATTAAGTTGGAGAAAGAATTGAACAAAAAATTAACATCATCAAAAATGGTCAAATCTGGATTTCTGACAAAAATAAAAAAACACTCAATATGCTTCAAAATGATCTCAAACAATCTCCTGTTAGCTTCAGAACATGAATGGATTAAGTTGGAGAAAGAATTGAACAAAAAATCAACATCTTAAAAAAATGGTCAAATCTGGATATTTTTTGCCAGACCGGGTAGGCGAAAAATCTTGGATTTCTGACAAAAATAAAAAAACACTCAATATGCTTCAAAATGATCTCAAACAATCTCCTGTTAGCTTCAGAACATGAATGGATTAAGTTGGAGAAAGAATTGAACAAAAAATGAACATAATTCAAAAATGGTCAAATCTGGATTTTTTAGCCAGTGTCTATCCTTCATAACACACACCTGAATATCTGCTTCCTTTCTCGACACCTTCATAACACGTACCTCAATATCTTCCTGTCTCCACACATCAGAAGCAGTGTCTATCTTGTTTAGATGAGTTACGTTGTCAGGTCACAGGAACTCCATGGCCAGTAGGTACATATCCTATCGAGATATCGATATCGTTTAGAAGTTTATTCTGCATTTAAGGTACCGACCATTATGATAATTAGTAGAGACCGGGTAGGCAAATAATCTTGGATTTCTTACAAAAATAAAAAAACACTCAATATGCTTCAAAATGATCTCAAACAATCTCCTGGTAGCTTCAGAACATGAATGGATTAAGTTGGAGAAAGAATTGAAGTAAAAATTAACATCATCAAAAATGGTCAAATCGGATTTTTGATTTCTGACAAAAACTAAAAACCACTCGATAATGCTTCAAAATGATATCAAACAATCTCCTGTTAGCTTCAGAACATGAATGGATTAAGTTGGAGAAAGAATTGAACAAAAAATCAACATCTTCAAAAAATGGTCAAATCTGGATATTTTTTGCCAGACCGGGTAGGCGAAAAGTCTTGGATTTCTGACAAAAATAAAAAAAACACTCAATATGCTTCAAAATGATCTCAAACAATCTCCTGTTAGCTTCTGAACATCAATGGATTAAGTTGGAGAAAGAATTGAAGTAAAAATTAACATCATCAAAAATGTTCAAATCTGGCTTTTTGATTTCTGACAAAAACTAAAAACCACTCGATAATGCTTCAAAATGATATCAAACAATCTCCTGTTAGCTTCAGAACATGAATGGATTAAGTTGGAGAAAGAATTGAACAAAAAATCAACATCTTCAAAAAATGGTCAAATCTGAATATTTTTTGCCAGACCGGGTAGGCGAAAAATCTTGGATTTCTGACAAAAATAAAAAAAACACTCACTATGCTTCAAAATGATCTCAAACAATCTCCTGTTAGCTTCTGAACATCAATGGATTAAGTTGGAGAAAGAATTGAACAAAAAATCAACATCTTCAAAAAATGGTCAAATCTGAATATTTTTTGCCAGACCGGGTAGGCGAAAAATCTTGGATTTCTGACAAAAATAAAAAAAACACTCACTATGCTTCAAAATGATCTCAAACAATCTCCTGTTAGCTTCTGAACATCAATGGATTAAGTTGGAGAAAGAATTGAAGTAAAAATTAACATCATCAAAAATGTTCAAATCTGGATTTTTGATTTCTAACAAAAACTAAAAACCACTCGATAATGCTTCAAAATGATATCAAACAATCTCCTGTTAGCTTCAGAACATGAATGGATTAAGTTGGAGAAAGAATTGAACAAAAAATCAACATCTTCAAAAAATGGTCAAATCTGGATATTTTTTGCCAGACCGGGTAGGCGAAAAATCTTGGATTTCTGACAAAAATAAAAAAAACACTCAATATGCTTCAAAATGATCTCAAACAATCTCCTGGTAGCTTCTGAACATCAATGGATTAAGTTGGAGAAAGAATTGAAGAAAAAATTAACATCATCAAAAATGGTCAAATCTGGATTTCTGACAAAAATAAAAAACCACTCAATATGCTTCAAAATGATCTCAAACAATCTCCTGTTAGCTTCAGAACATGAATGGATTAAGTTGGAGAAAGAATTGAACAAAAAATTAACATCATCAAAAATGGTCAAATCTGGATTTCTGACAAAAATAAAAAAACACTCAATATGCTTCAAAATGATCTCAAACAATCTCCTGTTAGCTTCAGAACATGAATGGATTAAGTTGGAGAAAGAATTGAACAAAAAATCAACATCTTAAAAAAATGGTCAAATCTGGATATTTTTTGCCAGACCGGGTAGGCGAAAAATCTTGGATTTCTGACAAAAATAAAAAAACACTCAATATGCTTCAAAATGATCTCAAACAATCTCCTGTTAGCTTCAGAACATGAATGGATTAAGTTGGAGAAAGAATTGAACAAAAAATGAACATAATTCAAAAATGGTCAAATCTGGATTTTTTAGCCAGTGTCTATCCTTCATAACACACACCTGAATATCTGCTTCCTTTCTCGACACCTTCATAACACGTACCTCAATATCTTCCTGTCTCCACACATCAGAAGCAGTGTCTATCTTGTTTAGATGAGTTACGTTGTCAGGTCACAGGAACTCCATGGCCAGTAGGTACATATCCTATCGAGATATCGATATCGTTTAGAAGTTTATTCTGCATTTAAGGTACCGACCATTATGATAATTAGTAGAGACCGGGTAGGCAAATAATCTTGGATTTCTTACAAAAATAAAAAAACACTCAATATGCTTCAAAATGATCTCAAACAATCTCCTGGTAGCTTCAGAACATGAATGGATTAAGTTGGAGAAAGAATTGAAGTAAAAATTAACATCATCAAAAATGGTCAAATCGGATTTTTGATTTCTGACAAAACTAAAAACCACTCGATAATGCTTCAAAATGATATCAAACAATCTCCTGTTAGCTTCAGAACATGAATGGATTAAGTTGGAGAAAGAATTGAACAAAAAATCAACATCTTCAAAAAATGGTCAAATCTGGATATTTTTTGCCAGACCGGGTAGGCGAAAAATCTTGGATTTCTGACAAAAATAAAAAAAACACTCAATATGCTTCAAAATGATCTCAAACAATCTCCTGTTAGCTTCTGAATATCAATGGATTAAGTTGGAGAAAGAATTGAAGTAAAAATTAACATCTTCAAAAAATGGTCAAATCTGGATTTCTGACAAAAATAAAAAAACACTCAATATGCTTCAAAATGATATCAAACAATCTCCTGTTAGCTTCAGAACATGAATGGATTAAGTTGGAGAAAGAATTGAACAAAAAATCAACATCTTAAAAAAATGGTCAAATCTGGATATTTTTTGCCAGACCGGGTAGGCGAAAAATCTTGGATTTCTGACAAAAATAAAAAAACACTCAATATGCTTCAAAATGATCTCAAACAATCTCCTGTTAGCTTCAGAACATGAATGGATTAAGTTGGAGAAAGAATTGAACAAAAAATGAACATAATTCAAAAATGGTCAAATCTGGATTTTTTAGCCAGTGTCTATCCTTCATAACACACACCTGAATATCTGCTTCCTTTCTCGACACCTTCATAACACGTACCTCAATATCTTCCTGTCTCCACACATCAGAAGCAGTGTCTATCTTGTTTAGATGAGTTACGTTGTCAGGTCACAGGAACTCCATGGCCAGTAGGTACATATCCTATCGAGATATCGATATCGTTTAGAAGTTTATTCTGCATTTAAGGTACCGACCATTATGATAATTAGTAGAGACCGGGTAGGCAAATAATCTTGGATTTCTTACAAAAATAAAAAAACACTCAATATGCTTCAAAATGATCTCAAACAATCTCCTGGTAGCTTCAGAACATGAATGGATTAAGTTGGAGAAAGAATTGAAGTAAAAATTAACATCATCAAAAATGGTCAAATCGGATTTTTGATTTCTGACAAAAACTAAAAACCACTCGATAATGCTTCAAAATGATATCAAACAATCTCCTGTTAGCTTCAGAACATGAATGGATTAAGTTGGAGAAAGAATTGAACAAAAAATCAACATCTTCAAAAAATGGTCAAATCTGGATATTTTTTGCCAGACCGGGTAGGCGAAAAGTCTTGGATTTCTGACAAAAATAAAAAAAACACTCAATATGCTTCAAAATGATCTCAAACAATCTCCTGTTAGCTTCTGAACATCAATGGATTAAGTTGGAGAAAGAATTGAAGTAAAAATTAACATCATCAAAAATGTTCAAATCTGGCTTTTTGATTTCTGACAAAAACTAAAAACCACTCGATAATGCTTCAAAATGATATCAAACAATCTCCTGTTAGCTTCAGAACATGAATGGATTAAGTTGGAGAAAGAATTGAACAAAAAATCAACATCTTCAAAAAATGGTCAAATCTGAATATTTTTTGCCAGACCGGGTAGGCGAAAAATCTTGGATTTCTGACAAAAATAAAAAAAACACTCACTATGCTTCAAAATGATCTCAAACAATCTCCTGTTAGCTTCTGAACATCAATGGATTAAGTTGGAGAAAGAATTGAACAAAAAATCAACATCTTCAAAAAATGGTCAAATCTGAATATTTTTTGCCAGACCGGGTAGGCGAAAAATCTTGGATTTCTGACAAAAATAAAAAAAACACTCACTATGCTTCAAAATGATCTCAAACAATCTCCTGTTAGCTTCTGAACATCAATGGATTAAGTTGGAGAAAGAATTGAAGTAAAAATTAACATCATCAAAAATGTTCAAATCTGGATTTTTGATTTCTAACAAAAACTAAAAACCACTCGATAATGCTTCAAAATGATATCAAACAATCTCCTGTTAGCTTCAGAACATGAATGGATTAAGTTGGAGAAAGAATTGAACAAAAAATCAACATCTTCAAAAAATGGTCAAATCTGGATATTTTTTGCCAGACCGGGTAGGCGAAAAATCTTGGATTTCTGACAAAAATAAAAAAAACACTCAATATGCTTCAAAATGATCTCAAACAATCTCCTGTTAGCTTCTGAATATCAATGGATTAAGTTGGAGAAAGAATTGAAGTAAAAATTAACATCTTCAAAAAATGGTCAAATCTGGATTTCTGACAAAAATAAAAAAACACTCAATATGCTTCAAAATGATATCAAACAATCTCCTGTTAGCTTCAGAACATGAATGGATTAAGTTGGAGAAAGAATTGAACAAAAAATCAACATAATTCAAAAATGGTCAAATCTGGATTTTTTAGCCAGTGTCTATCCTTCATAACACACACCTGAATATCTGCTTCCTTTCTCGACACCTTCATAACACGTACCTCAATATCTTCCTGTCTCCACACATCAGAAGCAGTGTCTATCTTGTTTAGATGAGTTACGTTGTCAGGTCACAGGAACTCCATGGCCAGTAGGTACATATCCTATCGAGATATCGATATCGTTTAGAAGTTTATTCTGCATTTAAGGTACCGACCATTATGATAATTAGTAGAGACCGGGTAGGCAAATAATCTTGGATTTCTTACAAAAATAAAAAAACACTCAATATGCTTCAAAATGATCTCAAACAATCTCCTGGTAGCTTCAGAACATGAATGGATTAAGTTGGAGAAAGAATTGAAGAAAAAATTAACATCATCAAAAATGGTCAAATCTGGATTTCTGACAAAAATAAAAAAACACTCAATATGCTTCAAAATGATCTCAAACAATCTCCTGTTAGCTTCAGAACATGAATGGATTAAGTTGGAGAAAGAATTGAACAAAAAATCAACATCTTAAAAAAATGGTCAAATCTGGATATTTTTTGCCAGACCGGGTAGGCGAAAAGTCTTGGATTTCTGACAAAAATAAAAAAACCACTCAATATGCTTCAAAATGATCTCAAACAATCTCCTGTTAGCTTCAGAACATCAATGGATTAAGTTGGAGAAAGAATTGAAGTAAAAATTAACATCTTCAAAAAATGGTCAAATCTGAATATTTTTTCCCAGACCGGGTAGGCGAAAAATCTTGGATTTCTGACAAAAATGAAAAAACACTCAATATGCTTCAAAATGATATCAAACAATCTCCTGTTAGCTTCAGAACATGAATGGATTAAGTTGGAGTAAGAATTGAATAAAAAAATCAACATCTTCAAAAAATGGTCAAATCTGAATATTTTTTGCCAGACCGGGTAGGCAAATAATCTTGGATTTCTTACAAAAATAAAAAAAACACTCAATATGCTTCAAAATGATCTGAAACAATCTCCTGTTAGCTTCTGAATATCAATGGATTAAATTGGAGAAAGAATTGAAGTAAAAATTAACATCTTCAAAAAATGGTCAAATCTGGATTTCTGACAAAAATAAAAAAACACTCAATATGCTTCAAAATGATATCAAACAATCTCCTGTTAGCTTCAGAACATGAATGGATTAAGTTGGAGAAAGAATTGAACAAAAAATCAACATAATTCAAAAATGGTCAAATCTGGATTTTTTAGCCAGTGTCTATCCTTCATAACACACACCTGAATATCTGCTTCCTTTCTCGACACCTTCATAACACGTACCTCAATATCTTCCTGTCTCCACACATCAGAAGCAGTGTCTATCTTGTTTAGATGAGTTACGTTGTCAGGTCACAGGAACTCCATGGCCAGTAGGTACATATCCTATCGAGATATCGATATCGTTTAGAAGTTTATTCTGCATTTAAGGTACCGACCATTATGATAATTAGTAGAGACCGGGTAGGCAAATAATCTTGGATTTCTTACAAAAATAAAAAAACACTCAATATGCTTCAAAATGATCTCAAACAATCTCCTGTTAGCTTCAGAACATGAATGGATTAAGTTGGAGAAAGAATTGAACAAAAAATCAACATCTTAAAAAAATGGTCAAATCTGGATATTTTTTGTCAGACCGGGTAGTCGAAAAGTCTTGGATTTCTGACAAAAATAAAAAAACCACTCAATATGCTTCAAAATGATCTCAAACAATCTCCTGTTAGCTTCAGAACATCAATGGATTAAGTTGGAGAAAGAATTGAAGTAAAAATTAACATCTTCAAAAAATGGTCAAATCTGAATATTTTTTGCCAGACCGGGTAGGCGAAAAATCTTGGATTTCTGACAAAAATGAAAAAACACTCAATATGCTTCAAAATGATATCAAACAATCTCCTGTTAGCTTCAGAACATGAATGGATTAAGTTGGAGTAAGAATTGAATAAAAAAATCAACATCTTCAAAAAATGGTCAAATCTGAATATTTTTTGCCAGACCGGGTAGGCGAAAAATCTTGGATTTCTGACAAAAATAAAAAAAACCACTCAATATGCTTCAAAATGATCTCAAACAATCTCCTGGTAGCTTCTGAACATCAATGGATTAAGTTGGAGAAAGAATTGAAGAAAAAATTAACATCATCAAAAATGGTCAAATCTGGATTTCTGACAAAAATAAAAAAACACTCAATATGCTTCAAAATGATCTCAAACAATCTCCTGGTAGCTTCAGAACATGAATGGATTAAGTTGGAGAAAGAATTGAAGAAAAAATTAACATCATCAAAAATGGTCAAATCTGGATTTCTGACAAAAATAAAAAACCACTCAATATGCTTCAAAATGATCTCAAACAATCTCCTGTTAGCTTCAGAACATGAATGGATTAAGTTGGAGAAAGAATTGAACAAAAAAATCAACATCTTCAAAAAATGGTCAAATCTGGATATTTTTTGCCAGACCGGGTAGGCGAAAAATCTTGGATTTCTGACAAAAATAAAAAAACCACTCAATATGCTTCAAAATGATCTCAAACAATCTCCTGTTAGCTTCTGAACATCAATGGATTAAGTTGGAGAAAGAATTGAAGTAAAAATTAACATCATCAAAAATGGTCAAATCTGGCTTTTTGATTTCTGACAAAAACTAAAAACCACTCGATAATGCTTCAAAATGATATCAAACAATCTCCTGTTAGCTCCAGAACATGAATGGATTAAGTTGGAGAAAGAATTGAACAAAAAATCAACATCTTCAAAAAATGGTCAAATCTGGATATTTTTTGCCAGACCGGGTAGGCAAAAAATCTTGGATTTCTGACAAAAATAAAAAAACCACTCAATATGCTTCAAAATGATCTCAAACAATCTCCTGTTAGCTTCTGAACATCAATGGATTAAGTTGGAGAAAGAATTGAAGTAAAAATTAACATCATCAAAAATGTTCAAATCTGGCTTTTTGATTTCTGACAAAAACTAAAAACCACTCGATAATGCTTCAAAATGATATCAAACAATCTCCTGTTAGCTCCAGAACATGAATGGATTAAGTTGGAGAAAGAATTGAACAAAAAATCAACATCTTCAAAAAATGGTCAAATCTGAATATTTTTTGCCAGACCGGGTAGGCGAAAAATCTTGGATTTCTGACAAAAATAAAAAAACCACTCAATATGCTTCAAAATGATCTCAAACAATCTCCTGTTAGCTTCTGAACATCAATGGATTAAGTTGGAGAAAGAATTGAAGTAAAAATTAACATCATCAAAAAATGGTCAAATCGGATTTTTGATTTCTGACAAAAACTAAAAACCACTCGATAATGCTTCAAAATGATATCAAACAATCTCCTGTTAGCTTCACAACATGAATGGATTAAGTTGGAGAAAGAATTGAACAAAAAATCAACATCTTCAAAAAATGGTCAAATCTGTATATTTTTTGCCAGACCGGGTAGGCGAAAAATCTTGGATTTCTGACAAAAATAAAAAAAACCCTCAATATGCTTCAAAATGATCTCAAACAATCTCCTGGTAGCTTCTGAACATCAATGGATTAAGTTGGAGAAAGAATTGAAGAAAAAATTAACATCATCAAAAATGGTCAAATCTGGATTTCTGACAAAAATAAAAAACCACTCAATATGCTTCAAAATGATCTCAAACAATCTCCTGTTAGCTTCAGAACATGAATGGATTAAGTTGGAGAAAGAATTGAACAAAAAATTAACATCATCAAAAATGGTCAAATCTGGATTTCTGACAAAAATAAAAAAACACTCAATATGCTTCAAAATGATCTCAAACAATCTCCTGTTAGCTTCAGAACATGAATGGATTAAGTTGGAGAAAGAATTGAACAAAAAATCAACATCTTAAAAAAATGGTCAAATCTGGATATTTTTTGCCAGACCGGGTAGGCGAAAAGTCTTGGATTTCTGACAAAAATAAAAAAACACTCAATATGCTTCAAAATGATATCAAACAATCTCCTGTTAGCTTCAGAACATGAATGGATTAAGTTGGAGAAAGAATTGAACAAAAAAATCAACATCTTCAAAAAATGGTCAAATCTGGATATTTTTTGCCAGACCGGGTAGGCGAAAAATCTTGGATTTCTGACAAAAATAAAAAAACCACTCAATATGCTTCAAAATGATCTCAAACAATCTCCTGTTAGCTTCTGAACATCAATGGATTAAGTTGGAGAAAGAATTGAAGTAAAAATTAACATCATCAAAAATGGTCAAATCTGGCTTTTTGATTTCTGACAAAAACTAAAAACCACTCGATAATGCTTCAAAATGATATCAAACAATCTCCTGTTAGCTCCAGAACATGAATGGATTAAGTTGGAGAAAGAATTGAACAAAAAATCAACATCTTCAAAAAATGGTCAAATCTGGATATTTTTTGCCAGACCGGGTAGGCAAAAAATCTTGGATTTCTGACAAAAATAAAAAAACCACTCAATATGCTTCAAAATGATCTCAAACAATCTCCTGTTAGCTTCTGAACATCAATGGATTAAGTTGGAGAAAGAATTGAAGTAAAAATTAACATCATCAAAAATGTTCAAATCTGGCTTTTTGATTTCTGACAAAAACTAAAAACCACTCGATAATGCTTCAAAATGATATCAAACAATCTCCTGTTAGCTCCAGAACATGAATGGATTAAGTTGGAGAAAGAATTGAACAAAAAATCAACATCTTCAAAAAATGGTCAAATCTGAATATTTTTTGCCAGACCGGGTAGGCGAAAAATCTTGGATTTCTGACAAAAATAAAAAAACCACTCAATATGCTTCAAAATGATCTCAAACAATCTCCTGTTAGCTTCTGAACATCAATGGATTAAGTTGGAGAAAGAATTGAAGTAAAAATTAACATCATCAAAAAATGGTCAAATCGGATTTTTGATTTCTGACAAAAACTAAAAACCACTCGATAATGCTTCAAAATGATATCAAACAATCTCCTGTTAGCTTCACAACATGAATGGATTAAGTTGGAGAAAGAATTGAACAAAAAATCAACATCTTCAAAAAATGGTCAAATCTGTATATTTTTTGCCAGACCGGGTAGGCGAAAAATCTTGGATTTCTGACAAAAATAAAAAAAACCCTCAATATGCTTCAAAATGATCTCAAACAATCTCCTGGTAGCTTCTGAACATCAATGGATTAAGTTGGAGAAAGAATTGAAGAAAAAATTAACATCATCAAAAATGGTCAAATCTGGATTTCTGACAAAAATAAAAAACCACTCAATATGCTTCAAAATGATCTCAAACAATCTCCTGTTAGCTTCAGAACATGAATGGATTAAGTTGGAGAAAGAATTGAACAAAAAATTAACATCATCAAAAATGGTCAAATCTGGATTTCTGACAAAAATAAAAAAACACTCAATATGCTTCAAAATGATCTCAAACAATCTCCTGTTAGCTTCAGAACATGAATGGATTAAGTTGGAGAAAGAATTGAACAAAAAATCAACATCTTAAAAAAATGGTCAAATCTGGATATTTTTTGCCAGACCGGGTAGGCGAAAAGTCTTGGATTTCTGACAAAAATAAAAAAACACTCAATATGCTTCAAAATGATATCAAACAATCTCCTGTTAGCTTCAGAACATGAATGGATTAAGTTGGAGAAAGAATTGAACAAAAAATCAACATCTTCAAAAAATGGTCAAATCTGAATATTTTTTGCCAGACCGGGTAGGCGAAAAATCTTGGATTTCTGACAAAAATAAAAAAACCACTCAATATGCTTCAAAATGATCTCAAACAATCTCCTGTTAGCTTCTGAACATCAATGGATTAAGTTGGAGAAAGAATTGAAGTAAAAATTAACATCATCCAAAAATGGTCAAATCGGATTTTTGATTTCTGACAAAAACTAAAAACCACTCGATAATGCTTCAAAATGATATCAAACAATCTCCTGTTAGCTTCACAACATGAATGGATTAAGTTGGAGAAAGAATTGAACAAAAAATCAACATCTTCAAAAAATGGTCAAATCTGTATATTTTTTGCCAGACCGGGTAGGCGAAAAATCTTGGATTTCTGACAAAAATAAAAAAAACCCTCAATATGCTTCAAAATGATCTCAAACACTCTCCTGGTAGCTTCTGAACATCAATGGATTAAGTTGGAGAAAGAATTGAAGAAAAAATTAACATCATCAAAAATGGTCAAATCTGGATTTCTGACAAAAATAAAAAACCACTCAATATGCTTCAAAATGATCTCAAACAATCTCCTGTTAGCTTCAGAACATGAATGGATTAAGTTGGAGAAAGAATTGAACAAAAAATTAACATCATCAAAAATGGTCAAATCTGGATTTCTGACAAAAATAAAAAAACACTCAATATGCTTCAAAATGATCTCAAACAATCTCCTGTTAGCTTCAGAACATGAATGGATTAAGTTGGAGAAAGAATTGAACAAAAAATCAACATCTTAAAAAAATGGTCAAATCTGGATATTTTTTGCCAGACCGGGTAGGCGAAAAATCTTGGATTTCTGACAAAAATAAAAAAACACTCAATATGCTTCAAAATGATCTCAAACAATCTCCTGTTAGCTTCAGAACATGAATGGATTAAGTTGGAGAAAGAATTGAACAAAAAATGAACATAATTCAAAAATGGTCAAATCTGGATTTTTTAGCCAGTGTCTATCCTTCATAACACACACCTGAATATCTGCTTCCTTTCTCGACACCTTCATAACACGTACCTCAATATCTTCCTGTCTCCACACATCAGAAGCAGTGTCTATCTTGTTTAGATGAGTTACGTTGTCAGGTCACAGGAACTCCATGGCCAGTAGGTACATATCCTATCGAGATATCGATATCGTTTAGAAGTTTATTCTGCATTTAAGGTACCGACCATTATGATAATTAGTAGAGACCGGGTAGGCAAATAATCTTGGATTTCTTACAAAAATAAAAAAACACTCAATATGCTTCAAAATGATCTCAAACAATCTCCTGGTAGCTTCAGAACATGAATGGATTAAGTTGGAGAAAGAATTGAAGTAAAAATTAACATCATCAAAAATGGTCAAATCGGATTTTTGATTTCTGACAAAAACTAAAAACCACTCGATAATGCTTCAAAATGATATCAAACAATCTCCTGTTAGCTTCAGAACATGAATGGATTAAGTTGGAGAAAGAATTGAACAAAAAATCAACATCTTCAAAAAATGGTCAAATCTGGATATTTTTTGCCAGACCGGGTAGGCGAAAAGTCTTGGATTTCTGACAAAAATAAAAAAAACACTCAATATGCTTCAAAATGATCTCAAACAATCTCCTGTTAGCTTCTGAACATCAATGGATTAAGTTGGAGAAAGAATTGAAGTAAAAATTAACATCATCAAAAATGTTCAAATCTGGCTTTTTGATTTCTGACAAAAACTAAAAACCACTCGATAATGCTTCAAAATGATATCAAACAATCTCCTGTTAGCTTCAGAACATGAATGGATTAAGTTGGAGAAAGAATTGAACAAAAAATCAACATCTTCAAAAAATGGTCAAATCTGAATATTTTTTGCCAGACCGGGTAGGCGAAAAATCTTGGATTTCTGACAAAAATAAAAAAAACACTCACTATGCTTCAAAATGATCTCAAACAATCTCCTGTTAGCTTCTGAACATCAATGGATTAAGTTGGAGAAAGAATTGAACAAAAAATCAACATCTTCAAAAAATGGTCAAATCTGAATATTTTTTGCCAGACCGGGTAGGCGAAAAATCTTGGATTTCTGACAAAAATAAAAAAAACACTCACTATGCTTCAAAATGATCTCAAACAATCTCCTGTTAGCTTCTGAACATCAATGGATTAAGTTGGAGAAAGAATTGAAGTAAAAATTAACATCATCAAAAATGTTCAAATCTGGATTTTTGATTTCTAACAAAAACTAAAAACCACTCGATAATGCTTCAAAATGATATCAAACAATCTCCTGTTAGCTTCAGAACATGAATGGATTAAGTTGGAGAAAGAATTGAACAAAAAATCAACATCTTCAAAAAATGGTCAAATCTGGATATTTTTTGCCAGACCGGGTAGGCGAAAAATCTTGGATTTCTGACAAAAATAAAAAAAACACTCAATATGCTTCAAAATGATCTCAAACAATCTCCTGTTAGCTTCTGAATATCAATGGATTAAGTTGGAGAAAGAATTGAAGTAAAAATTAACATCTTCAAAAAATGGTCAAATCTGGATTTCTGACAAAAATAAAAAAACACTCAATATGCTTCAAAATGATATCAAACAATCTCCTGTTAGCTTCAGAACATGAATGGATTAAGTTGGAGAAAGAATTGAACAAAAAATCAACATAATTCAAAAATGGTCAAATCTGGATTTTTTAGCCAGTGTCTATCCTTCATAACACACACCTGAATATCTGCTTCCTTTCTCGACACCTTCATAACACGTACCTCAATATCTTCCTGTCTCCACACATCAGAAGCAGTGTCTATCTTGTTTAGATGAGTTACGTTGTCAGGTCACAGGAACTCCATGGCCAGTAGGTACATATCCTATCGAGATATCGATATCGTTTAGAAGTTTATTCTGCATTTAAGGTACCGACCATTATGATAATTAGTAGAGACCGGGTAGGCAAATAATCTTGGATTTCTTACAAAAATAAAAAAACACTCAATATGCTTCAAAATGATCTCAAACAATCTCCTGGTAGCTTCAGAACATGAATGGATTAAGTTGGAGAAAGAATTGAAGAAAAAATTAACATCATCAAAAATGGTCAAATCTGGATTTCTGACAAAAATAAAAAAACACTCAATATGCTTCAAAATGATCTCAAACAATCTCCTGTTAGCTTCAGAACATGAATGGATTAAGTTGGAGAAAGAATTGAACAAAAAATCAACATCTTAAAAAAATGGTCAAATCTGGATATTTTTTGCCAGACCGGGTAGGCGAAAAGTCTTGGATTTCTGACAAAAATAAAAAAACCACTCAATATGCTTCAAAATGATCTCAAACAATCTCCTGTTAGCTTCTGAACATCAATGGATTAAGTTGGAGAAAGAATTGAAGTAAAAATTAACATCATCAAAAATGTTCAAATCTGGATTTTTGATTTCTAACAAAAACTAAAAACCACTCGATAATGCTTCAAAATGATATCAAACAATCTCCTGTTAGCTTCAGAACATGAATGGATTAAGTTGGAGAAAGAATTGAACAAAAAATCAACATCTTCAAAAAATGGTCAAATCTGGATATTTTTTGCCAGACCGGGTAGGCGAAAAATCTTGGATTTCTGACAAAAATAAAAAAAACACTCAATATGCTTCAAAATGATCTCAAACAATCTCCTGTTAGCTTCTGAATATCAATGGATTAAGTTGGAGAAAGAATTGAAGTAAAAATTAACATCTTCAAAAAATGGTCAAATCTGGATTTCTGACAAAAATAAAAAAACACTCAATATGCTTCAAAATGATATCAAACAATCTCCTGTTAGCTTCAGAACATGAATGGATTAAGTTGGAGAAAGAATTGAACAAAAAATCAACATAATTCAAAAATGGTCAAATCTGGATTTTTTAGCCAGTGTCTATCCTTCATAACACACACCTGAATATCTGCTTCCTTTCTCGACACCTTCATAACACGTACCTCAATATCTTCCTGTCTCCACACATCAGAAGCAGTGTCTATCTTGTTTAGATGAGTTACGTTGTCAGGTCACAGGAACTCCATGGCCAGTAGGTACATATCCTATCGAGATATCGATATCGTTTAGAAGTTTATTCTGCATTTAAGGTACCGACCATTATGATAATTAGTAGAGACCGGGTAGGCAAATAATCTTGGATTTCTTACAAAAATAAAAAAACACTCAATATGCTTCAAAATGATCTCAAACAATCTCCTGGTAGCTTCAGAACATGAATGGATTAAGTTGGAGAAAGAATTGAAGAAAAAATTAACATCATCAAAAATGGTCAAATCTGGATTTCTGACAAAAATAAAAAAACACTCAATATGCTTCAAAATGATCTCAAACAATCTCCTGTTAGCTTCAGAACATGAATGGATTAAGTTGGAGAAAGAATTGAACAAAAAATCAACATCTTAAAAAAATGGTCAAATCTGGATATTTTTTGCCAGACCGGGTAGGCGAAAAGTCTTGGATTTCTGACAAAAATAAAAAAACCACTCAATATGCTTCAAAATGATCTCAAACAATCTCCTGTTAGCTTCAGAACATCAATGGATTAAGTTGGAGAAAGAATTGAAGTAAAAATTAACATCTTCAAAAAATGGTCAAATCTGAATATTTTTTCCCAGACCGGGTAGGCGAAAAATCTTGGATTTCTGACAAAAATGAAAAAACACTCAATATGCTTCAAAATGATATCAAACAATCTCCTGTTAGCTTCAGAACATGAATGGATTAAGTTGGAGTAAGAATTGAATAAAAAAATCAACATCTTCAAAAAATGGTCAAATCTGAATATTTTTTGCCAGACCGGGTAGGCAAATAATCTTGGATTTCTTACAAAAATAAAAAAAACACTCAATATGCTTCAAAATGATCTCAAACAATCTCCTGTTAGCTTCTGAACATCAATGGATTAAGTTGGAGAAAGAATTGAAGTAAAAATTAACATCATCAAAAATGTTCAAATCTGGCTTTTTGATTTCTGACAAAAACTAAAAACCACTCGATAATGCTTCAAAATGATATCAAACAATCTCCTGTTAGCTCCAGAACATGAATGGATTAAGTTGGAGAAAGAATTGAACAAAAAATCAACATCTTCAAAAAATGGTCAAATCTGAATATTTTTTGCCAGACCGGGTAGGCGAAAAATCTTGGATTTCTGACAAAAATAAAAAAAACACTCAATATGCTTCAAAATGATCTCAAACAATCTCCTGTTAGCTTCTGAATATCAATGGATTAAGTTGGAGAAAGAATTGAAGTAAAAATTAACATCTTCAAAAAATGGTCAAATCTGGATTTCTGACAAAAATAAAAAAACACTCAATATGCTTCAAAATGATATCAAACAATCTCCTGTTAGCTTCAGAACATGAATGGATTAAGTTGGAGAAAGAATTGAACAAAAAATCAACATAATTCAAAAATGTTCAAATCTGGATTTTTTAGCCAGTGTCTATCCTTCATAACACACACCTGAATATCTGCTTCCTTTCTCGACACCTTCATAACACGTACCTCAATATCTTCCTGTCTCCACACATCAGAAGCAGTGTCTATCTTGTTTAGATGAGTTACGTTGTCAGGTCACAGGAACTCCATGGCCAGTAGGTACATATCCTATCGAGATATCGATATCGTTTAGAAGTTTATTCTGCATTTAAGGTACCGACCATTATGATAATTAGTAGAGACCGGGTAGGCAAATAATCTTGGATTTCTTACAAAAATAAAAAAACACTCAATATGCTTCAAAATGATCTCAAACAATCTCCTGGTAGCTTCAGAACATGAATGGATTAAGTTGGAGAAAGAATTGAAGAAAAAATTAACATCATCAAAAATGGTCAAATCTGGATTTCTGACAAAAATAAAAAAACACTCAATATGCTTCAAAATGATCTCAAACAATCTCCTGTTAGCTTCAGAACATGAATGGTTTAAGTTGGAGAAAGAATTGAACAAAAAATCAACATCTTAAAAAAATGGTCAAATCTGGATATTTTTTGCCAGACCGGGTAGGCGAAAAGTCTTGGATTTCTGACAAAAATAAAAAAACCACTCAATATGCTTCAAAATGATCTCAAACAATCTCCTGTTACTTCAGAACATCAATGGATTAAGTTGGAGAAAGAATTGAAGTAAAAATTAACATCTTCAAAAAATGGTCAAATCTGAATATTTTTTCCCAGACCGGGTAGGCGAAAAATCTAGGATTTCTGACAAAAATGAAAAAACACTCAATATGCTTCAAAATGATATCAAACAATCTCCTGTTAGCTTCAGAACATGAATGGATTAAGTTGGAGTAAGAATTGAATAAAAAAATCAACATCTTCAAAAAATGGTCAAATCTGAATATTTTTTGCCAGACCGGGTAGGCAAATAATCTTGGATTTCTTACAAAAATAAAAAAAACACTCAATATGCTTCAAAATGATCTCAAACAATCTCCTGTTAGCTTCTGAACATCAATGGATTAAGTTGGAGAAAGAATTGAAGTAAAAATTAACATCATCAAAAATGTTCAAATCTGGCTTTTTGATTTCTGACAAAAACTAAAAACCACTCGATAATGCTTCAAAATGATATCAAACAATCTCCTGTTAGCTCCAGAACATGAATGGATTAAGTTGGAGAAAGAATTGAACAAAAAATCAACATCTTCAAAAAATGGTCAAATCTGAATATTTTTTGCCAGACCGGGTAGGCGAAAAATCTTGGATTTCTGACAAAAATAAAAAAACCACTCAATATGCTTCAAAATGATCTCAAACAATCTCCTGTTAGCTTCTGAACATCAATGGATTAAGTTGGAGAAAGAATTGAAGTAAAAATTAACATCATCAAAAAATGGTCAAATCGGATTTTTGATTTCTGACAAAAACTAAAAACCACTCGATAATGCTTCAAAATGATATCAAACAATCTCCTGTTAGCTTCACAACATGAATGGATTAAGTTGGAGAAAGAATTGAACAAAAAATCAACATCTTAAAAAAATGGTCAAATCTGGATATTTTTTGCCAGACCGGGTAGGCGAAAAGTCTTGGATTTCTGACAAAAATAAAAAAACCACTCAATATGCTTCAAAATGATCTCAAACAATCTCCTGTTAGCTTCAGAACATCAATGGATTAAGTTGGAGAAAGAATTGAAGTAAAAATTAACATCTTCAAAAAATGGTCAAATCTGAATATTTTTTCCCAGACCGGGTAGGCGAAAAATCTTGGATTTCTGACAAAAATGAAAAAACACTCAATATGCTTCAAAATGATATCAAACAATCTCCTGTTAGCTTCAGAACATGAATGGATTAAGTTGGAGTAAGAATTGAATAAAAAAATCAACATCTTCAAAAAATGGTCAAATCTGAATATTTTTTGCCAGACCGGGTAGGCAAATAATCTTGGATTTCTTACAAAAATAAAAAAAACACTCAATATGCTTCAAAATGATCTCAAACAATCTCCTGTTAGCTTCTGAACATCAATGGATTAAGTTGGAGAAAGAATTGAAGTAAAAATTAACATCATCAAAAATGTTCAAATCTGGCTTTTTGATTTCTGACAAAAACTAAAAACCACTCGATAATGCTTCAAAATGATATCAAACAATCTCCTGTTAGCTCCAGAACATGAATGGATTAAGTTGGAGAAAGAATTGAACAAAAAATCAACATCTTCAAAAAATGGTCAAATCTGAATATTTTTTGCCAGACCGGGTAGGCGAAAAATCTTGGATTTCTGACAAAAATAAAAAAAACACTCAATATGCTTCAAAATGATCTCAAACAATCTCCTGTTAGCTTCTGAATATCAATGGATTAAGTTGGAGAAAGAATTGAAGTAAAAATTAACATCTTCAAAAAATGGTCAAATCTGGATTTCTGACAAAAATAAAAAAACACTCAATATGCTTCAAAATGATATCAAACAATCTCCTGTTAGCTTCAGAACATGAATGGATTAAGTTGGAGAAAGAATTGAACAAAAAATCAACATAATTCAAAAATGTTCAAATCTGGATTTTTTAGCCAGTGTCTATCCTTCATAACACACACCTGAATATCTGCTTCCTTTCTCGACACCTTCATAACACGTACCTCAATATCTTCCTGTCTCCACACATCAGAAGCAGTGTCTATCTTGTTTAGATGAGTTACGTTGTCAGGTCACAGGAACTCCATGGCCAGTAGGTACATATCCTATCGAGATATCGATATCGTTTAGAAGTTTATTCTGCATTTAAGGTACCGACCATTATGATAATTAGTAGAGACCGGGTAGGCAAATAATCTTGGATTTCTTACAAAAATAAAAAAACACTCAATATGCTTCAAAATGATCTCAAACAATCTCCTGGTAGCTTCAGAACATGAATGGATTAAGTTGGAGAAAGAATTGAAGAAAAAATTAACATCATCAAAAATGGTCAAATCTGGATTTCTGACAAAAATAAAAAAACACTCAATATGCTTCAAAATGATCTCAAACAATCTCCTGTTAGCTTCAGAACATGAATGGTTTAAGTTGGAGAAAGAATTGAACAAAAAATCAACATCTTAAAAAAATGGTCAAATCTGGATATTTTTTGCCAGACCGGGTAGGCGAAAAGTCTTGGATTTCTGACAAAAATAAAAAAACCACTCAATATGCTTCAAAATGATCTCAAACAATCTCCTGTTACTTCAGAACATCAATGGATTAAGTTGGAGAAAGAATTGAAGTAAAAATTAACATCTTCAAAAAATGGTCAAATCTGAATATTTTTTCCCAGACCGGGTAGGCGAAAAATCTAGGATTTCTGACAAAAATGAAAAAACACTCAATATGCTTCAAAATGATATCAAACAATCTCCTGTTAGCTTCAGAACATGAATGGATTAAGTTGGAGTAAGAATTGAATAAAAAAATCAACATCTTCAAAAAATGGTCAAATCTGAATATTTTTTGCCAGACCGGGTAGGCAAATAATCTTGGATTTCTTACAAAAATAAAAAAAACACTCAATATGCTTCAAAATGATCTCAAACAATCTCCTGTTAGCTTCTGAACATCAATGGATTAAGTTGGAGAAAGAATTGAAGTAAAAATTAACATCATCAAAAATGTTCAAATCTGGCTTTTTGATTTCTGACAAAAACTAAAAACCACTCGATAATGCTTCAAAATGATATCAAACAATCTCCTGTTAGCTCCAGAACATGAATGGATTAAGTTGGAGAAAGAATTGAACAAAAAATCAACATCTTCAAAAAATGGTCAAATCTGAATATTTTTTGCCAGACCGGGTAGGCGAAAAATCTTGGATTTCTGACAAAAATAAAAAAACCACTCAATATGCTTCAAAATGATCTCAAACAATCTCCTGTTAGCTTCTGAACATCAATGGATTAAGTTGGAGAAAGAATTGAAGTAAAAATTAACATCATCAAAAAATGGTCAAATCGGATTTTTGATTTCTGACAAAAACTAAAAACCACTCGATAATGCTTCAAAATGATATCAAACAATCTCCTGTTAGCTTCACAACATGAATGGATTAAGTTGGAGAAAGAATTGAACAAAAAATCAACATCTTCAAAAAATGGTCAAATCTGTATATTTTTTGCCAGACCGGGTAGGCGAAAAATCTTGGATTTCTGACAAAAATAAAAAAAACCCTCAATATGCTTCAAAATGATCTCAAACAATCTCCTGGTAGCTTCTGAACATCAATGGATTAAGTTGGAGAAAGAATTGAAGAAAAAATTAACATCATCAAAAATGGTCAAATCTGGATTTCTGACAAAAATAAAAAACCACTCAATATGCTTCAAAATGATCTCAAACAATCTCCTGTTAGCTTCAGAACATGAATGGATTAAGTTGGAGAAAGAATTGAACAAAAAATTAACATCATCAAAAATGGTCAAATCTGGATTTCTGACAAAAATAAAAAAACACTCAATATGCTTCAAAATGATCTCAAACAATCTCCTGTTAGCTTCAGAACATGAATGGATTAAGTTGGAGAAAGAATTGAACAAAAAATCAACATCTTAAAAAAATGGTCAAATCTGGATATTTTTTGCCAGACCGGGTAGGCGAAAAGTCTTGGATTTCTGACAAAAATAAAAAAACACTCAATATGCTTCAAAATGATATCAAACAATCTCCTGTTAGCTTCACAACATGAATGGATTAAGTTGGAGAAAGAATTGAACAAAAAATCAACATCTTCAAAAAATGGTCAAATCTGTATATTTTTTGCCAGACCGGGTAGGCGAAAAATCTTGGATTTCTGACAAAAATAAAAAAAAACCTCAATATGCTTCAAAATGATCTCAAACAATCTCCTGGTAGCTTCTGAACATCAATGGATTAAGTTGGAGAAAGAATTGAAGAAAAAATTAACATCATCAAAAATGGTCAAATCTGGATTTCTGACAAAAATAAAAAACCACTCAATATGCTTCAAAATGATCTCAAACAATCTCCTGTTAGCTTCAGAACATGAATGGATTAAGTTGGAGAAAGAATTGAACAAAAAATTAACATCATCAAAAATGGTCAAATCTGGATTTCTGACAAAAATAAAAAAACACTCAATATGCTTCAAAATGATCTCAAACAATCTCCTGTTAGCTTCAGAACATGAATGGATTAAGTTGGAGAAAGAATTGAACAAAAAATCAACATCTTCAAAAAATGGTCAAATCTGGATATTTTTTGCCAGACCGGGTAGGCGAAAAATCTTGGATTTCTGACAAAAATAAAAAAAACCCTCAATATGCTTCAAAATGATCTCAAACAATCTCCTGGTAGCTTCTGAACATCAATGGATTAAGTTGGAGAAAGAATTGAAGAAAAAATTAACATCATCAAAAATGGTCAAATCTGGATTTCTGACAAAAATAAAAAACCACTCAATATGCTTCAAAATGATCTCAAACAATCTCCTGTTAGCTTCAGAACATGAATGGATTAAGTTGGAGAAAGAATTGAACAAAAAATTAACATCATCAAAAATGGTCAAATCTGGATTTCTGACAAAAATAAAAAAACACTCAATATGCTTCAAAATGATCTCAAACAATCTCCTGTTAGCTTCAGAACATGAATGGATTAAGTTGGAGAAAGAATTGAACAAAAAATCAACATCTTAAAAAAATGGTCAAATCTGGATATTTTTTGCCAGACCGGGTAGGCGAAAAGTCTTGGATTTCTGACAAAAATAAAAAAACACTCAATATGCTTCAAAATGATATCAAACAATCTCCTGTTAGCTTCAGAACATGAATGGATTAAGTTGGAGAAAGAATTGAACAAAAAATCAACATCTTCAAAAAATGGTCAAATCTGAATATTTTTTGCCAGACCGGGTAGGCGAAAAATCTTGGATTTCTGACAAAAATAAAAAAACCACTCAATATGCTTCAAAATGATCTCAAACAATCTCCTGTTAGCTTCTGAACATCAATGGATTAAGTTGGAGAAAGAATTGAAGTAAAAATTAACATCATCCAAAAATGGTCAAATCGGATTTTTGATTTCTGACAAAAACTAAAAACCACTCGATAATGCTTCAAAATGATATCAAACAATCTCCTGTTAGCTTCACAACATGAATGGATTAAGTTGGAGAAAGAATTGAACAAAAAATCAACATCTTCAAAAAATGGTCAAATCTGTATATTTTTTGCCAGACCGGGTAGGCGAAAAATCTTGGATTTCTGACAAAAATAAAAAAAACCCTCAATATGCTTCAAAATGATCTCAAACAATCTCCTGGTAGCTTCTGAACATCAATGGATTAAGTTGGAGAAAGAATTGAAGAAAAAATTAACATCATCAAAAATGGTCAAATCTGGATTTCTGACAAAAATAAAAAACCACTCAATATGCTTCAAAATGATCTCAAACAATCTCCTGTTAGCTTCAGAACATGAATGGATTAAGTTGGAGAAAGAATTGAACAAAAAATTAACATCATCAAAAATGGTCAAATCTGGATTTCTGACAAAAATAAAAAAACACTCAATATGCTTCAAAATGATCTCAAACAATCTCCTGTTAGCTTCAGAACATGAATGGATTAAGTTGGAGAAAGAATTGAACAAAAAATTAACATCATCAAAAATGGTCAAATCTGGATTTCTGACAAAAATAAAAAAACACTCAATATGCTTCAAAATGATCTCAAACAATCTCCTGTTAGCTTCAGAACATGAATGGATTAAGTTGGAGAAAGAATTGAACAAAAAATCAACATCTTAAAAAAATGGTCAAATCTGGATATTTTTTGCCAGACCGGGTAGGCGAAAAGTCTTGGATTTCTGACAAAAATAAAAAAACACTCAATATGCTTCAAAATGATATCAAACAATCTCCTGTTAGCTTCAGAACATGAATGGATTAAGTTGGAGAAAGAATTGAACAAAAAATCAACATCTTAAAAAAATGGTCAAATCTGGATATTTTTTGCCAGACCGGGTAGGCGAAAAGTCTTGGATTTCTGACAAAAATAAAAAAACACTCAATATGCTTCAAAATGATATCAAACAATCTCCTGTTAGCTTCAGAACATGAATGGATTAAGTTGGAGAAAGAATTGAACAAAAAATCAACATCTTCAAAAAATGGTCAAATCTGAATATTTTTTGCCAGACCGGGTAGGCGAAAAATCTTGGATTTCTGACAAAAATAAAAAAACCACTCAATATGCTTCAAAATGATCTCAAACAATCTCCTGTTAGCTTCTGAACATCAATGGATTAAGTTGGAGAAAGAATTGAAGTAAAAATTAACATCATCCAAAAATGGTCAAATCGGATTTTTGATTTCTGACAAAAACTAAAAACCACTCGATAATGCTTCAAAATGATATCAAACAATCTCCTGTTAGCTTCAGAACATGAATGGATTAAGTTGGAGAAAGAATTGAACAAAAAATTAACATCATCAAAAATGGTCAAATCTGGATTTCTGACAAAAATAAAAAAACACTCAATATGCTTCAAAATGATCTCAAACAATCTCCTGTTAGCTTCAGAACATGAATGGATTAAGTTGGAGAAAGAATTGAACAAAAAATCAACATCTTAAAAAAATGGTCAAATCTGGATATTTTTTACCAGACCGGGTAGGCGAAAAATCTTGGATTTCTGACAAAAATAAAAAAACACTCAATATGCTTCAAAATGATCTCAAACAATCTCCTGTTAGCTTCAGAACATGAATGGATTAAGTTGGAGAAAGAATTGAACAAAAAATCAACATAATTCAAAAATGGTCAAATCTGGATTTTTTAGCCAGTGTCTATCCTTCATAACACACACCTGAATATCTGCTTCCTTTCTCGACACCTTCATAACACGTACCTCAATATCTTCCTGTCTCCACACATCAGAAGCAGTGTCTATCTTGTTTAGATGAGTTACGTTGTCAGGTCACAGGAACTCCATGGCTGGTAGGTACATATCCTATCGAGATATCGATATCGTTTAGAAGTTTATTCTGCATTTAAGGTACCGACCATTATGATAATTAGTAGAGACCGGGTAGGCAAATAATCTTGGATTTCTTACAAAAATAAAAAAACACTCAATATGCTTCAAAATGATCTCAAACAATCTCCTGGTAGCTTCTGAACATCAATGGATTAAGTTGGAGAAAGAATTGAAGAAAAAATTAACATCATCAAAAATGGTCAAATCTGGATTTCTGACAAAAATAAAAAAACACTCAATATGCTTCAAAATGATCTCAAACAATCTCCTGGTAGCTTCAGAACATGAATGGATTAAGTTGGAGAAAGAATTGAAGAAAAAATTAACATCATCAAAAATGGTCAAATCTGGATTTCTGACAAAAACTAAAAACCACTCGATAATGCTTCAAAATGATATCAAACAATCTCCTGTTAGCTTCAGAACATGAATGGATTAAGTTGGAGAAAGAATTGAACAAAAAATCAACATCTTCAAAAAATGGTCAAATCTGAATATTTTTTGCCAGACCGGGTAGGCGAAAAATCTTGGATTTCTGACAAAAATAAAAAAACCACTCAATATGCTTCAAAATGATCTCAAACAATCTCCTGTTAGCTTCTGAACATCAATGGATTAAGTTGGAGAAAGAATTGAAGTAAAAATTAACATCATCCAAAAATGGTCAAATCGGATTTTTGATTTCTGACAAAAACTAAAAACCACTCGATAATGCTTCAAAATGATATCAAACAATCTCCTGTTAGCTTCAGAACATGAATGGATTAAGTTGGAGAAAGAATTGAACAAAAAATTAACATCATCAAAAATGGTCAAATCTGGATTTCTGACAAAAATAAAAAAACACTCAATATGCTTCAAAATGATCTCAAACAATCTCCTGTTAGCTTCAGAACATGAATGGATTAAGTTGGAGAAAGAATTGAACAAAAAATCAACATCTTAAAAAAATGGTCAAATCTGGATATTTTTTACCAGACCGGGTAGGCGAAAAATCTTGGATTTCTGACAAAAATAAAAAAACACTCAATATGCTTCAAAATGATCTCAAACAATCTCCTGTTAGCTTCAGAACATGAATGGATTAAGTTGGAGAAAGAATTGAACAAAAAATCAACATAATTCAAAAATGGTCAAATCTGGATTTTTTAGCCAGTGTCTATCCTTCATAACACACACCTGAATATCTGCTTCCTTTCTCGACACCTTCATAACACGTACCTCAATATCTTCCTGTCTCCACACATCAGAAGCAGTGTCTATCTTGTTTAGATGAGTTACGTTGTCAGGTCACAGGAACTCCATGGCTGGTAGGTACATATCCTATCGAGATATCGATATCGTTTAGAAGTTTATTCTGCATTTAAGGTACCGACCATTATGATAATTAGTAGAGACCGGGTAGGCAAATAATCTTGGATTTCTTACAAAAATAAAAAAACACTCAATATGCTTCAAAATGATCTCAAACAATCTCCTGGTAGCTTCTGAACATCAATGGATTAAGTTGGAGAAAGAATTGAAGAAAAAATTAACATCATCAAAAATGGTCAAATCTGGATTTCTGACAAAAATAAAAAAACACTCTATATGCTTCAAAATGATCTCAAACAATCTCCTGGTAGCTTCAGAACATGAATGGATTAAGTTGGAGAAAGAATTGAAGAAAAAAATTAACATCATCAAAAATGGTCAAATCTGGATTTCTGACAAAAATAAAAAAACACTCAATATGCTTCAAAATGATCTCAAACAATCTCCTGTTAGCTTCACAACATGAATGGATTAAGTTGGAGAAAGAATTGAACAAAAAATCAACATCTTCAAAAAATGGTCAAATCTGAATATTTTTTGCCAGACCGGGTAGGCGAAAAATCTTGGATTTCTGACAAAAATAAAAAAAAACCTCAATATGCTTCAAAATGATCTCAAACAATCTCCTGGTAGCTTCTGAACATCAATGGATTAAGTTGGAGAAAGAATTGAAGAAAAAATTAACATCATCAAAAATGGTCAAATCTGGATTTCTGACAAAAATAAAAAAACACTCAATATGCTTCAAAATGATCTCAAACAATCTCCTGGTAGCTTCAGAACATGAATGGATTAAGTTGGAGAAAGAATTGAAGAAAAAATTAACATCATCAAAAATGGTCAAATCTGGATTTCTGACAAAAACTAAAAACCACTCGATAATGCTTCAAAATGATATCAAACAATCTCCTGTTAGCTTCAGAACATGAATGGATTAAGTTGGAGAAAGAATTGAACAAAAAATCAACATCTTCAAAAAATGGTCAAATCTGAATATTTTTTGCCAGACCGGGTAGGCGAAAAATCTTGGATTTCTGACAAAAATAAAAAAAACACTCACTATGCTTCAAAATGATCTCAAACAATCTCCTGTTAGCTTCTGAACATCAATGGATTAAGTTGGAGAAAGAATTGAAGTAAAAATTATCATCAAAAATGTTCAAATCTGGATTTTTGATTTCTGACAAAAACTAAAAACCACTCGATAATGCTTCAAAATGATATCAAACAATCTCCTGTTAGCTTCAGAACATGAATGGATTAAGTTGGAGAAAGAATTGAACAAAAAATCAACATCTTCAAAAAATGGTCAAATCTGAATATTTTTTGCCAGACCGGGTAGGCAAAAAATTTTGGATTTCTGACAAAAATAAAAAAAACACTCACTATGCTTCAAAATGATCTCAAACAATCTCCTGTTAGCTTCTGAACATCAATGGATTAAGTTGGAGAAAGAATTGAACAAAAAATCAACATCTTCAAAAAATGGTCAAATCTGAATATTTTTTGCCAGACCAGGTAGGCGAAAAATCTTGGATTTCTGACAAAAATAAAAAAACCACTCACTATGCTTCAAAATGATCTCAAACAATCTCCTGTTAGCTTCTGAATATCAATGGATTAAGTTGGAGAAAGAATTGAAGTAAAAATTAACATCATCAAAAATGTTCAAATCTGGATTTTTGATTTCTGACAAAAACTAAAAACCACTCGATAATGCTTCAAAATGATATCAAACAATCTCCTGTTAGCTTCAGAACATGAATGGATTAAGTTGGAGAAAGAATTGAACAAAAAATTAACATCATCAAAAATGGTCAAATCTGGATTTCTGACAAAAATAAAAAAACACTCAATATGCTTCAAAATGATCTCAAACAATCTCCTGTTAGCTTCAGAACATGAATGGATTAAGTTGGAGAAAGAATTGAACAAAAAATCAACATCTTCAAAAAATGGTCAAATCTGGATATTTTTTACCAGACCGGGTAGGCGAAAAATCTTGGATTTCTGACAAAAATAAAAAAACACTCAATATGCTTCAAAATGATCTCAAACAATCTCCTGTTAGCTTCAGAACATGAATGGATTAAGTTGGAGAAAGAATTGAACAAAAAATCAACATAATTCAAAAATGGTCAAATCTGGATTTTTTAGCCAGTGTCTATCCTTCATAACACACACCTGAATATCTGCTTCCTTTCTCGACACCTTCATAACACGTACCTCAATATCTTCCTGTCTCCACACATCAGAAGCAGTGTCTATCTTGTTTAGATGAGTTACGTTGTCAGGTCACAGGAACTCCATGGCTGGTAGGTACATATCCTATCGAGATATCGATATCGTTTAGAAGTTTATTCTGCATTTAAGGTACCGACCATTATGATAATTAGTAGAGACCGGGTAGGCAAATAATCTTGGATTTCTTACAAAAATAAAAAAACACTCAATATGCTTCAAAATGATCTCAAACAATCTCCTGGTAGCTTCTGAACATCAATGGATTAAGTTGGAGAAAGAATTGAAGAAAAAATTAACATCATCAAAAATGGTCAAATCTGGATTTCTGACAAAAATAAAAAAACACTCTATATGCTTCAAAATGATCTCAAACAATCTCCTGGTAGCTTCAGAACATGAATGGATTAAGTTGGAGAAAGAATTGAAGAAAAAAATTAACATCATCAAAAATGGTCAAATCTGGATTTCTGACAAAAATAAAAAAACACTCAATATGCTTCAAAATGATCTCAAACAATCTCCTGTTAGCTTCACAACATGAATGGATTAAGTTGGAGAAAGAATTGAACAAAAAATCAACATCTTCAAAAAATGGTCAAATCTGAATATTTTTTGCCAGACCGGGTAGGCGAAAAATCTTGGATTTCTGACAAAAATAAAAAAAAACCTCAATATGCTTCAAAATGATCTCAAACAATCTCCTGGTAGCTTCTGAACATCAATGGATTAAGTTGGAGAAAGAATTGAAGAAAAAATTAACATCATCAAAAATGGTCAAATCTGGATTTCTGACAAAAATAAAAAAACACTCAATATGCTTCAAAATGATCTCAAACAATCTCCTGGTAGCTTCAGAACATGAATGGATTAAGTTGGAGAAAGAATTGAAGAAAAAATTAACATCATCAAAAATGGTCAAATCTGGATTTCTGACAAAAACTAAAAACCACTCGATAATGCTTCAAAATGATATCAAACAATCTCCTGTTAGCTTCAGAACATGAATGGATTAAGTTGGAGAAAGAATTGAACAAAAAATCAACATCTTCAAAAAATGGTCAAATCTGAATATTTTTTGCCAGACCGGGTAGGCGAAAAATCTTGGATTTCTGACAAAAATAAAAAAAACACTCACTATGCTTCAAAATGATCTCAAACAATCTCCTGTTAGCTTCTGAACATCAATGGATTAAGTTGGAGAAAGAATTGAAGTAAAAATTATCATCAAAAATGTTCAAATCTGGATTTTTGATTTCTGACAAAAACTAAAAACCACTCGATAATGCTTCAAAATGATATCAAACAATCTCCTGTTAGCTTCAGAACATGAATGGATTAAGTTGGAGAAAGAATTGAACAAAAAATCAACATCTTCAAAAAATGGTCAAATCTGAATATTTTTTGCCAGACCGGGTAGGCAAAAAATTTTGGATTTCTGACAAAAATAAAAAAAACACTCACTATGCTTCAAAATGATCTCAAACAATCTCCTGTTAGCTTCTGAACATCAATGGATTAAGTTGGAGAAAGAATTGAACAAAAAATCAACATCTTCAAAAAATGGTCAAATCTGAATATTTTTTGCCAGACCGGGTAGGCGAAAAATCTTGGATTTCTGACAAAAATAAAAAAACCACTCACTATGCTTCAAAATGATCTCAAACAATCTCCTGTTAGCTTCTGAATATCAATGGATTAAGTTGGAGAAAGAATTGAAGTAAAAATTAACATCATCAAAAATGTTCAAATCTGGATTTTTGATTTCTGACAAAAACTAAAAACCACTCGATAATGCTTCAAAATGATATCAAACAATCTCCTGTTAGCTTCAGAACATGAATGGATTAAGTTGGAGAAAGAATTGAACAAAAAATTAACATCATCAAAAATGGTCAAATCTGGATTTCTGACAAAAATAAAAAAACACTCAATATGCTTCAAAATGATCTCAAACAATCTCCTGTTAGCTTCAGAACATGAATGGATTAAGTTGGAGAAAGAATTGAACAAAAAATCAACATCTTAAAAAAATGGTCAAATCTGGATATTTTTTACCAGACCGGGTAGGCGAAAAATCTTGGATTTCTGACAAATATAAAAAAACACTCAATATGCTTCAAAATGATCTCAAACAATCTCCTGTTAGCTTCAGAACATGAATGGATTAAGTTGGAGAAAGAATTGAACAAAAAATCAACATAATTCAAAAATGGTCAAATCTGGATTTTTTAGCCAGTGTCTATCCTTCATAACACACACCTGAATATCTGCTTCCTTTCTCGACACCTTCATAACACGTACCTCAATATCTTCCTGTCTCCACACATCAGAAGCAGTGTCTATCTTGTTTAGATGAGTTACGTTGTCAGGTCACAGGAACTCCATGGCTGGTAGGTACATATCCTATCGAGATATCGATATCGTTTAGAAGTTTATTCTGCATTTAAGGTACCGACCATTATGATAATTAGTAGAGACCGGGTAGGCAAATAATCTTGGATTTCTTACAAAAATAAAAAAACACTCAATATGCTTCAAAATGATCTCAAACAATCTCCTGGTAGCTTCTGAACATCAATGGATTAAGTTGGAGAAAGAATTGAAGAAAAAATTAACATCATCAAAAATGGTCAAATCTGGATTTCTGACAAAAATAAAAAAACACTCTATATGCTTCAAAATGATCTCAAACAATCTCCTGGTAGCTTCAGAACATGAATGGATTAAGTTGGAGAAAGAATTGAAGAAAAAAATTAACATCATCAAAAATGGTCAAATCTGGATTTCTGACAAAAATAAAAAAACACTCAATATGCTTCAAAATGATCTCAAACAATCTCCTGTTAGCTTCACAACATGAATGGATTAAGTTGGAGAAAGAATTGAACAAAAAATCAACATCTTCAAAAAATGGTCAAATCTGAATATTTTTTGCCAGACCGGGTAGGCGAAAAATCTTGGATTTCTGACAAAAATAAAAAAAAACCTCAATATGCTTCAAAATGATCTCAAACAATCTCCTGGTAGCTTCTGAACATCAATGGATTAAGTTGGAGAAAGAATTGAAGAAAAAATTAACATCATCAAAAATGGTCAAATCTGGATTTCTGACAAAAATAAAAAAACACTCAATATGCTTCAAAATGATCTCAAACAATCTCCTGGTAGCTTCAGAACATGAATGGATTAAGTTGGAGAAAGAATTGAAGAAAAAATTAACATCATCAAAAATGGTCAAATCTGGATTTCTGACAAAAACTAAAAACCACTCGATAATGCTTCAAAATGATATCAAACAATCTCCTGTTAGCTTCAGAACATGAATGGATTAAGTTGGAGAAAGAATTGAACAAAAAATCAACATCTTCAAAAAATGGTCAAATCTGAATATTTTTTGCCAGACCGGGTAGGCGAAAAATCTTGGATTTCTGACAAAAATAAAAAAAACACTCACTATGCTTCAAAATGATCTCAAACAATCTCCTGTTAGCTTCTGAACATCAATGGATTAAGTTGGAGAAAGAATTGAAGTAAAAATTATCATCAAAAATGTTCAAATCTGGATTTTTGATTTCTGACAAAAACTAAAAACCACTCGATAATGCTTCAAAATGATATCAAACAATCTCCTGTTAGCTTCAGAACATGAATGGATTAAGTTGGAGAAAGAATTGAACAAAAAATCAACATCTTCAAAAAATGGTCAAATCTGAATATTTTTTGCCAGACCGGGTAGGCAAAAAATTTTGGATTTCTGACAAAAATAAAAAAAACACTCACTATGCTTCAAAATGATCTCAAACAATCTCCTGTTAGCTTCTGAACATCAATGGATTAAGTTGGAGAAAGAATTGAACAAAAAATCAACATCTTCAAAAAATGGTCAAATCTGAATATTTTTTGCCAGACCGGGTAGGCGAAAAATCTTGGATTTCTGACAAAAATAAAAAAACCACTCACTATGCTTCAAAATGATCTCAAACAATCTCCTGTTAGCTTCTGAATATCAATGGATTAAGTTGGAGAAAGAATTGAAGTAAAAATTAACATCATCAAAAATGTTCAAATCTGGATTTTTGATTTCTGACAAAAACTAAAAACCACTCGATAATGCTTCAAAATGATATCAAACAATCTCCTGTTAGCTTCAGAACATGAATGGATTAAGTTGGAGAAAGAATTGAACAAAAAATCAACATCTTCAAAAAATGGTCAAATCTGGATATTTTTTGCCAGACCGGGTAGGCGAAAAATCTTGGATTTCTGACAAAAATAAAAAAACCACTCAATATGCTTCAAAATGATCTCAAACAATCTCCTGTTAGCTTCTGAATATCAATGGATTAAGTTGGAGAAAGAATTGAAGTAAAAATTAACATCTTCAAAAATGGTCAAATCTGGATTTCTGACAAAAATAAAAAAACACTCAATATGCTTCAAAATGATATCAAACAATCTCCTGTTAGCTTCAGAACATGAATGGATTAAGTTGGAGAAAGAATTGAACAAAAAATCAACATAATTCAAAAATGGTCAAATCTGGATTTTTTAGCCAGTGTCTATCCTTCATAACACACACCTGAATATCTGCTTCCTTTCTCGACACCTTCATAACACGTACCTCAATATCTTCCTGTCTCCACACAACAGAAGCAGTGTCTATCTTGTTTAGATGAGTTACGTTGTCAGGTCACAGGAACTCCATGGCCAGTAGGTACATATCCTATCGAGATATCGATATCGTTTAGAAGTTTATTCTGCATTTAAGGTACCGACCATTATGATAATTAGTAGAGACCGGGTAGGCAAATAATCTTGGATTTCTTACAAAAATAAAAAAACACTCAATATGCTTCAAAATGATCTCAAACAATCTCCTGGTAGCTTCAGAACATGAATGGATTAAGTTGGAGAAAGAATTGAAGTAAAAATTAACATCATCAAAAATGGTCAAATCGGATTTTTGATTTCTGACAAAAACTAAAAACCACTCGATAATGCTTCAAAATGATATCAAACAATCTCCTGTTAGCTTCAGAACATGAATGGATTAAGTTGGAGAAAGAATTGAACAAAAAATCAACATCTTCAAAAATGGTCAAATCTGGATATTTTTTGCCAGACCGGGTAGGCGAAAAGTCTTGGATTTCTGACAAAAATAAAAAAACCACTCAATATGCTTCAAAATGATCTCAAACAATCTCCTGTTAGCTTCTGAACATCAATGGATTAAGTTGGAGAAAGAATTGAAGTAAAAATTAACATCATCAAAAATGTTCAAATCTGGCTTTTTGATTTCTGACAAAAACTAAAAACCACTCGATAATGCTTCAAAATGATATCAAACAATCTCCTGTTAGCTTCAGAACATGAATGGATTAAGTTGGAGAAAGAATTGAAAAAAAAATCAACATCTTCAAAAAATGGTCAAATCTGAATATTTTTTGCCAGACCGGGTAGGCGAAAAATCTTGGATTTCTGACAAAAATAAAAAAAACACTCACTATGCTTCAAAATGATCTCAAACAATCTCCTGTTAGCTTCTGAACATCAATGGATTAAGTTGGAGAAAGAATTGAACAAAAAATCAACATCTTCAAAAAATGGTCAAATCTGAATATTTTTTGCCAGACCGGGTAGGCGAAAAATCTTGGATTTCTGACAAAAATAAAAAAAACACTCACTATGCTTCAAAATGATCTCAAACAATCTCCTGTTAGCTTCTGAACATCAATGGATTAAGTTGGAGAAAGAATTGAACAAAAAATCAACATCTTAAAAAAATGGTCAAATCTGGATATTTTTTGCCAGACCGGGTAGGCGAAAAGTCTTGGATTTCTGACAAAAATAAAAAAAACACTCAATATGCTTCAAAATGATCTCAAACAATCTCCTGTTAGCTTCAGAACATCAATGGATTAATTTGGAGAAAGAATTGAAGTAAAAATTAACATCTTCAAAAAATGGTCAAATCTGAATATTTTTTGCCAGACCGGGTAGGCGAAAAATCTTGGATTTCTGACAAAAATGAAAAAACACTCAATATGCTTCAAAATGATATCAAACAATCTCCTGTTAGCTTCAGAACATGAATGGATTAAGTTGGAGTAAGAATTGAATAAAAAAATCAACATCTTCAAAAAATGGTCAAATCTGAATATTTTTTGCCAGACCGGGTAGGCAAATAATCTTGGATTTCTTACAAAAATAAAAAAAACACTCAATATGCTTCAAAATGATCTCAAACAATCTCCTGGTAGCTTCTGAACATCAATGGATTAAGTTGGAGAAAGAATTGAAGAAAAAAATTAACATCATCAAAAATGGTCAAATCTGGATTTCTGACAAAAATAAAAAAACACTCAATATGCTTCAAAATGATATCAAACAATCTCCTGTTAGCTTCAGAACATGAATGGATTAAGTTGGAGAAAGAATTGAACAAAAAATCAACATCTTCAAAAAATGGTCAAATCTGGATATTTTTTGCCAGACCGGGTAGGCGAAAAATCTTGGATTTCTGACAAAAATAAAAAAACCACTCAATATGCTTCAAAATGATCTCAAACAATCTCCTGTTAGCTTCTGAATATCAATGGATTAAGTTGGAGAAAGAATTGAAGTAAAAATTAACATCTTCAAAAATGGTCAAATCTGGATTTCTGACAAAAATAAAAAAACACTCAATATGCTTCAAAATGATATCAAACAATCTCCTGTTAGCTTCAGAACATGAATGGATTAAGTTGGAGAAAGAATTGAACAAAAAATCAACATAATTCAAAAATGGTCAAATCTGGATTTTTTAGCCAGTGTCTATCCTTCATAACACACACCTGAATATCTGCTTCCTTTCTCGACACCTTCATAACACGTACCTCAATATCTTCCTGTCTCCACACAACAGAAGCAGTGTCTATCTTGTTTAGATGAGTTACGTTGTCAGGTCACAGGAACTCCATGGCCAGTAGGTACATATCCTATCGAGATATCGATATCGTTTAGAAGTTTATTCTGCATTTAAGGTACCGACCATTATGATAATTAGTAGAGACCGGGTAGGCAAATAATCTTGGATTTCTTACAAAAATAAAAAAACACTCAATATGCTTCAAAATGATCTCAAACAATCTCCTGGTAGCTTCAGAACATGAATGGATTAAGTTGGAGAAAGAATTGAAGTAAAAATTAACATCATCAAAAATGGTCAAATCGGATTTTTGATTTCTGACAAAAACTAAAAACCACTCGATAATGCTTCAAAATGATATCAAACAATCTCCTGTTAGCTTCAGAACATGAATGGATTAAGTTGGAGAAAGAATTGAACAAAAAATCAACATCTTCAAAAATGGTCAAATCTGGATATTTTTTGCCAGACCGGGTAGGCGAAAAGTCTTGGATTTCTGACAAAAATAAAAAAACCACTCAATATGCTTCAAAATGATCTCAAACAATCTCCTGTTAGCTTCTGAACATCAATGGATTAAGTTGGAGAAAGAATTGAAGTAAAAATTAACATCATCAAAAATGTTCAAATCTGGCTTTTTGATTTCTGACAAAAACTAAAAACCACTCGATAATGCTTCAAAATGATATCAAACAATCTCCTGTTAGCTTCAGAACATGAATGGATTAAGTTGGAGAAAGAATTGAAAAAAAAATCAACATCTTCAAAAAATGGTCAAATCTGAATATTTTTTGCCAGACCGGGTAGGCGAAAAATCTTGGATTTCTGACAAAAATAAAAAAAACACTCACTATGCTTCAAAATGATCTCAAACAATCTCCTGTTAGCTTCTGAACATCAATGGATTAAGTTGGAGAAAGAATTGAACAAAAAATCAACATCTTCAAAAAATGGTCAAATCTGAATATTTTTTGCCAGACCGGGTAGGCGAAAAATCTTGGATTTCTGACAAAAATAAAAAAAACACTCACTATGCTTCAAAATGATCTCAAACAATCTCCTGTTAGCTTCTGAACATCAATGGATTAAGTTGGAGAAAGAATTGAACAAAAAATCAACATCTTAAAAAAATGGTCAAATCTGGATATTTTTTGCCAGACCGGGTAGGCGAAAAGTCTTGGATTTCTGACAAAAATAAAAAAACCACTCAATATGCTTCAAAATGATCTCAAACAATCTCCTGTTAGCTTCAGAACATCAATGGATTAAGTTGGAGAAAGAATTGAAGTAAAAATTAACATCTTCAAAAAATGGTCAAATCTGAATATTTTTTGCCAGACCGGGTAGGCGAAAAATCTTGGATTTCTGACAAAAATGAAAAAACACTCAATATGCTTCAAAATGATATCAAACAATCTCCTGTTAGCTTCAGAACATGAATGGATTAAGTTGGAGTAAGAATTGAATAAAAAAATCAACATCTTCAAAAAATGGTCAAATCTGAATATTTTTTGCCAGACCGGGTAGGCAAATAATCTTGGATTTCTTACAAAAATAAAAAAAACACTCAATATGCTTCAAAATGATCTCAAACAATCTCCTGTTAGCTTCTGAACATCAATGGATTAAGTTGGAGAAAGAATTGAAGTAAAAATTAACATCATCAAAAATGTTCAAATCTGGCTTTTTGATTTCTGACAAAAACTAAAAACCACTCGATAATGCTTCAAAATGATATCAAACAATCTCCTGTTAGCTCCAGAACATGAATGGATTAAGTTGGAGAAAGAATTGAACAAAAAATCAACATCTTCAAAAAATGGTCAAATCTGAATATTTTTTGCCAGACCGGGTAGGCGAAAAATCTTGGATTTCTGACAAAAATAAAAAAACCACTCAATATGCTTCAAAATGATCTCAAACAATCTCCTGTTAGCTTCTGAACATCAATGGATTAAGTTGGAGAAAGAATTGAAGTAAAAATTAACATCATCAAAAAATGGTCAAATCGGATTTTTGATTTCTGACAAAAACTAAAAACCACTCGATAATGCTTCAAAATGATATCAAACAATCTCCTGTTAGCTTCACAACATGAATGGATTAAGTTGGAGAAAGAATTGAACAAAAAATCAACATCTTCAAAAAATGGTCAAATCTGAATATTTTTTGCCAGACCGGGTAGGCGAAAAATCTTGGATTTCTGACAAAAATGAAAAAACACTCAATATGCTTCAAAATGATATCAAACAATCTCCTGTTAGCTTCAGAACATGAATGGATTAAGTTGGAGTAAGAATTGAATAAAAAAATCAACATCTTCAAAAAATGGTCAAATCTGGATTTCTGACAAAAATAAAAAACCACTCAATATGCTTCAAAATGATCTCAAACAATCTCCTGTTAGCTTCAGAACATGAATGGATTAAGTTGGAGAAAGAATTGAACAAAAAATTAACATCATCAAAAATGGTCAAATCTGGATTTCTGACAAAAATAAAAAAACACTCAATATGCTTCAAAATGATCTCAAACAATCTCCTGTTAGCTTCAGAACATGAATGGATTAAGTTGGAGAAAGAATTGAACAAAAAATCAACATCTTAAAAAAATGGTCAAATCTGGATATTTTTTGCCAGACCGGGTAGGCGAAAAGTCTTGGATTTCTGACAAAAATAAAAAAACACTCAATATGCTTCAAAATGATATCAAACAATCTCCTGTTAGCTTCAGAACATGAATGGATTAAGTTGGAGAAAGAATTGAACAAAAAATCAACATCTTCAAAAAATGGTCAAATCTGAATATTTTTTGCCAGACCGGGTAGGCGAAAAATCTTGGATTTCTGACAAAAATAAAAAAACCACTCAATATGCTTCAAAATGATCTCAAACAATCTCCTGTTAGCTTCTGAACATCAATGGATTAAGTTGGAGAAAGAATTGAAGTAAAAATTAACATCATCCAAAAATGGTCAAATCGGATTTTTGATTTCTGACAAAAACTAAAAACCACTCGATAATGCTTCAAAATGATATCAAACAATCTCCTGTTAGCTTCACAACATGAATGGATTAAGTTGGAGAAAGAATTGAACAAAAAATCAACATCTTCAAAAAATGGTCAAATCTGTATATTTTTTGCCAGACCGGGTAGGCGAAAAATCTTGGATTTCTGACAAAAATAAAAAAAACCCTCAATATGCTTCAAAATGATCTCAAACAATCTCCTGGTAGCTTCTGAACATCAATGGATTAAGTTGGAGAAAGAATTGAAGAAAAAATTAACATCATCAAAAATGGTCAAATCTGGATTTCTGACAAAAATAAAAAACCACTCAATATGCTTCAAAATGATCTCAAACAATCTCCTGTTAGCTTCAGAACATGAATGGATTAAGTTGGAGAAAGAATTGAACAAAAAATTAACATCATCAAAAATGGTCAAATCTGGATTTCTGACAAAAATAAAAAAACACTCAATATGCTTCAAAATGATCTCAAACAATCTCCTGTTAGCTTCAGAACATGAATGGATTAAGTTGGAGAAAGAATTGAACAAAAAATCAACATCTTAAAAAAATGGTCAAATCTGGATATTTTTTGCCAGACCGGGTAGGCGAAAAATCTTGGATTTCTGACAAAAATAAAAAAACACTCAATATGCTTCAAAATGATCTCAAACAATCTCCTGTTAGCTTCAGAACATGAATGGATTAAGTTGGAGAAAGAATTGAACAAAAAATGAACATAATTCAAAAATGGTCAAATCTGGATTTTTTAGCCAGTGTCTATCCTTCATAACACACACCTGAATATCTGCTTCCTTTCTCGACACCTTCATAACACGTACCTCAATATCTTCCTGTCTCCACACATCAGAAGCAGTGTCTATCTTGTTTAGATGAGTTACGTTGTCAGGTCACAGGAACTCCATGGCCAGTAGGTACATATCCTATCGAGATATCGATATCGTTTAGAAGTTTATTCTGCATTTAAGGTACCGACCATTATGATAATTAGTAGAGACCGGGTAGGCAAATAATCTTGGATTTCTTACAAAAATAAAAAAACACTCAATATGCTTCAAAATGATCTCAAACAATCTCCTGGTAGCTTCAGAACATGAATGGATTAAGTTGGAGAAAGAATTGAAGTAAAAATTAACATCATCAAAAATGGTCAAATCGGATTTTTGATTTCTGACAAAAACTAAAAACCACTCGATAATGCTTCAAAATGATATCAAACAATCTCCTGTTAGCTTCAGAACATGAATGGATTAAGTTGGAGAAAGAATTGAACAAAAAATCAACATCTTCAAAAAATGGTCAAATCTGGATATTTTTTGCCAGACCGGGTAGGCGAAAAGTCTTGGATTTCTGACAAAAATAAAAAAAACACTCAATATGCTTCAAAATGATCTCAAACAATCTCCTGTTAGCTTCTGAACATCAATGGATTAAGTTGGAGAAAGAATTGAAGTAAAAATTAACATCATCAAAAATGTTCAAATCTGGCTTTTTGATTTCTGACAAAAACTAAAAACCACTCGATAATGCTTCAAAATGATATCAAACAATCTCCTGTTAGCTTCAGAACATGAATGGATTAAGTTGGAGAAAGAATTGAAGAAAAAATCAACATCTTCAAAAAATGGTCAAATCTGAATATTTTTTGCCAGACCGGGTAGGCGAAAAATCTTGGATTTCTGACAAAAATAAAAAAAACACTCACTATGCTTCAAAATGATCTCAAACAATCTCCTGTTAGCTTCTGAACATCAATGGATTAAGTTGGAGAAAGAATTGAAGTAAAAATTAACATCATCAAAAATGTTCAAATCTGGATTTTTGATTTCTAACAAAAACTAAAAACCACTCAATATGCTTCAAAATGATCTCAAACAATCTCCTGGTAGCTTCAGAACATCAATGGATTAAGTTGGAGAAAGAATTGAAGTAAAAATTAACATCATCAAAAATGGTCAAATCTGGATTTCTGACAAAAACTAAAAACCACTCGATAATGCTTCAAAATGATATCAAACAATCTCCTGTTAGCTCCAGAACATGAATGGATTAAGTTGGAGAAAGAATTGAACAAAAAATCAACATCTTCAAAAAATGGTCAAATCTGAATATTTTTTGCCAGACCGGGTAGGCGAAAAATCTTGGATTTCTGACAAAAATAAAAAAAACACTCAATATGCTTCAAAATGATCTCAAACAATCTCCTGTTAGCTTCTGAATATCAATGGATTAAGTTGGAGAAAGAATTGAAGTAAAAATTAACATCTTCAAAAAATGGTCAAATCTGGATTTCTGACAAAAATAAAAAAACACTCAATATGCTTCAAAATGATATCAAACAATCTCCTGTTAGCTTCAGAACATGAATGGATTAAGTTGGAGAAAGAATTGAACAAAAAATCAACATAATTCAAAAATGTTCAAATCTGGATTTTTTAGCCAGTGTCTATCCTTCATAACACACACCTGAATATCTGCTTCCTTTCTCGACACCTTCATAACACGTACCTCAATATCTTCCTGTCTCCACACATCAGAAGCAGTGTCTATCTTGTTTAGATGAGTTACGTTGTCAGGTCACAGGAACTCCATGGCCAGTAGGTACATATCCTATCGAGATATCGATATCGTTTAGAAGTTTATTCTGCATTTAAGGTACCGACCATTATGATAATTAGTAGAGACCGGGTAGGCAAATAATCTTGGATTTCTTACAAAAATAAAAAAACACTCAATATGCTTCAAAATGATCTCAAACAATCTCCTGGTAGCTTCAGAACATGAATGGATTAAGTTGGAGAAAGAATTGAAGAAAAAATTAACATCATCAAAAATGGTCAAATCTGGATTTCTGACAAAAATAAAAAAACACTCAATATGCTTCAAAATGATCTCAAACAATCTCCTGTTAGCTTCAGAACATGAATGGATTAAGTTGGAGAAAGAATTGAACAAAAAATCAACATCTTAAAAAAATGGTCAAATCTGGATATTTTTTGCCAGACCGGGTAGGCGAAAAGTCTTGGATTTCTGACAAAAATAAAAAAACCACTCAATATGCTTCAAAATGATCTCAAACAATCTCCTGTTAGCTTCAGAACATCAATGGATTAAGTTGGAGAAAGAATTGAAGTAAAAATTAACATCTTCAAAAAATGGTCAAATCTGAATATTTTTTCCCAGACCGGGTAGGCGAAAAATCTAGGATTTCTGACAAAAATGAAAAAACACTCAATATGCTTCAAAATGATATCAAACAATCTCCTGTTAGCTTCAGAACATGAATGGATTAAGTTGGAGTAAGAATTGAATAAAAAAATCAACATCTTCAAAAAATGGTCAAATCTGAATATTTTTTGCCAGACCGGGTAGGCAAATAATCTTGGATTTCTTACAAAAATAAAAAAAACACTCAATATGCTTCAAAATGATCTCAAACAATCTCCTGTTAGCTTCTGAACATCAATGGATTAAGTTGGAGAAAGAATTGAAGTAAAAATTAACATCATCAAAAATGTTCAAATCTGGCTTTTTGATTTCTGACAAAAACTAAAAACCACTCGATAATGCTTCAAAATGATATCAAACAATCTCCTGTTAGCTCCAGAACATGAATGGATTAAGTTGGAGAAAGAATTGAACAAAAAATCAACATCTTCAAAAAATGGTCAAATCTGAATATTTTTTGCCAGACCGGGTAGGCGAAAAATCTTGGATTTCTGACAAAAATAAAAAAACCACTCAATATGCTTCAAAATGATCTCAAACAATCTCCTGTTAGCTTCTGAACATCAATGGATTAAGTTGGAGAAAGAATTGAAGTAAAAATTAACATCATCAAAAAATGGTCAAATCGGATTTTTGATTTCTGACAAAAACTAAAAACCACTCGATAATGCTTCAAAATGATATCAAACAATCTCCTGTTAGCTTCACAACATGAATGGATTAAGTTGGAGAAAGAATTGAACAAAAAATCAACATCTTCAAAAAATGGTCAAATCTGTATATTTTTTGCCAGACCGGGTAGGCGAAAAATCTTGGATTTCTGACAAAAATAAAAAAAACCCTCAATATGCTTCAAAATGATCTCAAACAATCTCCTGGTAGCTTCTGAACATCAATGGATTAAGTTGGAGAAAGAATTGAAGAAAAAATTAACATCATCAAAAATGGTCAAATCTGGATTTCTGACAAAAATAAAAAAACACTCAATATGCTTCAAAATGATCTCAAACAATCTCCTGTTAGCTTCAGAACATGAATGGATTAAGTTGGAGAAAGAATTGAACAAAAAATTAACATCATCAAAAATGGTCAAATCTGGATTTCTGACAAAAATAAAAAAACACTCAATATGCTTCAAAATGATCTCAAACAATCTCCTGTTAGCTTCAGAACATGAATGGATTAAGTTGGAGAAAGAATTGAACAAAAAATCAACATCTTAAAAAAATGGTCAAATCTGGATATTTTTTGCCAGACCGGGTAGGCGAAAAGTCTTGGATTTCTGACAAAAATAAAAAAACACTCAATATGCTTCAAAATGATATCAAACAATCTCCTGTTAGCTTCAGAACATGAATGGATTAAGTTGGAGAAAGAATTGAACAAAAAATCAACATCTTCAAAAAATGGTCAAATCTGAATATTTTTTGCCAGACCGGGTAGGCGAAAAATCTTGGATTTCTGACAAAAATAAAAAAACCACTCAATATGCTTCAAAATGATCTCAAACAATCTCCTGTTAGCTTCTGAACATCAATGGATTAAGTTGGAGAAAGAATTGAAGTAAAAATTAACATCATCCAAAAATGGTCAAATCGGATTTTTGATTTCTGACAAAAACTAAAAACCACTCGATAATGCTTCAAAATGATATCAAACAATCTCCTGTTAGCTTCACAACATGAATGGATTAAGTTGGAGAAAGAATTGAACAAAAAATCAACATCTTCAAAAAATGGTCAAATCTGTATATTTTTTGCCAGACCGGGTAGGCGAAAAATCTTGGATTTCTGACAAAAATAAAAAAAACCCTCAATATGCTTCAAAATGATCTCAAACAATCTCCTGGTAGCTTCTGAACATCAATGGATTAAGTTGGAGAAAGAATTGAAGAAAAAATTAACATCATCAAAAATGGTCAAATCTGGATTTCTGACAAAAATAAAAAACCACTCAATATGCTTCAAAATGATCTCAAACAATCTCCTGTTAGCTTCAGAACATGAATGGATTAAGTTGGAGAAAGAATTGAACAAAAAATTAACATCATCAAAAATGGTCAAATCTGGATTTCTGACAAAAATAAAAAAACACTCAATATGCTTCAAAATGATCTCAAACAATCTCCTGTTAGCTTCAGAACATGAATGGATTAAGTTGGAGAAAGAATTGAACAAAAAATCAACATCTTAAAAAAATGGTCAAATCTGGATATTTTTTACCAGACCGGGTAGGCGAAAAATCTTGGATTTCTGACAAAAATAAAAAAACACTCAATATGCTTCAAAATGATCTCAAACAATCTCCTGTTAGCTTCAGAACATGAATGGATTAAGTTGGAGAAAGAATTGAACAAAAAATCAACATAATTCAAAAATGGTCAAATCTGGATTTTTTAGCCAGTGTCTATCCTTCATAACACACACCTGAATATCTGCTTCCTTTCTCGACACCTTCATAACACGTACCTCAATATCTTCCTGTCTCCACACATCAGAAGCAGTGTCTATCTTGTTTAGATGAGTTACGTTGTCAGGTCACAGGAACTCCATGGCTGGTAGGTACATATCCTATCGAGATATCGATATCGTTTAGAAGTTTATTCTGCATTTAAGGTACCGACCATTATGATAATTAGTAGAGACCGGGTAGGCAAATAATCTTGGATTTCTTACAAAAATAAAAAAACACTCAATATGCTTCAAAATGATCTCAAACAATCTCCTGGTAGCTTCTGAACATCAATGGATTAAGTTGGAGAAAGAATTGAAGAAAAAATTAACATCATCAAAAATGGTCAAATCTGGATTTCTGACAAAAATAAAAAAACACTCTATATGCTTCAAAATGATCTCAAACAATCTCCTGGTAGCTTCAGAACATGAATGGATTAAGTTGGAGAAAGAATTGAAGAAAAAAATTAACATCATCAAAAATGGTCAAATCTGGATTTCTGACAAAAATAAAAAAACACTCAATATGCTTCAAAATGATCTCAAACAATCTCCTGTTAGCTTCACAACATGAATGGATTAAGTTGGAGAAAGAATTGAACAAAAAATCAACATCTTCAAAAAATGGTCAAATCTGAATATTTTTTGCCAGACCGGGTAGGCGAAAAATCTTGGATTTCTGACAAAAATAAAAAAAAACCTCAATATGCTTCAAAATGATCTCAAACAATCTCCTGGTAGCTTCTGAACATCAATGGATTAAGTTGGAGAAAGAATTGAAGAAAAAATTAACATCATCAAAAATGGTCAAATCTGGATTTCTGACAAAAATAAAAAAACACTCAATATGCTTCAAAATGATCTCAAACAATCTCCTGGTAGCTTCAGAACATGAATGGATTAAGTTGGAGAAAGAATTGAAGAAAAAATTAACATCATCAAAAATGGTCAAATCTGGATTTCTGACAAAAACTAAAAACCACTCGATAATGCTTCAAAATGATATCAAACAATCTCCTGTTAGCTTCAGAACATGAATGGATTAAGTTGGAGAAAGAATTGAACAAAAAATCAACATAATTCAAAAATGGTCAAATCTGGATTTTTTAGCCAGTGTCTATCCTTCATAACACACACCTGAATATCTGCTTCCTTTCTCGACACCTTCATAACACGTACCTCAATATCTTCTTGTCTCCACACAACAGAAGCAGTGTCTATCTTGTTTAGATGAGTTACGTTGTCAGGTCACAGGAACTCCATGGCCAGTAGGTACATATCCTATCGAGATATCGATATCGTTTAGAAGTTTATTCTGCATTTAAGGTACCGACCATTATGATAATTAGTAGAGACCGGGTAGGCAAATAATCTTGGATTTCTTACAAAAATAAAAAAACACTCAATATGCTTCAAAATGATCTCAAACAATCTCCTGGTAGCTTCAGAACATGAATGGATTAAGTTGGAGAAAGAATTGAAGTAAAAATTAACATCATCAAAAATGGTCAAATCGGATTTTTGATTTCTGACAAAAACTAAAAACCACTCGATAATGCTTCAAAATGATATCAAACAATCTCCTGTTAGCTTCAGAACATGAATGGATTAAGTTGGAGAAAGAATTGAACAAAAAATCAACATCTTCAAAAATGGTCAAATCTGGATATTTTTTGCCAGACCGGGTAGGCGAAAAGTCTTGGATTTCTGACAAAAATAAAAAAACCACTCAATATGCTTCAAAATGATCTCAAACAATCTCCTGTTAGCTTCTGAACATCAATGGATTAAGTTGGAGAAAGAATTGAAGTAAAAATTAACATCATCAAAAATGTTCAAATCTGGCTTTTTGATTTCTGACAAAAACTAAAAACCACTCGATAATGCTTCAAAATGATATCAAACAATCTCCTGTTAGCTTCAGAACATGAATGGATTAAGTTGGAGAAAGAATTGAAAAAAAAATCAACATCTTCAAAAAATGGTCAAATCTGAATATTTTTTGCCAGACCGGGTAGGCGAAAAATCTTGGATTTCTGACAAAAATAAAAAAAACACTCACTATGCTTCAAAATGATCTCAAACAATCTCCTGGTAGCTTCAGAACATGAATGGATTAAGTTGGAGAAAGAATTGAACAAAAAATCAACATCTTCAAAAAATGGTCAAATCTGAATATTTTTTGCCAGACCGGGTAGGCGAAAAATCTTGGATTTCTGACAAAAATAAAAAAAACACTCACTATGCTTCAAAATGATCTCAAACAATCTCCTGTTAGCTTCTGAACATCAATGGATTAAGTTGGAGAAAGAATTGAACAAAAAATCAACATCTTAAAAAAATGGTCAAATCTGGATATTTTTTGCCAGACCGGGTAGGCGAAAAGTCTTGGATTTCTGACAAAAATAAAAAAACCACTCAATATGCTTCAAAATGATCTCAAACAATCTCCTGTTAGCTTCAGAACATCAATGGATTAAGTTGGAGAAAGAATTGAAGTAAAAATTAACATCTTCAAAAAATGGTCAAATCTGAATATTTTTTGCCAGACCGGGTAGGCGAAAAATCTTGGATTTCTGACAAAAATGAAAAAACACTCAATATGCTTCAAAATGATATCAAACAATCTCCTGTTAGCTTCAGAACATGAATGGATTAAGTTGGAGTAAGAATTGAATAAAAAAATCAACATCTTCAAAAAATGGTCAAATCTGAATATTTTTTGCCAGACCGGGTAGGCAAATAATCTTGGATTTCTTACAAAAATAAAAAAAACACTCAATATGCTTCAAAATGATCTCAAACAATCTCCTGGTAGCTTCTGAACATCAATGGATTAAGTTGGAGAAAGAATTGAAGAAAAAAATTAACATCATCAAAAATGGTCAAATCTGGATTTCTGACAAAAATAAAAAAACACTCAATATGCTTCAAAATGATATCAAACAATCTCCTGTTAGCTTCAGAACATGAATGGATTAAGTTGGAGAAAGAATTGAACAAAAAATCAACATCTTCAAAAAATGGTCAAATCTGGATATTTTTTGCCAGACCGGGTAGGCGAAAAATCTTGGATTTCTGACAAAAATAAAAAAACCACTCAATATGCTTCAAAATGATCTCAAACAATCTCCTGTTAGCTTCTGAATATCAATGGATTAAGTTGGAGAAAGAATTGAAGTAAAAATTAACATCTTCAAAAATGGTCAAATCTGGATTTCTGACAAAAATAAAAAAACACTCAATATGCTTCAAAATGATATCAAACAATCTCCTGTTAGCTTCAGAACATGAATGGATTAAGTTGGAGAAAGAATTGAACAAAAAATCAACATAATTCAAAAATGGTCAAATCTGGATTTTTTAGCCAGTGTCTATCCTTCATAACACACACCTGAATATCTGCTTCCTTTCTCGACACCTTCATAACACGTACCTCAATATCTTCCTGTCTCCACACAACAGAAGCAGTGTCTATCTTGTTTAGATGAGTTACGTTGTCAGGTCACAGGAACTCCATGGCCAGTAGGTACATATCCTATCGAGATATCGATATCGTTTAGAAGTTTATTCTGCATTTAAGGTACCGACCATTATGATAATTAGTAGAGACCGGGTAGGCAAATAATCTTGGATTTCTTACAAAAATAAAAAAACACTCAATATGCTTCAAAATGATCTCAAACAATCTCCTGGTAGCTTCAGAACATGAATGGATTAAGTTGGAGAAAGAATTGAAGTAAAAATTAACATCATCAAAAATGGTCAAATCGGATTTTTGATTTCTGACAAAAACTAAAAACCACTCGATAATGCTTCAAAATGATATCAAACAATCTCCTGTTAGCTTCAGAACATGAATGGATTAAGTTGGAGAAAGAATTGAACAAAAAATCAACATCTTCAAAAATGGTCAAATCTGGATATTTTTTGCCAGACCGGGTAGGCGAAAAGTCTTGGATTTCTGACAAAAATAAAAAAACCACTCAATATGCTTCAAAATGATCTCAAACAATCTCCTGTTAGCTTCTGAACATCAATGGATTAAGTTGGAGAAAGAATTGAAGTAAAAATTAACATCATCAAAAATGTTCAAATCTGGCTTTTTGATTTCTGACAAAAACTAAAAACCACTCGATAATGCTTCAAAATGATATCAAACAATCTCCTGTTAGCTTCAGAACATGAATGGATTAAGTTGGAGAAAGAATTGAAAAAAAAATCAACATCTTCAAAAAATGGTCAAATCTGAATATTTTTTGCCAGACCGGGTAGGCGAAAAATCTTGGATTTCTGACAAAAATAAAAAAAACACTCACTATGCTTCAAAATGATCTCAAACAATCTCCTGTTAGCTTCTGAACATCAATGGATTAAGTTGGAGAAAGAATTGAACAAAAAATCAACATCTTCAAAAAATGGTCAAATCTGAATATTTTTTGCCAGACCGGGTAGGCGAAAAATCTTGGATTTCTGACAAAAATAAAAAAAACACTCACTATGCTTCAAAATGATCTCAAACAATCTCCTGTTAGCTTCTGAACATCAATGGATTAAGTTGGAGAAAGAATTGAACAAAAAATCAACATCTTAAAAAAATGGTCAAATCTGGATATTTTTTGCCAGACCGGGTAGGCGAAAAGTCTTGGATTTCTGACAAAAATAAAAAAACCACTCAATATGCTTCAAAATGATCTCAAACAATCTCCTGTTAGCTTCAGAACATCAATGGATTAAGTTGGAGAAAGAATTGAAGTAAAAATTAACATCTTCAAAAAATGGTCAAATCTGAATATTTTTTGCCAGACCGGGTAGGCGAAAAATCTTGGATTTCTGACAAAAATGAAAAAACACTCAATATGCTTCAAAATGATATCAAACAATCTCCTGTTAGCTTCAGAACATGAATGGATTAAGTTGGAGTAAGAATTGAATAAAAAAATCAACATCTTCAAAAATTGGTCAAATCTGAATATTTTTTGCCAGACCGGGTAGGCAAATAATCTTGGATTTCTTACAAAAATAAAAAAAACACTCAATATGCTTCAAAATGATCTCAAACAATCTCCTGGTAGCTTCTGAACATCAATGGATTAAGTTGGAGAAAGAATTGAAGAAAAAAATTAACATCATCAAAAATGGTCAAATCTGGATTTCTGACAAAAATAAAAAAACACTCAATATGCTTCAAAATGATCTCAAACAATCTCCTGTTAGCTTCAGAACATGAATGGATTAAGTTGGAGTAAGAATTGAATAAAAAAATCAACATCTTCAAAAAATGGTCAAATCTGAATATTTTTTGCCAGACCGGGTAGGCGAAAAATCTTGGATTTCTGACAAAAATAAAAAAAAACACTCAATATGCTTCAAAATGATCTCAAACAATCTCCTGGTAGCTTCTGAACATCAATGGATTAAGTTGGAGAAAGAATTGAAGAAAAAATTAACATCATCAAAAATGGTCAAATCTGGATTTCTGACAAAAATAAAAAAACACTCAATATGCTTCAAAATGATCTCAAACAATCTCCTGGTAGCTTCAGAACATGAATGGATTAAGTTGGAGAAAGAATTGAAGAAAAAATTAACATCATCAAAAATGGTCAAATCTGGATTTCTGACAAAAATAAAAAACCACTCAATATGCTTCAAAATGATCTCAAACAATCTCCTGTTAGCTTCAGAACATGAATGGATTAAGTTGGAGAAAGAATTGAACAAAAAAATCAACATCTTCAAAAAATGGTCAAATCTGGATATTTTTTGCCAGACCGGGTAGGCGAAAAATCTTGGATTTCTGACAAAAATAAAAAAACCACTCAATATGCTTCAAAATGATCTCAAACAATCTCCTGTTAGCTTCTGAACATCAATGGATTAAGTTGGAGAAAGAATTGAAGTAAAAATTAACATCATCAAAAATGGTCAAATCTGGCTTTTTGATTTCTGACAAAAACTAAAAACCACTCGATAATGCTTCAAAATGATATCAAACAATCTCCTGTTAGCTCCAGAACATGAATGGATTAAGTTGGAGAAAGAATTGAACAAAAAATCAACATCTTCAAAAAATGGTCAAATCTGGATATTTTTTGCCAGACCGGGTAGGCAAAAAATCTTGGATTTCTGACAAAAATAAAAAAACCACTCAATATGCTTCAAAATGATCTCAAACAATCTCCTGTTAGCTTCTGAACATCAATGGATTAAGTTGGAGAAAGAATTGAAGTAAAAATTAACATCATCAAAAATGTTCAAATCTGGCTTTTTGATTTCTGACAAAAACTAAAAACCACTCGATAATGCTTCAAAATGATATCAAACAATCTCCTGTTAGCTCCAGAACATGAATGGATTAAGTTGGAGAAAGAATTGAACAAAAAATCAACATCTTCAAAAAATGGTCAAATCTGGATATTTTTTGCCAGACCGGGTAGTCGAAAAATCTTGGATTTCTGACAAAAATAAAAAAAACACTCAATATGCTTCAAAATGATCTCAAACAATCTCCTGGTAGCTTCTGAACATCAATGGATCAAGTTGGAGAAAGAATTGAAGAAAAAATTAACATCATCAAAAATGGTCAAATCTGGATTTCTGACAAAAATAAAAAAACACTCAATATGCTTCAAAATGATCTCAAACAATCTCCTGGTAGCTTCAGAACATGAATGGATTAAGTTGGAGAAAGAATTGAAGAAAAAATTAACATCATCAAAAATGGTCAAATCTGGATTTCTGACAAAAATAAAAAACCACTCAATATGCTTCAAATTGATCTCAAACAATCTCCTGTTAGCTTCAGAACATGAATGGATTAAGTTGGAGAAAGAATTGAACAAAAAAATCAACATCTTCAAAAAATGGTCAAATCTGGATATTTTTTGCCAGACCGGGTAGGCGAAAAATCTTGGATTTCTGACAAAAATAAAAAAACCACTCAATATGCTTCAAAATGATCTCAAACAATCTCCTGTTAGCTTCTGAACATCAATGGATTAAGTTGGAGAAAGAATTGAAGTAAAAATTAACATCATCAAAAATGTTCAAATCTGGCTTTTTGATTTCTGACAAAAACTAAAAACCACTCGATAATGCTTCAAAATGATATCAAACAATCTCCTGTTAGCTTCAGAACATGAATGGATTAAGTTGGAGAAAGAATTGAACAAAAAATCAACATCTTCAAAAAATGGTCAAATCTGGATATTTTTTGCCAGACCGGGTAGGCGAAAAATCTTGGATTTCTGACAAAAATAAAAAAACCACTCAATATGCTTCAAAATGATCTCAAACAATCTCCTGTTAGCTTCTGAATATCAATGGATTAAGTTGGAGAAAGAATTGAAGTAAAAATTAACATCTTCAAAAATGGTCAAATCTGGATTTCTGACAAAAATAAAAAAACACTCAATATGCTTCAAAATGATATCAAACAATCTCCTGTTAGCTTCAGAACATGAATGGATTAAGTTGGAGAAAGAATTGAACAAAAAATCAACATAATTCAAAAATGGTCAAATCTGGATTTTTTAGCCAGTGTCTATCCTTCATAACACACACCTGAATATCTGCTTCCTTTCTCGACACCTTCATAACACGTACCTCAATATCTTCCTGTCTCCACACAACAGAAGCAGTGTCTATCTTGTTTAGATGAGTTACGTTGTCAGGTCACAGGAACTCCATGGCCAGTAGGTACATATCCTATCGAGATATCGATATCGTTTAGAAGTTTATTCTGCATTTAAGGTACCGACCATTATGATAATTAGTAGAGACCGGGTAGGCAAATAATCTTGGATTTCTTACAAAAATAAAAAAACACTCAATATGCTTCAAAATGATCTCAAACAATCTCCTGGTAGCTTCAGAACATGAATGGATTAAGTTGGAGAAAGAATTGAAGTAAAAATTAACATCATCAAAAATGGTCAAATCGGATTTTTGATTTCTGACAAAAACTAAAAACCACTCGATAATGCTTCAAAATGATATCAAACAATCTCCTGTTAGCTTCAGAACATGAATGGATTAAGTTGGAGAAAGAATTGAACAAAAAATCAACATCTTCAAAAATGGTCAAATCTGGATATTTTTTGCCAGACCGGGTAGGCGAAAAGTCTTGGATTTCTGACAAAAATAAAAAAACCACTCAATATGCTTCAAAATGATCTCAAACAATCTCCTGTTAGCTTCTGAACATCAATGGATTAAGTTGGAGAAAGAATTGAAGTAAAAATTAACATCATCAAAAATGTTCAAATCTGGCTTTTTGATTTCTGACAAAAACTAAAAACCACTCGATAATGCTTCAAAATGATATCAAACAATCTCCTGTTAGCTTCAGAACATGAATGGATTAAGTTGGAGAAAGAATTGAAAAAAAAATCAACATCTTCAAAAAATGGTCAAATCTGAATATTTTTTGCCAGACCGGGTAGGCGAAAAATCTTGGATTTCTGACAAAAATAAAAAAAACACTCACTATGCTTCAAAATGATCTCAAACAATCTCCTGTTAGCTTCTGAACATCAATGGATTAAGTTGGAGAAAGAATTGAACAAAAAATCAACATCTTCAAAAAATGGTCAAATCTGAATATTTTTTGCCAGACCGGGTAGGCGAAAAATCTTGGATTTCTGACAAAAATAAAAAAAACACTCACTATGCTTCAAAATGATCTCAAACAATCTCCTGTTAGCTTCTGAACATCAATGGATTAAGTTGGAGAAAGAATTGAACAAAAAATCAACATCTTAAAAAAATGGTCAAATCTGGATATTTTTTGCCAGACCGGGTAGGCGAAAAGTCTTGGATTTCTGACAAAAATAAAAAAACCACTCAATATGCTTCAAAATGATCTCAAACAATCTCCTGTTAGCTTCAGAACATCAATGGATTAAGTTGGAGAAAGAATTGAAGTAAAAATTAACATCTTCAAAAAATGGTCAAATCTGAATATTTTTTGCCAGACCGGGTAGGCGAAAAATCTTGGATTTCTGACAAAAATGAAAAAACACTCAATATGCTTCAAAATGATATCAAACAATCTCCTGTTAGCTTCAGAACATGAATGGATTAAGTTGGAGAAAGAATTGAACAAAAAATCAACATCTTCAAAAAATGGTCAAATCTGGATATTTTTTGCCAGACCGGGTAGGCGAAAAATCTTGGATTTCTGACAAAAATAAAAAAACCACTCAATATGCTTCAAAATGATCTCAAACAATCTCCTGTTAGCTTCTGAATATCAATGGATTAAGTTGGAGAAAGAATTGAAGTAAAAATTAACATCTTCAAAAATGGTCAAATCTGGATTTCTGACAAAAATAAAAAAACACTCAATATGCTTCAAAATGATATCAAACAATCTCCTGTTAGCTTCAGAACATGAATGGATTAAGTTGGAGAAAGAATTGAACAAAAAAATCAACATCTTCAAAAAATGGTCAAATCTGGATATTTTTTGCCAGACCGGGTAGGCGAAAAATCTTGGATTTCTGACAAAAATAAAAAAACCACTCAATATGCTTCAAAATGATCTCAAACAATCTCCTGTTAGCTTCTGAACATCAATGGATTAAGTTGGAGAAAGAATTGAAGTAAAAATTAACATCATCAAAAATGGTCAAATCTGGCTTTTTGATTTCTGACAAAAACTAAAAACCACTCGATAATGCTTCAAAATGATATCAAACAATCTCCTGGTAGCTTCAGAACATGAATGGATTAAGTTGGAGAAAGAATTGAACAAAAAATCAACATCTTCAAAAAATGGTCAAATCTGGATATTTTTTGCCAGACCGGGTAGGCGAAAAATCTTGGATTTCTGACAAAAATAAAAAAACCACTCAATATGCTTCAAAATGATCTCAAACAATCTCCTGTTAGCTTCTGAATATCAATGGATTAAGTTGGAGAAAGAATTGAAGTAAAAATTAACATCTTCAAAAATGGTCAAATCTGGATTTCTGACAAAAATAAAAAAACACTCAATATGCTTCAAAATGATATCAAACAATCTCCTGTTAGCTTCAGAACATGAATGGATTAAGTTGGAGAAAGAATTGAACAAAAAATCAACATAATTCAAAAATGGTCAAATCTGGATTTTTTAGCCAGTGTCTATCCTTCATAACACACACCTGAATATCTGCTTCCTTTCTCGACACCTTCATAACACGTACCTCAATATCTTCCTGTCTCCACACAACAGAAGCAGTGTCTATCTTGTTTAGATGAGTTACGTTGTCAGGTCACAGGAACTCCATGGCCAGTAGGTACATATCCTATCGAGATATCGATATCGTTTAGAAGTTTATTCTGCATTTAAGGTACCGACCATTATGATAATTAGTAGAGACCGGGTAGGCAAATAATCTTGGATTTCTTACAAAAATAAAAAAACACTCAATATGCTTCAAAATGATCTCAAACAATCTCCTGGTAGCTTCAGAACATGAATGGATTAAGTTGGAGAAAGAATTGAAGTAAAAATTAACATCATCAAAAATGGTCAAATCGGATTTTTGATTTCTGACAAAAACTAAAAACCACTCGATAATGCTTCAAAATGATATCAAACAATCTCCTGTTAGCTTCAGAACATGAATGGATTAAGTTGGAGAAAGAATTGAACAAAAAATCAACATCTTCAAAAATGGTCAAATCTGGATATTTTTTGCCAGACCGGGTAGGCGAAAAGTCTTGGATTTCTGACAAAAATAAAAAAACCACTCACTATGCTTCAAAATGATCTCAAACAATCTCCTGTTAGCTTCTGAACATCAATGGATTAAGTTGGAGAAAGAATTGAACAAAAAATCAACATCTTCAAAAAATGGTCAAATCTGAATATTTTTTGCCAGACCGGGTAGGCGAAAAATCTTGGATTTCTGACAAAAATAAAAAAAACACTCACTATGCTTCAAAATGATCTCAAACAATCTCCTGTTAGCTTCTGAACATCAATGGATTAAGTTGGAGAAAGAATTGAACAAAAAATCAACATCTTAAAAAAATGGTCAAATCTGGATATTTTTTGCCAGACCGGGTAGGCGAAAAGTCTTGGATTTCTGACAAAAATAAAAAAACCACTCAATATGCTTCAAAATGATCTCAAACAATCTCCTGTTAGCTTCAGAACATCAATGGATTAAGTTGGAGAAAGAATTGAAGTAAAAATTAACATCTTCAAAAAATGGTCAAATCTGAATATTTTTTGCCAGACCGGGTAGGCGAAAAATCTTGGATTTCTGACAAAAATGAAAAAACACTCAATATGCTTCAAAATGATATCAAACAATCTCCTGTTAGCTTCAGAACATGAATGGATTAAGTTGGAGTAAGAATTGAATAAAAAAATCAACATCTTCAAAAAATGGTCAAATCTGAATATTTTTTGCCAGACCGGGTAGGCAAATAATCTTGGATTTCTTACAAAAATAAAAAAAACACTCAATATGCTTCAAAATGATCTCAAACAATCTCCTGGTAGCTTCTGAACATCAATGGATTAAGTTGGAGAAAGAATTGAAGAAAAAAATTAACATCATCAAAAATGGTCAAATCTGGATTTCTGACAAAAATAAAAAAACACTCAATATGCTTCAAAATGATCTCAAACAATCTCCTGTTAGCTTCAGAACATGAATGGATTAAGTTGGAGTAAGAATTGAATAAAAAAATCAACATCTTCAAAAAATGGTCAAATCTGAATATTTTTTGCCAGACCGGGTAGGCGAAAAATCTTGGATTTCTGACAAAAATAAAAAAAAACACTCAATATGCTTCAAAATGATCTCAAACAATCTCCTGGTAGCTTCTGAACATCAATGGATTAAGTTGGAGAAAGAATTGAAGAAAAAATTAACATCATCAAAAATGGTCAAATCTGGATTTCTGACAAAAATAAAAAAACACTCAATATGCTTCAAAATGATCTCAAACAATCTCCTGGTAGCTTCAGAACATGAATGGATTAAGTTGGAGAAAGAATTGAAGAAAAAATTAACATCATCAAAAATGGTCAAATCTGGATTTCTGACAAAAATAAAAAACCACTCAATATGCTTCAAAATGATCTCAAACAATCTCCTGTTAGCTTCAGAACATGAATGGATTAAGTTGGAGAAAGAATTGAACAAAAAAATCAACATCTTCAAAAAATGGTCAAATCTGGATATTTTTTGCCAGACCGGGTAGGCGAAAAATCTTGGATTTCTGACAAAAATAAAAAAACCACTCAATATGCTTCAAAATGATCTCAAACAATCTCCTGTTAGCTTCTGAACATCAATGGATTAAGTTGGAGAAAGAATTGAAGTAAAAATTAACATCATCAAAAATGGTCAAATCTGGCTTTTTGATTTCTGACAAAAACTAAAAACCACTCGATAATGCTTCAAAATGATATCAAACAATCTCCTGTTAGCTCCAGAACATGAATGGATTAAGTTGGAGAAAGAATTTAACAAAAAATCAACATCTTCAAAAAATGGTCAAATCTGGATATTTTTTGCCAGACCGGGTAGGCAAAAAATCTTGGATTTCTGACAAAAATAAAAAAACCACTCAATATGCTTCAAAATGATCTCAAACAATCTCCTGTTAGCTTCTGAACATCAATGGATTAAGTTGGAGAAAGAATTGAAGTAAAAATTAACATCATCAAAAATGTTCAAATCTGGCTTTTTGATTTCTGACAAAAACTAAAAACCACTCGATAATGCTTCAAAATGATATCAAACAATCTCCTGTTAGCTCCAGAACATGAATGGATTAAGTTGGAGAAAGAATTGAACAAAAAATCAACATCTTCAAAAAATGGTCAAATCTGGATATTTTTTGCCAGACCGGGTAGTCGAAAAATCTTGGATTTCTGACAAAAATAAAAAAAACACTCAATATGCTTCAAAATGATCTCAAACAATCTCCTGGTAGCTTCTGAACATCAATGGATCAAGTTGGAGAAAGAATTGAAGAAAAAATTAACATCATCAAAAATGGTCAAATCTGGATTTCTGACAAAAATAAAAAAACACTCAATATGCTTCAAAATGATCTCAAACAATCTCCTGGTAGCTTCAGAACATGAATGGATTAAGTTGGAGAAAGAATTGAAGAAAAAATTAACATCATCAAAAATGGTCAAATCTGGATTTCTGACAAAAATAAAAAAACCACTCAATATGCTTCAAAATGATCTCAAACAATCTCCTGTTAGCTTCTGAACATCAATGGATTAAGTTGGAGAAAGAATTGAAGTAAAAATTAACATCATCAAAAATGTTCAAATCTGGCTTTTTGATTTCTGACAAAAACTAAAAACCACTCGATAATGCTTCAAAATGATATCAAACAATCTCCTGTTAGCTCCAGAACATGAATGGATTAAGTTGGAGAAAGAATTGAACAAAAAATCAACATCTTCAAAAAATGGTCAAATCTGAATATTTTTTGCCAGACCGGGTAGGCGAAAAATCTTGGATTTCTGACAAAAATAAAAAAACCACTCAATATGCTTCAAAATGATCTCAAACAATCTCCTGGTAGCTTCAGAACATGAATGGATTAAGTTGGAGAAAGAATTGAAGAAAAAATTAACATCATCAAAAATGGTCAAATCTGGATTTCTGACAAAAATAAAAAAACACTCAATATGCTTCAAAATGATCTCAAACAATCTCCTGGTAGCTTCAGAACATGAATGGATTAAGTTGGAGAAAGAATTGAAGAAAAAATTAACATCATCAAAAATGGTCAAATCTGGATTTCTGACAAAAATAAAAAACCACTCAATATGCTTCAAAATGATCTCAAACAATCTCCTGTTAGCTTCAGAACATGAATGGATTAAGTTGGAGAAAGAATTGAACAAAAAAATCAACATCTTCAAAAAATGGTCAAATCTGGATATTTTTTGCCAGACCGGGTAGGCGAAAAATCTTGGATTTCTGACAAAAATAAAAAAACCACTCAATATGCTTCAAAATGATCTCAAACAATCTCCTGTTAGCTTCTGAACATCAATGGATTAAGTTGGAGAAAGAATTGAAGTAAAAATTAACATCATCAAAAATGGTCAAATCTGGCTTTTTGATTTCTGACAAAAACTAAAAACCACTCGATAATGCTTCAAAATGATATCAAACAATCTCCTGTTAGCTCCAGAACATGAATGGATTAAGTTGGAGAAAGAATTGAACAAAAAATCAACATCTTCAAAAAAAGGTCAAATCTGGATATTTTTTGCCAGACCGGGTAGGCAAAAAATCTTGGATTTCTGACAAAAATAAAAAAACCACTCAATATGCTTCAAAATGATCTCAAACAATCTCCTGTTAGCTTCTGAACATCAATGGATTAAGTTGGAGAAAGAATTGAAGTAAAAATTAACATCATCAAAAATGTTCAAATCTGGCTTTTTGATTTCTGACAAAAACTAAAAACCACTCGATAATGCTTCAAAATGATATCAAACAATCTCCTGTTAGCTCCAGAACATGAATGGATTAAGTTGGAGAAAGAATTGAACAAAAAATCAACATCTTCAAAAAATGGTCAAATCTGGATATTTTTTGCCAGACCGGGTAGTCGAAAAATCTTGGATTTCTGACAAAAATAAAAAAAACACTCAATATGCTTCAAAATGATATCACACAATCTCCTGTTAGCTTCAGAACATGAATGGATTAAGTTGGAGAAAGAATTGAACAAAAAATCAACATCTTCAAAAAATGGTCAAATCTGAATATTTTTTGCCAGACCGGGTAGGCGAAAAATCTTGGATTTCTGACAAAAATAAAAAAACCACTCACTATGCTTCAAAATGATCTCAAACAATCTCCTGTTAGCTTCTGAACATCAATGGATTAAGTTGGAGAAAGAATTGAACAAAAAATCAACATCTTCAAAAAATGGTCAAATCTGAATATTTTTTGCCAGACCGGGTAGGCGAAAAATCTTGGATTTCTGACAAAAATAAAAAAACCACTCACTATGCTTCAAAATGATCTCAAACAATCTCCTGTTAGCTTCTGAACATCAATGGATTAAGTTGGAGAAAGAATTGAACAAAAAATCAACATCTTCAAAAAATGGTCAAATCTGAATATTTTTTGCCAGACCGGGTAGGCGAAAAATCTTGGATTTCTGACAAAAATAAAAAAACCACTCAATATGCTTCAAAATGATCTCAAACAATCTCCTGTTAGCTTCTGAATATCAATGGATTAAGTTGGAGAAAGAATTGAAGTAAAAATTAACATCTTCAAAAAATGGTCAAATCTGGATTTCTGACAAAAATAAAAAAACACTCAATATGCTTCAAAATGATATCAAACAATCTCCTGTTAGCTTCAGAACATGAATGGATTAAGTTGGAGAAAGAATTGAACAAAAAATCAACATAATTCAAAAATGTTCAAATCTGGATTTTTTAGCCAGTGTCTATCCTTCATAACACACACCTGAATATCTGCTTCCTTTCTCGACACCTTCATAACACGTACCTCAATATCTTCCTGTCTCCACACATCAGAAGCAGTGTCTATCTTGTTTAGATGAGTTACGTTGTCAGGTCACAGGAACTCCATGGCCAGTAGGTACATATCCTATCGAGATATCGATATCGTTTAGAAGTTTATTCTGCATTTAAGGTACCGACCATTATGATAATTAGTAGAGACCGGGTAGGCAAATAATCTTGGATTTCTTACAAAAATAAAAAAACACTCAATATGCTTCAAAATGATCTCAAACAATCTCCTGGTAGCTTCAGAACATGAATGGATTAAGTTGGATAAAAGAATTGAAGTAAAAATTAACATCATCAAAAATGGTCAAATCGGATTTTTGATTTCTGACAAAAACTAAAAACCACTCGATAATGCTTCAAAATGATATCAAACAATCTCCTGTTAGCTTCAGAACATGAATGGATTAAGTTGGAGAAAGAATTGAACAAAAAATCAACATCTTCAAAAATGGTCAAATCTGGATATTTTTTGCCAGACCGGGTAGGCGAAAAGTCTTGGATTTCTGACAAAAATAAAAAAAACACTCAATATGCTTCAAAATGATCTCAAACAATCTCCTGTTAGCTTCTGAACATCAATGGATTAAGTTGGAGAAAGAATTGAAGTAAAAATTAACATCATCAAAAATGTTCAAATCTGGCTTTTTGATTTCTGACAAAAACTAAAAACCACTCGATAATGCTTCAAAATGATATCAAACAATCTCCTGTTAGCTTCAGAACATGAATGGATTAAGTTGGAGAAAGAATTGAAAAAAAAATCAACATCTTCAAAAAATGGTCAAATCTGAATATTTTTTGCCAGACCGGGTAGGCGAAAAATCTTGGATTTCTGACAAAAATAAAAAAAACACTCACTATGCTTCAAAATGATCTCAAACAATCTCCTGTTAGCTTCTGAACATCAATGGATTAAGTTGGAGAAAGAATTGAACAAAAAATCAACATCTTCAAAAAATGGTCAAATCTGAATATTTTTTGCCAGACCGGGTAGGCGAAAAATCTTGGATTTCTGACAAAAATAAAAAAAACACTCACTATGCTTCAAAATGATCTCAAACAATCTCCTGTTAGCTTCTGAACATCAATGGATTAAGTTGGAGAAAGAATTGAAGTAAAAATTAACATCATCAAAAATGTTCAAATCTGGATTTTTGATTACTAACAAAAACTAAAAACCACTCGATAATGCTTCAAAATGATATCAAACAATCTCCTGTTAGCTTCAGAACATGAATGGATTAAGTTGGAGAAAGAATTGAACAAAAAATCAACATCTTCAAAAAATGGTCAAATCTGGATATTTTTTGCCAGACCGGGTAGGCGAAAAATCTTGGATTTCTGACAAAAATAAAAAAACCACTCAATATGCTTCAAAATGATCTGAAACAATCTCCTGTTAGCTTCTGAATATCAATGGATTAAATTGGAGAAAGAATTGAAGTAAAAATTAACATCTTCAAAAAATGGTCAAATCTGGATTTCTGACAAAAATAAAAAAACACTCAATATGCTTCAAAATGATATCAAACAATCTCCTGTTAGCTTCAGAACATGAATGGATTAAGTTGGAGAAAGAATTGAACAAAAAATCAACATAATTCAAAAATGGTCAAATCTGGATTTTTTAGCCAGTGTCTATCCTTCATAACACACACCTGAATATCTGCTTCCTTTCTCGACACCTTCATAACACGTACCTCAATATCTTCCTGTCTCCACACATCAGAAGCAGTGTCTATCTTGTTTAGATGAGTTACGTTGTCAGGTCACAGGAACTCCATGGCCAGTAGGTACATATCCTATCGAGATATCGATATCGTTTAGAAGTTTATTCTGCATTTAAGGTACCGACCATTATGATAATTAGTAGAGACCGGGTAGGCAAATAATCTTGGATTTCTTACAAAAATAAAAAAACACTCAATATGCTTCAAAATGATCTCAAACAATCTCCTGTTAGCTTCAGAACATGAATGGATTAAGTTGGAGAAAGAATTGAACAAAAAATCAACATCTTAAAAAAATGGTCAAATCTGGATATTTTTTGCCAGACCGGGTAGGCGAAAAGTCTTGGATTTCTGACAAAAATAAAAAAACCACTCAATATGCTTCAAAATGATCTCAAACAATCTCCTGTTAGCTTCAGAACATCAATGGATTAAGTTGGAGAAAGAATTGAAGTAAAAATTAACATCTTCAAAAAATGGTCAAATCTGAATATTTTTTGCCAGACCGGGTAGGCGAAAAATCTTGGATTTCTGACAAAAATGAAAAAACACTCAATATGCTTCAAAATGATATCAAACAATCTCCTGTTAGCTTCAGAACATGAATGGATTAAGTTGGAGTAAGAATTGAATAAAAAAATCAACATCTTCAAAAAATGGTCAAATCTGAATATTTTTTGCCAGACCGGGTAGGCAAATAATCTTGGATTTCTTACAAAAATAAAAAAAACACTCAATATGCTTCAAAATGATCTCAAACAATCTCCTGGCAGCTTCTGAACATCAATGGATTAAGTTGGAGAAAGAATTGAAGAAAAAAATTAACATCATCAAAAATGGTCAAATCTGGATTTCTGACAAAAATAAAAAAACACTCAATATGCTTCAAAATGATCTCAAACAATCTCCTGTTAGCTTCAGAACATGAATGGATTAAGTTGGAGTAAGAATTGAATAAAAAAATCAACATCTTCAAAAAATGGTCAAATCTGAATATTTTTTGCCAGACCGGGTAGGCGAAAAATCTTGGATTTCTGACAAAAATAAAAAAACCCACTCAATATGCTTCAAAATGATCTCAAACAATCTCCTGGTAGCTTCTGAACATCAATGGATTAAGTTGGAGAAAGAATTGAAGAAAAAATTAACATCATCAAAAATGGTCAAATCTGGATTTCTGACAAAAATAAAAAAACACTCAATATGCTTCAAAATGATCTCAAACAATCTCCTGGTAGCTTCAGAACATGAATGGATTAAGTTGGAGAAAGAATTGAAGAAAAAATTAACATCATCAAAAATGGTCAAATCTGGATTTCTGACAAAAATAAAAAACCACTCAATATGCTTCAAAATGATCTCAAACAATCTCCTGTTAGCTTCAGAACATGAATGGATTAAGTTGGAGAAAGAATTGAACAAAAAAATCAACATCTTCAAAAAATGGTCAAATCTGGATATTTTTTGCCAGACCGGGTAGGCGAAAAATCTTGGATTTCTGACAAAAATAAAAAAACCACTCAATATGCTTCAAAATGATCTCAAACAATCTCCTGTTAGCTTCTGAACATCAATGGATTAAGTTGGAGAAAGAATTGAAGTAAAAATTAACATCATCAAAAATGGTCAAATCTGGCTTTTTGATTTCTGACAAAAACTAAAAACCACTCGATAATGCTTCAAAATGATATCAAACAATCTCCTGTTAGCTCCAGAACATGAATGGATTAAGTTGGAGAAAGAATTGAACAAAAAATCAACATCTTCAAAAAATGGTCAAATCTGGATATTTTTTGCCAGACCGGGTAGGCAAAAAATCTTGGATTTCTGACAAAAATAAAACAACCACTCAATATGCTTCAAAATGATCTCAAACAATCTCCTGTTAGCTTCTGAACATCAATGGATTAAGTTGGAGAAAGAATTGAAGTAAAAATTAACATCATCAAAAATGTTCAAATCTGGCTTTTTGATTTCTGACAAAAACTAAAAACCACTCGATAATGCTTCAAAATGATATCAAACAATCTCCTGTTAGCTCCAGAACATGAATGGATTAAGTTGGAGAAAGAATTGAACAAAAAATCAACATCTTCAAAAAATGGTCAAATCTGAATATTTTTTGCCAGACCGGGTAGGCGAAAAATCTTGGATTTCTGACAAAAATAAAAAAACCACTCAATATGCTTCAAAATGATCTCAAACAATCTCCTGTTAGCTTCTGAACATCAATGGATTAAGTTGGAGAAAGAATTGAAGTAAAAATTAACATCATCAAAAAATGGTCAAATCGGATTTTTGATTTCTGACAAAAACTAAAAACCACTCGATAATGCTTCAAAATGATATCAAACAATCTCCTGTTAGCTTCACAACATGAATGGATTAAGTTGGAGAAAGAATTGAACAAAAAATCAACATCTTCAAAAAATGGTCAAATCTGTATATTTTTTGCCAGACCGGGTAGGCGAAAAATCTTGGATTTCTGACAAAAATAAAAAAAACCCTCAATATGCTTCAAAATGATCTCAAACAATCTCCTGGTAGCTTCTGAACATCAATGGATTAAGTTGGAGAAAGAATTGAAGAAAAAATTAACATCATCAAAAATGGTCAAATCTGGATTTCTGACAAAAATAAAAAACCACTCAATATGCTTCAAAATGATCTCAAACAATCTCCTGTTAGCTTCAGAACATGAATGGATTAAGTTGGAGAAAGAATTGAACAAAAAATTAACATCATCAAAAATGGTCAAATCTGGATTTCTGACAAAAATAAAAAAACACTCAATATGCTTCAAAATGATCTCAAACAATCTCCTGTTAGCTTCAGAACATGAATGGATTAAGTTGGAGAAAGAATTGAACAAAAAATCAACATCTTAAAAAAATGGTCAAATCTGGATATTTTTTGCCAGACCGGGTAGGCGAAAAGTCTTGGATTTCTGACAAAAATAAAAAAACACTCAATATGCTTCAAAATGATATCAAACAATCTCCTGTTAGCTTCAGAACATGAATGGATTAAGTTGGAGAAAGAATTGAACAAAAAATCAACATCTTCAAAAAATGGTCAAATCTGAATATTTTTTGCCAGACCGGGTAGGCGAAAAATCTTGGATTTCTGACAAAAATAAAAAAACCACTCAATATGCTTCAAAATGATCTCAAACAATCTCCTGTTAGCTTCTGAACATCAATGGATTAAGTTGGAGAAAGAATTGAAGTAAAAATTAACATCATCCAAAAATGGTCAAATCGGATTTTTGATTTCTGACAAAAACTAAAAACCACTCGATAATGCTTCAAAATGATATCAAACAATCTCCTGTTAGCTTCACAACATGAATGGATTAAGTTGGAGAAAGAATTGAACAAAAAATCAACATCTTCAAAAAATGGTCAAATCTGTATATTTTTTGCCAGACCGGGTAGGCGAAAAATCTTGGATTTCTGACAAAAATAAAAAAAAACCTCAATATGCTTCAAAATGATCTCAAACAATCTCCTGGTAGCTTCTGAACATCAATGGATTAAGTTGGAGAAAGAATTGAAGAAAAAATTAACATCATCAAAAATGGTCAAATCTGGATTTCTGACAAAAATAAAAAACCACTCAATATGCTTCAAAATGATCTCAAACAATCTCCTGTTAGCTTCAGAACATGAATGGATTAAGTTGGAGAAAGAATTGAACAAAAAATTAACATCATCAAAAATGGTCAAATCTGGATTTCTGACAAAAATAAAAAAACACTCAATATGCTTCAAAATGATCTCAAACAATCTCCTGTTAGCTTCAGAACATGAATGGATTAAGTTGGAGAAAGAATTGAACAAAAAATCAACATCTTAAAAAAATGGTCAAATCTGGATATTTTTTGCCAGACCGGGTAGGCGAAAAATCTTGGATTTCTGACAAAAATAAAAAAACACTCAATATGCTTCAAAATGATCTCAAACAATCTCCTGTTAGCTTCAGAACATGAATGGATTAAGTTGGAGAAAGAATTGAACAAAAAATGAACATAATTCAAAAATGGTCAAATCTGGATTTTTTAGCCAGTGTCTATCCTTCATAACACACACCTGAATATCTGCTTCCTTTCTCGACACCTTCATAACACGTACCTCAATATCTTCCTGTCTCCACACATCAGAAGCAGTGTCTATCTTGTTTAGATGAGTTACGTTGTCAGGTCACAGGAACTCCATGGCCAGTAGGTACATATCCTATCGAGATATCGATATCGTTTAGAAGTTTATTCTGCATTTAAGGTACCGACCATTATGATAATTAGTAGAGACCGGGTAGGCAAATAATCTTGGATTTCTTACAAAAATAAAAAAACACTCAATATGCTTCAAAATGATCTCAAACAATCTCCTGGTAGCTTCAGAACATGAATGGATTAAGTTGGAGAAAGAATTGAAGTAAAAATTAACATCATCAAAAATGGTCAAATCGGATTTTTGATTTCTGACAAAAACTAAAAACCACTCGATAATGCTTCAAAATGATATCAAACAATCTCCTGTTAGCTTCAGAACATGAATGGATTAAGTTGGAGAAAGAATTGAACAAAAAATCAACATCTTCAAAAAATGGTCAAATCTGGATATTTTTTGCCAGACCGGGTAGGCGAAAAGTCTTGGATTTCTGACAAAAATAAAAAAAACACTCAATATGCTTCAAAATGATCTCAAACAATCTCCTGTTAGCTTCTGAACATCAATGGATTAAGTTGGAGAAAGAATTGAAGTAAAAATTAACATCATCAAAAATGTTCAAATCTGGCTTTTTGATTTCTGACAAAAACTAAAAACCACTCGATAATGCTTCAAAATGATATCAAACAATCTCCTGTTAGCTTCAGAACATGAATGGATTAAGTTGGAGAAAGAATTGAACAAAAAATCAACATCTTCAAAAAATGGTCAAATCTGAATATTTTTTGCCAGACCGGGTAGGCGAAAAATCTTGGATTTCTGACAAAAATAAAAAAAACACTCACTATGCTTCAAAATGATCTCAAACAATCTCCTGTTAGCTTCTGAACATCAATGGATTAAGTTGGAGAAAGAATTGAACAAAAAATCAACATCTTCAAAAAATGGTCAAATCTGAATATTTTTTGCCAGACCGGGTAGGCGAAAAATCTTGGATTTCTGACAAAAATAAAAAAAACACTCACTATGCTTCAAAATGATCTCAAACAATCTCCTGTTAGCTTCTGAACATCAATGGATTAAGTTGGAGAAAGAATTGAAGTAAAAATTAACATCATCAAAAATGTTCAAATCTGGATTTTTGATTTCTAACAAAAACTAAAAACCACTCGATAATGCTTCAAAATGATATCAAACAATCTCCTGTTAGCTTCAGAACATGAATGGATTAAGTTGGAGAAAGAATTGAACAAAAAATCAACATCTTCAAAAAATGGTCAAATCTGGATATTTTTTGCCAGACCGGGTAGGCGAAAAATCTTGGATTTCTGACAAAAATAAAAAAAACACTCAATATGCTTCAAAATGATCTCAAACAATCTCCTGTTAGCTTCTGAATATCAATGGATTAAGTTGGAGAAAGAATTGAAGTAAAAATTAACATCTTCACAAAATGGTCAAATCTGGATTTCTGACAAAAATAAAAAAACACTCAATATGCTTCAAAATGATATCAAACAATCTCCTGTTAGCTTCAGAACATGAATGGATTAAGTTGGAGAAAGAATTGAACAAAAAATCAACATAATTCAAAAATGGTCAAATCTGGATTTTTTAGCCAGTGTCTATCCTTCATAACACACACCTGAATATCTGCTTCCTTTCTCGACACCTTCATAACACGTACCTCAATATCTTCCTGTCTCCACACATCAGAAGCAGTGTCTATCTTGTTTAGATGAGTTACGTTGTCAGGTCACAGGAACTCCATGGCCAGTAGGTACATATCCTATCGAGATATCGATATCGTTTAGAAGTTTATTCTGCATTTAAGGTACCGACCATTATGATAATTAGTAGAGACCGGGTAGGCAAATAATCTTGGATTTCTTACAAAAATAAAAAAACACTCAATATGCTTCAAAATGATCTCAAACAATCTCCTGGTAGCTTCAGAACATGAATGGATTAAGTTGGAGAAAGAATTGAAGAAAAAATTAACATCATCAAAAATGGTCAAATCTGGATTTCTGACAAAAATAAAAAAACACTCAATATGCTTCAAAATGATCTCAAACAATCTCCTGTTAGCTTCAGAACATGAATGGATTAAGTTGGAGAAAGAATTGAACAAAAAATCAACATCTTAAAAAAATGGTCAAATCTGGATATTTTTTGCCAGACTGGGTAGGCGAAAAGTCTTGGATTTCTGACAAAAATAAAAAAACCACTCAATATGCTTCAAAATGATCTCAAACAATCTCCTGTTAGCTTCAGAACATCAATGGATTAAGTTGGAGAAAGAATTGAAGTAAAAATTAACATCTTCAAAAAATGGTCAAATCTGAATATTTTTTGCCAGACCGGGTAGGCGAAAAATCTTGGATTTCTGACAAAAATGAAAAAACACTCAATATGCTTCAAAATGATATCAAACAATCTCCTGTTAGCTTCAGAACATGAATGGATTAAGTTGGAGTAAGAATTGAATAAAAAAATCAACATCTTCAAAAAATGGTCAAATCTGAATATTTTTTGCCAGACCGGGTAGGCAAATAATCTTGGATTTCTTACAAAAATAAAAAAAACACTCAATATGCTTCAAAATGATCTCAAACAATCTCCTGGTAGCTTCTGAACATCAATGGATTAAGTTGGAGAAAGAATTGAAGAAAAAATTAACATCATCAAAAATGGTCAAATCTGGATTTCTGACAAAAACTAAAAAAACACTCAATATGCTTCAAAATGATCTCAAACAATCTCCTGGTAGCTTCAGAACATGAATGGATTAAGTTGGAGAAAGAATTGAAGAAAAAAATTAACATCATCAAAAATGGTCAAATCTGGATTTCTGACAAAAATAAAAAAACACTCAATATGCTTCAAAATGATCTCAAACAATCTCCTGTTAGCTTCAGAACATGAATGGATTAAGTTGGAGTAAGAATTGAATAAAAAAATCAACATCTTCAAAAAATGGTCAAATCTGAATATTTTTTGCCAGACCGGGTAGGCGAAAAATCTTGGATTTCTGACAAAAATAAAAAAAACCACTCAATATGCTTCAAAATGATCTCAAACAATCTCCTGGTAGCTTCTGAACATCAATGGATTAAGTTGGAGAAAGAATTGAAGAAAAAATTAACATCATCAAAAATGGTCAAATCTGGATTTCTGACAAAAATAAAAAACCACTCAATATGCTTCAAAATGATCTCAAACAATCTCCTGTTAGCTTCAGAACATGAATGGATTAAGTTGGAGAAAGAATTGAACAAAAAATCAACATCTTCAAAAAATGGTCAAATCTGGATATTTTTTGCCAGACCGGGTAGGCGAAAAATCTTGGATTTCTGACAAAAATAAAAAAACACTCAATATGCTTCAAAATGATATCACACAATCTCCTGTTAGCTTCAGAACATGAATGGATTAAGTTGGAGAAAGAATTGAAGTAAAAATTAACATCATCAAAAATGGTCAAATCTGGATATTTTTTGCCAGACCGGGTAGGCGAAAAGTCTTGGATTTCTGACAAAAATAAAAAAACCACTCAATATGCTTCAAAATGATCTCAAACAATCTCCTGTTAGCTTCTGAACATCAATGGATTAAGTTGGAGAAAGAATTGAAGTAAAAATTAACATCTTCAAAAAATGGTCAAATCTGGATTTCTGACAAAAATAAAAAAACACTCAATATGCTTCAAAATGATATCAAACAATCTCCTGTTAGCTTCAGAACATGAATGGATTAAGTTGGAGAAAGAATTGAACAAAAAATCAACATAATTCAAAAATGGTCAAATCTGGATTTTTTAGCCAGTGTCTATCCTTCATAACACACACCTGAATATCTGCTTCCTTTCTCGACACCTTCATAACACGTACCTCAATATCTTCCTGTCTCCACACATCAGAAGCAGTGTCTATCTTGTTTAGATGAGTTACGTTGTCAGGTCACAGGAACTCCATGGCCAGTAGGTACATATCCTATCGAGATATCGATATCGTTTAGAAGTTTATTCTGCATTTAAGGTACCGACCATTATGATAATTAGTAGAGACCGGGTAGGCAAATAATCTTGGATTTCTTACAAAAATAAAAAAACACTCAATATGCTTCAAAATGATCTCAAACAATCTCCTGGTAGCTTCAGAACATGAATGGATTAAGTTGGAGAAAGAATTGAAGAAAAAATTAACATCATCAAAAATGGTCAAATCTGGATTTCTGACAAAAATAAAAAAACACTCAATATGCTTCAAAATGATCTCAAACAATCTCCTGTTAGCTTCAGAACATGAATGGATTAAGTTGGAGAAAGAATTGAACAAAAAATCAACATCTTAAAAAAATGGTCAAATCTGGATATTTTTTGCCAGACCGGGTAGGCGAAAAGTCTTGGATTTCTGACAAAAATAAAAAAACCACTCAATATGCTTCAAAATGATCTCAAACAATCTCCTGTTAGCTTCAGAACATCAATGGATTAAGTTGGAGAAAGAATTGAAGTAAAAATTAACATCTTCAAAAAATGGTCAAATCTGAATATTTTTTGCCAGACCGGGTAGGCGAAAAATCTTGGATTTCTGACAAAAATGAAAAAACACTCAATATGCTTCAAAATGATATCAAACAATCTCCTGTTAGCTTCAGAACATGAATGGATTAAGTTGGAGTAAGAATTGAATAAAAAAATCAACATCTTCAAAAAATGGTCAAATCTGAATATTTTTTGCCAGACCGGGTAGGCAAATAATCTTGGATTTCTTACAAAAATAAAAAAAACACTCAATATGCTTCAAAATGATCTCAAACAATCTCCTGGTAGCTTCTGAACATCAAAGGATTAAGTTGGAGAAAGAATTGAAGAAAAAATTAACATCATCAAAAATGGTCAAATCTGGATTTCTGACAAAAACTAAAAAAACACTCAATATGCTTCAAAATGATCTCAAACAATCTCCTGGTAGCTTCAGAACATGAATGGATTAAGTTGGAGAAAGAATTGAAGAAAAAAATTAACATCATCAAAAATGGTCAAATCTGGATTTCTGACAAAAATAAAAAAAAACTCAATATGCTTCAAAATGATCTCAAACAATCTCCTGTTAGCTTCAGAACATGAATGGATTAAGTTGGAGTAAGAATTGAATAAAAAAATCGACATCTTCAAAAAATGGTCAAATCTGAATATTTTTTGCCAGACCGGGTAGGCGAAAAATCTTGGATTTCTGACAAAAATTAAAAAAAACACTCAATATGCTTCAAAATGATCTCAAACAATCTCCTGGTAGCTTCTGAACATCAATGGATTAAGTTGGAGAAAGAATTGAAGAAAAAATTAACATCATCAAAAATGGTCAAATCTGGATTTCTGACAAAAATAAAAAAAACACTCAATATGCTTCAAAATGATCTCAAACAATCTCCTGGTAGCTTCAGAACATGAATGGATTAAGTTGGAGAAAGAATTGAAGAAAAAATTAACATCATCAAAAATGGTCAAATCTGGATTTCTGACAAAAATAAAAAACCACTCAATATGCTTCAAAATGATCTCAAACAATCTCCTGTTAGCTTCAGAACATGAATGGATTAAGTTGGAGAAAGAATTGAACAAAAAAATCAACATCTTCAAAAAATGGTCAAATCTGGATATTTTTTGCCAGACCGGGTAGGCGAAAAATCTTGGATTTCTGACAAAAATAAAAAAACCACTCAATATGCTTCAAAATGATCTCAAACAATCTCCTGTTAGCTTCTGAACATCAATGGATTAAGTTGGAGAAAGAATTGAAGTAAAAATTAACATCATCAAAAATGGTCAAATCTGGCTTTTTGATTTCTGACAAAAACTAAAAACCACTCGATAATGCTTCAAAATGATATCAAACAATCTCCTGTTAGCTCCAGAACATGAATGGATTAAGTTGGAGAAAGAATTGAACAAAAAATCAACATCTTCAAAAAATGGTCAAATCTGGATATTTTTTGCCAGACCGGGTAGGCGAAAAATCTTGGATTTCTGACAAAAATAAAAAAAACACTCAATATGCTTCAAAATGATCTCAAACAATCTCCTGTTAGCTTCTGAACATCAATGGTTTAAGTTGGAGAAAGAATTGAAGTAAAAATTAACATCATCAAAAATGTTCAAATCTGGCTTTTTGATTTCTGACAAAAACTAAAAACCACTCGATAATGCTTCAAAATGATATCAAACAATCTCCTGTTAGCTCCAGAACATGAATGGATTAAGTTGGAGAAAGAATTGAACAAAAAATCAACATCTTCAAAAAATGGTCAAATCTGGATATTTTTTGCCAGACCGGGTAGTCGAAAAATCTTGGATTTCTGACAAAAATAAAAAAACACTCAATATGCTTCAAAATGATATCACACAATCTCCTGTTAGCTTCAGAACATGAATGGATTAAGTTGGAGAAAGAATTGAACAAAAAATCAACATCTTCAAAAAATGGTCAAATCTGAATATTTTTTGCCAGACCGGGTAGGCGAAAAATCTTGGATTTCTGACAAAAATAAAAAAACCACTCAATATGCTTCAAAATGATCTCAAACAATCTCCTGTTAGCTTCTGAACATCAATGGATTAAGTTGGAGAAAGAATTGAAGTAAAAATTAACATCATCAAAAAATGGTCAAATCGGATTTTTGATTTCTGACAAAAACTAAAAACCACTCGATAATGCTTCAAAATGATATCAAACAATCTCCTGTTAGCTTCAGAACATGAATGGATTAAGTTGGAGAAAGAATTGAACAAAAAATCAACATCTTCAAAAAATGGTCAAATCTGGATATTTTTTGCCAGACCGGGTAGGCGAAAAGTCTTGGATTTCTGACAAAAATAAAAAAAACACTCAATATGCTTCAAAATGATATCAAACAATCTCCTGTCAGCTTCAGAACATGAATGGATTAAGTTGGAGAAAGAATTGAACAAAAAATCAACATAATTCAAAAATGGTCAAATCTGGATTTTTTAGCCAGTGTCTATCCTTCATAACACACACCTGAATATCTGCTTCCTTTCTCGACACCTTCATAACACGTACCTCAATATCTTCCTGTCTCCACACATCAGAAGCAGTGTCTATCTTGTTTAGATGAGTTACGTTGTCAGGTCACAGGAACTCCATGGCTGGTAGGTACATATCCTATCGAGATATCGATATCGTTTAGAAGTTTATTCTGCATTTAAGGTACCGACCATTATGATAATTAGTAGAGACCGGGTAGGCAAATAATCTTGGATTTCTTACAAAAATAAAAAAACACTCAATATGCTTCAAAATGATCTCAAACAATCTCCTGGTAGCTTCTGAACATCAATGGATTAAGTTGGAGAAAGAATTGAAGAAAAAATTAACATCATCAAAAATGGTCAAATCTGGATTTCTGACAAAAATAAAAAAACACTCTATATGCTTCAAAATGATCTCAAACAATCTCCTGGTAGCTTCAGAACATGAATGGATTAAGTTGGAGAAAGAATTGAAGAAAAAAATTAACATCATCAAAAATGGTCAAATCTGGATTTCTGACAAAAATAAAAAAACACTCAATATGCTTCAAAATGATCTCAAACAATCTCCTGTTAGCTTCACAACATGAATGGATTAAGTTGGAGAAAGAATTGAACAAAAAATCAACATCTTCAAAAAATGGTCAAATCTGAATATTTTTTGCCAGACCGGGTAGGCGAAAAATCTTGGATTTCTGACAAAAATAATAAAAAACCTCAATATGCTTCAAAATGATCTCAAACAATCTCCTGGTAGCTTCTGAACATACAATCTCCTGTTAGCTTCAGAACATGAATGGATTAAGTTGGAGAAAGAATTGAACAAAAAATCAACATCTTCAAAAAATGGTCAAATCTGAATATTTTTTGCCAGACCGGGTAGGCGAAAATTTTTGGATTTCTGACAAAAATAAAAAAAACACTCACTATGCTTCAAAATGATCTCAAACAATCTCCTGTTAGCTTCTGAACATCAATGGATTAAGTTGGAGAAAGAATTGAACAAAAAATCAACATCTTCAAAAAATGGTCAAATCTGAATATTTTTTGCCAGACCGGGTAGGCGAAAAATCTTGGATTTCTGACAAAAATAAAAAAAACACTCACTATGCTTCAAAATGATCTCAAACAATCTCCTGTTAGCTTCTGAACATCAATGGATTAAGTTGGAGAAAGAATTGAAGAAAAAATTAACATCATCAAAAATGGTCAAATCTGGATTTCTGACAAAAATAAAAAAACACTCAATATGCTTCAAAATGATCTCAAACAATCTCCTGTTAGCTTCAGAACATGAATGGATTAAGTTGGAGAAAGAATTGAACAAAAAATCAACATAATTCAAAAATGGTCAAATCTGAATATTTTTTGCCAGACCGGGTAGGCGAAAAATCTTGGATTTCTGACAAAAATAAAAAAACCACTCAATATGCTTCAAAATGATCTCAAACAATCTCCTGTTAGCTTCTGAACATCAATGGATTAAGTTGGAGAAAGAATTGAAGTAAAAATTAACATCATCAAAAATGGTCAAATCTGGATTTCTGACAAAAACTAAAAAAACACTCAATATGCTTCAAAATGATCTCAAACAATCTCCTGGTAGCTTCAGAACATGAATGGATTAAGTTGGAGAAAGAATTGAAGAAAAAAATTAACATCATCAAAAATGGTCAAATCTGGATTTCTGACAAAAATAAAAAAACACTCAATATGCTTCAAAATGATCTCAAACAATCTCCTGTTAGCTTCAGAACATCAATGGATTAAGTTGGAGAAAGAATTGAACAAAAAATCAACATCTTCAAAAAATGGTCAAATCTGAATATTTTTTGCCAGACCGGGTAGGCGAAAAATCTTGGATTTCTGACAAAAATAAAAAAAACACTCACTATGCTTCAAAATGATCTCAAACAATCTCCTGTTAGCTTCAGAACATGAATGGATTAAGTTGGAGTAAGAATTGAATAAAAAAATCAACATCTTCAAAAAATGGTCAAATCTGAATATTTTTTGCCAGACCGGGTAGGCGAAAAATCTTGGATTTCTGACAAAAATAAAAAAAACACTCAATATGCTTCAAAATGATCTCAAACAATCTCCTGTTAGCTTCTGAACATCAATGGTTTAAGTTGGAGAAAGAATTGAAGTAAAAATTAACATCATCAAAAATGTTCAAATCTGGCTTTTTGATTTCTGACAAAAACTAAAAACCACTCGATAATGCTTCAAAATGATATCAAACAATCTCCTGTTAGCTTCAGAACATGAATGGATTAAGTTGGAGAAAGAATTGAACAAAAAATCAACATCTTAAAAAAATGGTCAAATCTGAATATTTTTTGCCAGACCGGGTAGGCGAAAAATCTTGGATTTCTGACAAAAATAAAAAAAACACTCACTATGCTTCAAAATGATCTCAAACAATCTCCTGTTAGCTTCTGAACATCAATGGATTAAGTTGGAGAAAGAATTGAAGAAAAAATTAACATCATCAAAAATGGTCAAATCTGGATTTCTGACAAAAATAAAAAAACACTCAATATGCTTCAAAATGATCTCAAACAATCTCCTGTTAGCTTCAGAACATGAATGGATTAAGTTGGAGAAAGAATTGAACAAAAAATCAACATCTTAAAAAAATGGTCAAATCTGGATATTTTTTGCCAGACCGGGTAGGCGAAAAGTCTTGGATTTCTGACAAAAATAAAAAAACCACTCAATATGCTTCAAAATGATCTCAAACAATCTCCTGTTAGCTTCAGAACATCAATGGATTAAGTTGGAGTAAGAATTGAATAAAAAAATCAACATCTTCAAAAAATGGTCAAATCTGAATATTTTTTTGCCAGACCGGGTAGGCGAAAAATCTTGGATTTCTGACAAAAATGAAAAAACACTCAATATGCTTCAAAATGATATCAAACAATCTCCTGTTAGCTTCAGAACATGAATGGATTAAGTTGGAGTAAGAATTGAATAAAAAAATCAACATCTTCAAAAAATGGTCAAATCTGAATATTTTTTGCCAGACCGGGTAGGCAAATAATCTTGGATTTCTTACAAAAATAAAAAAAACACTCAATATGCTTCAAAATGATCTCAAACAATCTCCTGGTAGCTTCTGAACATCAATGGATTAAGTTGGAGAAAGAATTGAAGAAAAAATTAACATCATCAAAAATGGTCAAATCTGGATTTCTGACAAAAATAAAAAAACACTCAATATGCTTCAAAATGATCTCAAACAATCTCCTGTTAGCTTCAGAACATGAATGGATTAAGTTGGAGTAAGAATTGAATAAAAAAATCGACATCTTCAAAAAATGGTCAAATCTGAATATTTTTTGCCAGACCGGGTAGGCGAAAAATCTTGGATTTCTGACAAAAATAAAAAAAACCACTCAATATGCTTCAAAATGATCTCAAACAATCTCCTGGTAGCTTCTGAACATCAATGGATTAAGTTGGAGAAAGAATTGAAGAAAAAATTAACATCATCAAAAATGGTCAAATCTGGATTTCTGACAAAAATAAAAAAACACTCAATATGCTTCAAAATGATCTCAAACAATCTCCTGGTAGCTTCAGAACATGAATGGATTAAGTTGGAGAAAGAATTGAACAAAAAATTAACATCATCAAAAATGGTCAAATCTGGATTTCTGACAAAAATAAAAAAACACTCAATATGCTTCAAAATGATCTCAAACAATCTCCTGGTAGCTTCAGAACATGAATGGATTAAGTTGGAGAAAGAATTGAAGAAAAAATTAACATCATCAAAAATGGTCAAATCTGGATTTCTGACAAAAATAAAAAACCACTCAATATGCTTCAAAATGATCTCAAACAATCTCCTGTTAGCTTCTGAACATCAATGGATTAAGTTGGAGAAAGAATTGAAGTAAAAATTAACATCATCAAAAATGGTCAAATCTGGCTTTTTGATTTCTGACAAAAACTAAAAACCACTCGATAATGCTTCAAAATGATATCAAACAATCTCCTGTTAGCTCCAGAACATGAATGGATTAAGTTGGAGAAAGAATTGAACAAAAAATCAACATCTTCAAAAAATGGTCAAATCTGGATATTTTTTGCCAGACCGGGTAGGCGAAAAATCTTGGATTTCTGACAAAAATAAAAAAAACACTCAATATGCTTCAAAATGATCTCAAACAATCTCCTGTTAGCTTCTGAACATCAATGGTTTAAGTTGGAGAAAGAATTGAAGTAAAAATTAACATCATCAAAAATGTTCAAATCTGGCTTTTTGATTTCTGACAAAAACTAAAAACCACTCGATAATGCTTCAAAATGATATCAAACAATCTCCTGTTAGCTCCAGAACATGAATGGATTAAGTTGGAGAAAGAATTGAACAAAAAATCAACATCTTCAAAAAATGGTCAAATCTGGATATTTTTTGCCAGACCGGGTAGTCGAAAAATCTTGGATTTCTGACAAAAATAAAAAAACACTCAATATGCTTCAAAATGATATCACACAATCTCCTGTTAGCTTCAGAACATGAATGGATTAAGTTGGAGAAAGAATTGAACAAAAAATCAACATCTTCAAAAAATGGTCAAATCTGAATATTTTTTGCCAGACCGGGTAGGCGAAAAATCTTGGATTTCTGACAAAAATAAAAAAACCACTCAATATGCTTCAAAATGATCTCAAACAATCTCCTGTTAGCTTCTGAACATCAATGGATTAAGTTGGAGAAAGAATTGAAGTAAAAATTAACATCATCAAAAAATGGTCAAATCGGATTTTTGATTTCTGACAAAAACTAAAAACCACTCGATAATGCTTCAAAATGATATCAAACAATCTCCTGTTAGCTTCAGAACATGAATGGATTAAGTTGGAGAAAGAATTGAACAAAAAATCAACATCTTCAAAAAATGGTCAAATCTGGATATTTTTTGCCAGACCGGGTAGGCGAAAAGTCTTGGATTTCTGACAAAAATAAAAAAAACACTCAATATGCTTCAAAATGATATCAAACAATCTCCTGTCAGCTTCAGAACATGAATGGATTAAGTTGGAGAAAGAATTGAACAAAAAATCAACTTAATTCAAAAATGGTCAAATCTGGATTTTTTAGCCAGTGTCTATCCTTCATAACACACACCTGAATATCTGCTTCCTTTCTCGACACCTTCATAACACGTACCTCAATATCTTCCTGTCTCCACACATCAGAAGCAGTGTCTATCTTGTTTAGATGAGTTACGTTGTCAGGTCACAGGAACTCCATGGCTGGTAGGTACATATCCTATCGAGATATCGATATCGTTTAGAAGTTTATTCTGCATTTAAGGTACCGACCATTATGATAATTAGTAGAGACCGGGTAGGCAAATAATCTTGGATTTCTTACAAAAATAAAAAAACACTCAATATGCTTCAAAATGATCTCAAACAATCTCCTGGTAGCTTCTGAACATCAATGGATTAAGTTGGAGAAAGAATTGAAGAAAAAATTAACATCATCAAAAATGGTCAAATCTGGATTTCTGACAAAAATAAAAAAACACTCTATATGCTTCAAAATGATCTCAAACAATCTCCTGGTAGCTTCAGAACATGAATGGATTAAGTTGGAGAAAGAATTGAAGAAAAAAATTAACATCATCAAAAATGGTCAAATCTGGATTTCTGACAAAAATAAAAAAACACTCAATATGCTTCAAAATGATCTCAAACAATCTCCTGTTAGCTTCACAACATGAATGGATTAAGTTGGAGAAAGAATTGAACAAAAAATCAACATCTTCAAAAAATGGTCAAATCTGAATATTTTTTGCCAGACCGGGTAGGCGAAAAATCTTGGATTTCTGACAAAAATAAAAAAAAACCTCAATATGCTTCAAAATGATCTCAAACAATCTCCTGGTAGCTTCTGAACATCAATGGATTAAGTTGGAGAAAGAATTGAAGAAAAAATTAACATCATCAAAAATGGTCAAATCTGGATTTCTGACAAAAATAAAAAAACACTCAATATGCTTCAAAATGATCTCAAACAATCTCCTGGTAGCTTCAGAACATGAATGGATTAAGTTGGAGAAAGAATTGAAGAAAAAATTAACATCATCAAAAATGGTCAAATCTGGATTTCTGACAAAAATAAAAAAACACTCAATATGCTTCAAAATGATCTCAAACAATCTCCTGTTAGCTTCAGAACATGAATGGATTAAGTTGGAGAAAGAATTGAACAAAAAATCAACATCTTCAAAAAATGGTCAAATCTGAATATTTTTTGCCAGACCGGGTAGGCAAAAAATTTTGGATTTCTGACAAAAATAAAAAAAACACTCACTATGCTTCAAAATGATCTCAAACAATCTCCTGTTAGCTTCTGAACATCAATGGATTAAGTTGGAGAAAGAATTGAACAAAAAATCAACATCTTCAAAAAATGGTCAAATCTGAATATTTTTTGCCAGACCGGGTAGGCGAAAAATCTTGGATTTCTGACAAAAATAAAAAAAACACTCACTATGCTTCAAAATGATCTCAAACAATCTCCTGTTAGCTTCTGAACATCAATGGATTAAGTTGGAGAAAGAATTGAAGTAAAAATTAACATCATCAAAAATGTTCAAATCTGGATTTTTGATTTCTGACAAAAACTAAAAACCACTCGATAATGCTTCAAAATGATATCAAACAATCTCCTGTTAGCTTCAGAACATGAATGGATTAAGTTGGAGAAAGAATTGAACAAAAAATCAACATCTTCAAAAAATGGTCAAATCTGGATATTTTTTGCCAGACCGGGTAGTCGAAAAATCTTGGATTTCTGACAAAAATAAAAAAACCACTCAATATGCTTCAAAATGATCTGAAACAATCTCCTGTTAGCTTCTGAATATCAATGGATTAAGTTGGAGAAAGAATTGAAGTAAAAATTAACATCTTCAAAAAATGGTCAAATCTGGATTTCTGACAAAAATAAAAAAACACTCAATATGCTTCAAAATGATATCAAACAATCTCCTGTTAGCTTCAGAACATGAATGGATTAAGTTGGAGAAAGAATTGAACAAAAAATCAACATAATTCAAAAATGGTCAAATCTGGATTTTTTAGCCAGTGTCTATCCTTCATAACACACACCTGAATATCTGCTTCCTTTCTCGACACCTTCATAACACGTACCTCAATATCTTCCTGTCTCCACACATCAGAAGCAGTGTCTATCTTGTTTAGATGAGTTACGTTGTCAGGTCACAGGAACTCCATGGCCAGTAGGTACATATCCTATCGAGATATCGATATCGTTTAGAAGTTTATTCTGCATTTAAGGTACCGACCATTATGATAATTAGTAGAGACCGGGTAGGCAAATAATCTTGGATTTCTTACAAAAATAAAAAAACACTCAATATGCTTCAAAATGATCTCAAACAATCTCCTGTTAGCTTCAGAACATGAATGGATTAAGTTGGAGAAAGAATTGAACAAAAAATCAACATCTTAAAAAAATGGTCAAATCTGGATATTTTTTGCCAGACCGGGTAGGCGAAAAGTCTTGGATTTCTGACAAAAATAAAAAAACCACTCAATATGCTTCAAAATGATCTCAAACAATCTCCTGTTAGCTTCAGAACATGAATGGATTAAGTTGGAGAAAGAATTGAAGTAAAAATTAACATCTTCAAAAAATGGTCAAATCTGAATATTTTTTGCCAGACCGGGTAGGCGAAAAATCTTGGATTTCTGACAAAAATGAAAAAACACTCAATATGCTTCAAAATGATATCAAACAATCTCCTGTTAGCTTCAGAACATGAATGGATTAAGTTGGAGTAAGAATTGAATAAAAAAATCAACATCTTCAAAAAATGGTCAAATCTGAATATTTTTTGCCAGACCGGGTAGGCAAATAATCTTGGATTTCTTACAAAAATAAAAAAAACACTCAATATGCTTCAAAATGATCTCAAACAATCTCCTGGTAGCTTCTGAACATCAATGGATTAAGTTGGAGAAAGAATTGAAGAAAAAAATTAACATCATCAAAAATGGTCAAATCTGGATTTCTGACAAAAATAAAAAAACACTCAATATGCTTCAAAATGATCTCAAACAATCTCCTGTTAGCTTCAGAACATGAATGGATTAAGTTGGAGTAAGAATTGAATAAAAAAATCAACATCTTCAAAAAATGGTCAAATCTGAATATTTTTTGCCAGACCGGGTAGGCGAAAAATCTTGGATTTCTGACAAAAATAAAAAAAACCACTCAATATGCTTCAAAATGATCTCAAACAATCTCCTGGTAGCTTCTGAACATCAATGGATTAAGTTGGAGAAAGAATTGAAGAAAAAATTAACATCATCAAAAATGGTCAAATCTGGATTTCTGACAAAAATAAAAAAACACTCAATATGCTTCAAAATGATCTCAAACAATCTCCTGGTAGCTTCAGAACATGAATGGATTAAGTTGGAGAAAGAATTGAAGAAAAAATTAACATCATCAAAAATGGTCAAATCTGGATTTCTGACAAAAATAAAAAACCACTCAATATGCTTCAAAATGATCTCAAACAATCTCCTGTTAGCTTCAGAACATGAATGGATTAAGTTGGAGAAAGAATTGAACAAAAAAATCAACATCTTCAAAAAATGGTCAAATCTGGATATTTTTTGCCAGACCGGGTAGGCGAAAAATCTTGGATTTCTGACAAAAATAAAAAAACCACTCAATATGCTTCAAAATGATCTCAAACAATCTCCTGTTAGCTTCTGAACATCAATGGATTAAGTTGGAGAAAGAATTGAAGTAAAAATTAACATCATCAAAAATGGTCAAATCTGGCTTTTTGATTTCTGACAAAAACTAAAAACCACTCGATAATGCTTCAAAATGATATCAAACAATCTCCTGTTAGCTCCAGAACATGAATGGATTAAGTTGGAGAAAGAATTGAACAAAAAATCAACATCTTCAAAAAATGGTCAAATCTGGATATTTTTTGCCAGACCGGGTAGGCAAAAAATCTTGGATTTCTGACAAAAATTAAAAAAACCCTCAATATGCTTCAAAATGATCTCAAACAATCTCCTGGTAGCTTCTGAACATCAATGGATTAAGTTGGAGAAAGAATTGAAGAAAAAATTAACATCATCAAAAATGGTCAAATCTGGATTTCTGACAAAAATAAAAAACCACTCAATATGCTTCAAAATGATCTCAAACAATCTCCTGTTAGCTTCAGAACATGAATGGATTAAGTTGGAGAAAGAATTGAACAAAAAATTAACATCATCAAAAATGGTCAAATCTGGATTTCTGACAAAAATAAAAAAACACTCAATATGCTTCAAAATGATCTCAAACAATCTCCTGTTAGCTTCAGAACATGAATGGATTAAGTTGGAGAAAGAATTGAACAAAAAATCAACATCTTAAAAAAATGGTCAAATCTGGATATTTTTTGCCAGACCGGGTAGGCGAAAAGTCTTGGATTTCTGACAAAAATAAAAAAACACTCAATATGCTTCAAAATGATATCAAACAATCTCCTGTTAGCTTCAGAACATGAATGGATTAAGTTGGAGAAAGAATTGAACAAAAAATCAACATCTTCAAAAAATGGTCAAATCTGAATATTTTTTGCCAGACCGGGTAGGCGAAAAATCTTGGATTTCTGACAAAAATAAAAAAACCACTCAATATGCTTCAAAATGATCTCAAACAATCTCCTGTTAGCTTCTGAACATCAATGGATTAAGTTGGAGAAAGAATTGAAGTAAAAATTAACATCATCAAAAATGTTCAAATCTGGCTTTTTGATTTCTGACAAAAACTAAAAACCACTCGATAATGCTTCAAAATGATATCAAACAATCTCCTGTTAGCTCCAGAACATGAATGGATTAAGTTGGAGAAAGAATTGAACAAAAAATCAACATCTTCAAAAAATGGTCAAATCTGGATATTTTTTGCCAGACCGGGTAGGCGAAAAATCTTGGATTTCTGACAAAAATAAAAAAACACTCAATATGCTTCAAAATGATCTCAAACAATCTCCTGTTAGCTTCAGAACATGAATGGATTAAGTTGGAGAAAGAATTGAACAAAAAATCAACATCTTCAAAAAATGGTCAAATCTGAATATTTTTTGCCAGACCGTGTAGGCGAAAAATCTTGGATTTCTGACAAAAATAAAAAAAACACTGAATATGCTTCAAAATGATCTCAAACAATCTCCTGGTAGCTTCTGAACATGAATGGATTAAGTTGGAGAAAGAATTGAAGAAAAAATTAACATCATCAAAAATGGTCAAATCTGTATTTCTGACAAAAATAAAAAACCACTCAATATGCTTCAAAATGATCTCAAACAATCTCCTGTTAGCTTCTGAACATCAATGGATTAAGTTGGAGAAAGAATTGAAGTAAAAATTAACATCATCAAAAATGGTCAAATCTGGATTTTTGATTTCTGACAAAAACTAAAAACCACTCGATAATGCTTCAAAATGATATCAAACAATCTCCTGTTAGCTTCAGAACATGAATGGATTAAGTTGGAGAAAGAATTGAACAAAAAATCAACATCTTTAAAAAATGGTCAAATCTGGATATTTTTTGCCAGACCGGGTAGGCGACAAATCTTGGATTTCTGACAAAAACTGAAAAAACACTCAATATGCTTCAAAATGATCTCAAACAATCTCATGGTTGCTTCAGAACATGAATGGTTTAAGTTGGAGAAAGAAGTGAAAAAAAAAATCTACATCTTCAAAAATGGACAAATCTTGGATTTTCTGACAAAAACTGAAAAAACACTCAATATGCTTCAAAATGATCTCAAACAATCTCCTGGTAGCTTCAGAACATGAATGGATTAAGTTGGAGAAAGAATTGAAGAAGAAAATTTATATCTTCAAAAATGGTCAAATCTGTATTTTGTTTTGGCCGGACTGGGTTAATTAGGCACTTTAAAGGTTAGGGTGAAGTGTGGGGGAGGGGTGGGGGTTTCCCAGAAACCGTAATTGATACCATTTAAGCCCACATCCCCAACATCCACATCTCCAACTTTGGCCCATGTTTTTGTCAAAAAAGTGTGGTTGTACTCAGGGGAATTTACAGTAATCATGAACATCAAACTTACATAGGGTTGTAGTCATTAGACGTGTCTTCTCCAGCATCCCAACCAAACACAAATTTACGATCTGTCAATCTTCGTACTTTTCTCCGCTTTTTATTAATTCCCAGGTATCTCTCCTATAAAATAATGTTGATAAGATAAAGTGCAAGTTGCATAATACTGGCTGACTTCCATAGAATTCAAAGTTAGGTTGACAAACCACACAATAATCTGCAACTTGTGAATGCTGATAACCATACTAAGCATGGTTTACAGGATTTTAAATTTCAAAGAACTGAACACGTTAATTTTAGGGTATGAGAAATTTAACCTCAAAATGAGGAATCAAGAAAAGCATATATATTGGAGAACACAGTTATGCACACCAAATTCTCATGGACTAAACAAGTGCCAAGATTTTCATTTCAAACACAGGGTACAATAATATTGTTAGTACATTGTATTCTAGATATTCTTTTGTAACTTGCTGAGTTTTATTACTCACACTGTAAAAATATTTTTAATTCCTTTCTTTGCACAAAATCTGCTGCCATATTTTTAAATATTTATTTGGCATTCATTTTTTGTTTACATAGCCATAGTTTATAGCTTGCCTCTGTTTGTCATAATGCCCCCTTGGTTGTTTTATTATATGAAATGTGTACATTGTTATTGTTTTTAGTAACAAGTTGTTATTATCATTAGTATGTGTGACAAATACAATAAATACATATGAAAGTGGAAAATTATGAATAAATACACAAATGTCCAGAAAAACCTCACTGTGACATAATGTATAATTATGGATACACATCATTAAAATAGGAGAAGGTGTACACTATGTTTCTAATTCTAAAGGTCCTAGCTGTTACCCAGTAATAGTGTAGAATTGGATACAACCGACAGCCTACAGAAAACAACCAACAGCCTACCAGAAACAACTGACAGCCTACCAGAAACAACTGACAGCCTACTTACAACCTACCAACAAACAACCGACAGCCTAATGACACCAAACAGCCTACCAGCAGCCTACAGACAAACAACCGAGAGTCTGACAGCCTATTAATAAACAAACAACTTAATGTATGTTACCAACAACTATGTTAAAACCCACCGTCAACTTACTGACAACTATGTTAAACCCACTGACAACTATGTTAAACCTGCCAACAACCTACTAACAGCCTACAGTCTGCCTACTAACAACCTACTGACAACGTACCAACAGTCTACCGACAATCTACATGTACCAACAGCGTACCGACAACCTACCAACAACCTAATCTACCAACAGTGTACCAACAGCGTACAGAAAACCTACTGAAAACCTAACCTACTAACCATTAGACGTGAGTGGGCTGGAAATAGCTTTGATGTGAGTGAGCTGGAAATAGCTGTCTTGCTCTGCTAGTTTTTTCATATATGTTTTGCCATTTGAAAGCGGTCATGATAAAAAACTTAATTGACTGAGTCGAATCAGATGGAAAAACATTAAATATTCTCTGTGCCCTCCCTCCATAAATACCTAATACATCGTTACCTTAATAGAGACAAGTTCCTTTTCCTGATACTTTTCCTAGTATAGATCACAGATACAAGTGATGACATATTAAATACAATTAGCAACAAACAAAATCCTTGTACTGACAACATTCACAACAACATTTTACTTCTAGACAGCATACTGTAAGTGGAATAGTAAGATGTATCAGGGGCAAGGGAAACAAGTTAAATGGGAATATGGGAAGGGAGGGGAGGGGGGAGGGACAGAGAAAGTAGAGGGAAGGGATGGGGGATGCAAAACATATTTTGCAGCAAAGGGGTGGATGGATTTTTTTAATTCCCCACCCCAAAAAAACTAATCCCCCTTTTTTTTATGAATCCCAAAAAAATAAAATATCCGTTTTTAGAATCTTGAAAATTTGAACTGATTTAAGAAAATTGTACTGCATGGTTAAGAATTGAAGAAAATATCAACATATTGAAAAAATGCTGAAATCTGGATTTTTTGGGCCAGACCGGGTAGGCGACAAATCTTGGATTTCTGACAAAAACCGAAAAAACACTCTATACGCTTCAAAATAACCTCAAACAATCTCCTGGTTGCTTCAGAACATGAATGGATTAAGTTGGAGAAAGAATTTAAGAAAAATATGTACATCTTCAAAAATGGTCAAATCTGATTTTTTTTCCCAGACCGGGTAGGCGACAAATATTGGATTTCTGACAAAAACTGAAAAAACACTCAATATGCTTCAAAATGATCTCAAACAATCTCCTGGTAGCTTCAGAACATGAATGGATTAAGTTGGAGAAAGAATTGAAGAAGAAAATCTATATCTTCAAAAATGGTCAAATCTTTTTTTTTTTGGCCAGACTGGGTTAATTAGGCACTTTAAAGGTTAGGGTGAAGTGTGGGGGAGGGGTGGGGGTTTCCCAGAAACCGTAATTGATACCATTTAAGCCCACATCCCCAACATCCACATCTCCAACTTTGGCCCATGTTTTTGTCAAAAAAGTGTGGTTGTACTCAGGGGAATTTACAGTAATCATGAACATCAAACTTACATAGGGTTGTAGTCATTAGACGTGTCTTCTCCAGCATCCCAGCCAAACACAAATTTACGATCTGTCAATCTTCGTACTTTTCTCCGCTTTTTATTAATTCCCAGGTATCTCTCCTATAAAATAATGTTGATAAGATAAAGTGCAAGTTGCATAATACTGGCTGACTTCCATAGAATTCAATGTTAGGTTGACAAACCACACAATAATCTGCAACTTGTGAATGCTGATAACCATACTAAGCATGGTTTACAGGATTTTAAATTTCAAAGAACTGAACACGTTAATTTTAGGGTATGAGAAATTTAACCTCAAAATGAGGAATCAAGAAAAGCATATATATTGGAGAACACAGTTAATTGCACACCAAATTCTCATGGACTAAACAAGTGCCAAGATTTTCATTTCAAACACAGGGTACAATAATATTGTTAGTACATTGTATTCTAGATATTCTTTTGTAACTTGCTGAGTTTTATTACTCACACTGTAAAAATATTTTTAATTCCTTTCTTTGCACAAAATGGGGACTGCTGCCATATTTTTAAATATTTATTTGGCATTCATTTTTTGTTTACATAGCCATAGTTTATAGCTTGCCTCTGTTTGTCATAATGCCCCCTTGGTTGTTTTATTATATGAAATGTGTACATTGTTATTGTTTTTAGTAACAAGTTGTTATTATCATTAGTATGTGTGACAAATACAATAAATACATATGAAAGTGGAAAATTATGAATAAATACACAAATGTCCAGAAAAACCTGACTGTGACATAATGTATAATTATGGATACACAGCATTAAAATAGGAGAAGGTGTATACTATGTTTCTAATTCTAAAGGTCCTAGCTGTTACCCGGTAATAGTGTAGAATTGAATACAACCGACAGCCTACAGAAAACAACCAACAGCCTACCAGAAACAACTGACAGCCTACCAGAAACAACTGACAGCCTACTTACAACCTACCAACAAACAACCGACAGCCTAATGACACCAAACAGCCTACCAGCAGCCTACAGACAAACAACCGAGAGTCTGACAGCCTATTAATAAACAAACAACTTAATGTATGTTACCAACAACCATGTTAAAACCCACCGTCAACTTACTGACAACTATGTTAAACCCACTGACAACTATGTTAAACCTGCCAACAACCTACTAACAGCCTACAGTCTGCCTACTAACAACCTACTGACAACGTACCAACAGTCTACCGACAATCTACATGTACCAACAGCGTACCGACAACCTACCAACAACCTAATCTACCAACAGTGTACCAACAGCGTACAGAAAACCTACTGAAAACCTAACCTACTAACCATTAGACGTGAGTGGGCTGGAAATAGCTTTGATGTGAGTGAGCTGGAAATAGCTGTCTTGCTCTGCTAGTTTTTTCATATATGTTTTGCCATTTGAAAGCGGTCATGATAAAAAACTTAATTGACTGAGTCGAATCAGATGGAAAAACATTAAATATTCTCTGTGCCCTCCCTACATAAATACCTAATACATCGTTACCTTAATAGAGACAAGTTCCTTTTCCTGATACTTTTCCTAGTATAGATCACAGATACAAGTGATGACATATTAAATACAATTAGCAACAAACAAAATCCTTGTACTGACAACATTCACAACAGCATTTTACTTCTAGACAGCATACTGTAAGTGGAATAGTAAGATGTATCAGGGGCAAGGGAAACAAGTTAAATGGGAATATGGGAAGGGAGGGGAGGGGGGAGGGACAGAGAAAGTAGAGGGAAGGGATGGGTTGCAAAACATATTTTGCAGCAAAGGGGTGGATGGATTTTTTTAATTCCCCACCCCAAAAAAACTAATCCCCCTTTTTTTTATGAATCCCAAAAAAATAAAATATCCCTTTTTAGAATCTTGAAAATTTGAACTGATTTAAGAAAATTGTACTGCATGGTTAAGAATTGAAGAAAATATCAACATATTGAAAAAATGCTGAAATCTGGATTTTTTGGGACAGACCGGGTAGGCGACAAATCTTGGATTTCTGACAAAAACTGAAAAAACACTCTATACGCTTCAAAATAACCTGAAACAATCTCCTGGTTGCTTCAGAACATGAATGGATTAAGTTGGAGAAAGAATTTAAGAAAAAAATGTACATCTTCAAAAATGGTCAAATCTGATTTTTTTTGGCCAGACCGGGTAGGCGACAAATCTTGGATTTCTGACAAAAACTAAAAAACACTCAATATGCTTCAAATGATGTAAAACAGTCTAAAACCACTCAATAATTTTCAAAATGATCTCAACAATCTCCTGGTAGCTTCAGAACGTGAATGGATTAAGTTGTACTGTACACAAAGTTGGAATATTATATGCTATAATATAATAGGAACTTGCACTAAGTGGTTACATGACCTTGTCATTCAAATGTTAGTGCTAGTAAAATGCCACAAATGGAAAGAGCAAGTGAAAATTAGTAACCAAAGTAAGTTTTAGGTTCATACACTATATCGTCTTTAAAGCTGAAGCATAAGACAATTGTTCTCAACACATTCTTCTCGGCTTTGAAAAATCATTGAAAACCCTTTGGAAACTGTGCAAAAATATCCAAATAGCCAAAGGGTATTTAGACTTGTTCTATGAATGATTTGGGATTGGAATGGTTAGGGTTTTTTTAAATTTCAGTGTTAAGTTTTTTGAAGGTTTGTATGAGAATTTGGGAAAATGCAAATTATTAATGAACCAAGTGGCAGGGTATTCAGCAGTTACTCCCAAATCCTTCTTGCATTTAATTATATTTGATTTAGCAATCACATAAGTTATGTATTTTTAAAGTTACCTTCTTTCTGCCTTTGGTCATCCTCTAACTTCTCCTTTTCGATGCCAAGGGACTAATTCCACTTGCTCTGGCCTCGGCCTTCTTCATCCTCAGCCGATACTTCTCACTGATGCCATATTGTATCTATCCTGAACAGACTTTTAGTCATACAATCATTGAGCAGCAGATATTTCAATCCACTTAGCTTCTCGGCAATGATCATGCAGCCATACTTGTCCCCTGGAATTTGTTTTGCTTTAATTTGAAAGGATTTTCAACTATCACGTTCTTCATCAAGGCTTTGTCATGTTTGGCTGTCCACTCCATGAGACCTCTATCATGTATAGAAAAGTACATTTGTTTAGAACTAGGTACATTTTTTTTAAAGTTTTCACAGCTCAACTTTCTGACAGCCTTATTAAATCTCTGCCTTAATTTGCAATTCATTTGAGTACCTTTCAGTTTAAGTTATATATATTGTAAACTGATTAAATTTTGAAACCACAGGCTTGCAATCCTCAAAATTGGTGTTGAGCTTCCTGTGGCTACATCAGTTTTCTAACGTATTTTGCCTTTGTTTACCTCAAATTTGCAGGATGCAGGTAGCATTAAACATTTCAACTATGCACCTATCAGTGGCCATCCCCTAGGGAGGATCCCAGGCAGGGGAGGAGACTGTCAGAATCCTTTGCAAACATTGTGATTTATTCTCCCACCCTCTATATAGGGGAAGCTATTACCAGTAAAAGATAGGAATGCCCCTTCCCCCTGGGACACAAAATATTCAGGTTAATTTGTAATAATTTTTTGATGAAGAGTCCAGAACACTGGCACAAAATGTTGCTTAATATATGGAAGACTAACATTTCTATAGAACAGTAAGCTATAATTATCTAAAGTGCCAAGGAAGCATGAAATAAGATGCAAATGGGCCAAAGTCACTCCAACCTCCATGTTTATAATCAGCTATCACGATCATGAGATAGCTTAGTCCTGACATTACCTCTATTTCAAGCTGCTCTGTAGACTGGAGATAGATTTGCATACCTTTGACATCTCTCCCCATGCCACAGGGACTTCTAACTTATGCACTTGTCAATGTTTAGCCCCAGGGGAAGGGGGACAGGAATACCCAGGGGGATTTAACATTTCACCTTATTTTAAAGATAGTTGCTAATGTGGAGGAGCACAAGCATAAAACCATACCATAAAACCATAGCTTCCCCTATATAGAGGGTGGGAGAATAAATCATAATGTTTGCAAAGGAATTTGATGTCAAATTCCCTGCCCAGGGACAAGTGTTGGTGTCAAATGCCCTTCCTCCCAGGGAAAAGATGCAGTGTTAACACTGTCAACATGAACTCAAGTCGTCAAATTGCCCCTCCCTCAAGATCCTAAATTATGTCAAATTCCCCACCCATGGAACAGGGGATGGAAGCAAATCCCTGGGTATGCCTCGTCACCTCCCCGGCTAAATATTGACAAGTGCATTAATACACCGTAATATTTTCTCATTTCATTTAACACAGACTCTCAGAATCCCGATCTGCAGTCGATTTTCTTCCTTCTTAAATCCCGCACATGGTCTCGTCCCATGCGCAGACTAAGCCCAAGTACTGCATGTATTCTGTGAAAAAAGGGTCCCGTACGTTAACGTAGCCCTGTACGTCTTCTCATTATCATGTTCCAGACTTCCTTAATAATCCTTCCGAAAACAATTATGGAACACAATTATGAGCAAGGTTGCATAAAAACAACAGAGCTCAGAGTTCAGAGTTAACAGTTGCTCAGCTCAGATTGAAAGAAAACAAGGCAACTGTGAAAGAAGGTTACTTTGTGACGTTTATACAAAGTCCCCTGTATTCTCCGTGAGAGGTTCCTGGAAAACCCGAATAGCGAATACTCAATAGCGCGAATAGTCGCGAATAGCGGCGAATAGTAAATATAAGTTAAATATTAATACTTACAGAACATAAGTCCTTCAACGAGTACGAACCTGGACGAACCTGACGAGAGAATCACTGTCAACAGTCGCCATTTTGTTTTCCTCGTGTAACGCAGTTCCATGGATGGGTTACCTGTGGCGGTGGTGTGAAAAAATCAATGAGACGCTTCCCTAAATGTCTCGGAACAAAGCAGCGCATCAAGCAAATTTTTTCATCACTTCAAAGCGCTATGAGTCTAGTTTATTTACCAGCACAATAGCTTCAATCGATATTCAAATGGAGAGAAACATTTATGAAACTCATCCGCTCATATTCAAAATTGTATCTGCTGTGACTGGATTATTTAAAAATATAAACTGAAAACTCTCTGAAAATAATTAGCCATAAGAAACCTCGTAGACAGAAAACTCAGCGGGCTGATAATGTATTATAAGCCATTTGCACAGCACAGCGCATGTTTTCAAGAGGGTAATTTTATTTTAAGTGAGTTTCAAAAATAACTATTATAGGCTGGTCTCAAGATATATTGGTCTGTACAATGTGCGAGCCAGCGAGCCATCCCAAAAAATATAATTAATCAAAAACAAAATTTAGCCAGACAAATTAAAGTTCAATCGATTCTTTCCAGTACTGATGATGAAACACTCCTACAAATCCTTATGTATTCAGTTGCGCGGCGCAATTGACCGGGGATAGAAAGTGCGTGTTGCGAGTTACAGGAAAAAATGGCGGGAAAAAGACATGATCAGTCACAGTGCAGAGTGGAAATTTCGAAGATCGGCTGAGCCAAGTCCAAGAGAATTTGACTTTCTTTCCGATTAACGATAAAAAGCAAGCATATTCTTGACGACCTTTCGGAATCAGTATGCTCCAGATACAGAACCGAGATGAACAGACCGAACAGACAAGAAGAAACCGAGAAGTTTAGAACTGGGCGAACTGGAAAACAGAGTCTGAACTGAACCCGAACAAGAGTATGGACATGATTAGATATGAACCAAGAAAACTGAGCTGAGTGCATGAATAGAATAAATAGAACTGGAAACCGAACCCGATGTTGAAACTGTTTGACGCCCATACAAAAAGAAATGGAGAAAACTGACCTGACCGAAACAGAACAGAACATGGCTTACGTACGGATATGGATCGAATATACAGAACTGAATAAACTACTTTTCGGATTGCAAAAACAATTTATCCAACTGCAAATGACATGAACGAACTAGTAGGATAAAGAAGAATAGTATTAAACCGGGAAAAAACGAGCGAAACTGAACTCTGAGAGGAAATTAATTATAAAATTGGCCGGACCCTTGTGGAAACATCAACAAAGGGTGACTTTTTTCGATTCTCGCTAGAAAATCGATGGAAACAACGGTTGTCACGGAAGCGATGATTGTTATAGGTTTTAGTTTATTTAGAAGTCGCATGTGTGTTACAGAACTGTTGATGTTTCATGGGTTTAGCGCTATGGACTCGGGAACGCACTGAAATACAGCTACGATACAGCTACGTAGAGCGGCTATATCGAATGTAAACACTGGTATGTAATCAACTAAAGTCGATTGAGGTATGCTATTAACCGCCGTGGAAAGAGAGTAGCAGCTGACGTTTCGAGCGCTAGCCCTTCGTCAGTATATTGGAACAAGAACCCACTGGCCACTATATATACATCAATGCAGCCAGACACTCTTTAAGGTGAGCACACACCAGAAGACATTTTGCATGTCCCCTAGTGTATGTCCCACCTTTATGGAGGAAGGGGTACTATAATAATAATAATAATAATAATAATAATTTAAATATTTATACAGGAAGCAAACCTCACCCTAAGGTGATTTTCAGGAAGGTCCTGTATTAGTGTAAAAACGTAAAAATATAAAAATGTCTATGAATCTATAAAAGGTTAAAATCTAGTAATATAAGGTATTCATTAAAAAATAGCTATAAACATAAACAACAATAACGTACTACTATATATAAGTAACTAGATAAGTCGTTTAAATTGATCTAGATTTAGAATGTTTCTCGTGCTCTCAGACAGCAAATTCCAGTCCTGAATGGCATGAAAACAAAGGCGACGTTGGCCAAACGAGCTACGAGATTTAAGCTTATAGATGTCGTTCTTACTTCTGGTATTGTAGTCGTGCATGTCTCTCTTAAAAGTAAAAGTAAAATCCCAGTCTATAAAACCATTTAAGCATTTAAAAACAAATAAGATACGGTGCTTTCTGCGTCTCTCTGATAAGGAATCCCAGCCAAGTTCTTCCAAGGCCTCTGAAGCAGAAGAGTGCTTGGACTTATTTAAAATTAGCTTTGCTGCTCTGTTTTGAAGAAGTTGAAGGGATTTCATTAGAGTAGTATTGCTTTTGTCTCCCCAAACAATGTCGCCATAATCTAAGATTGGTAAGATCATTGTGTTGCTAAAAAAGTTCTCTAACAGAAGCGGGAAGTAAGTACTTGATCCTGGTTAGTATCCCTAATCTTTGTTTAACCTTGCTGTTGGCGTAGTTGACATGGTCATTCCAGGTAAGGGTTTCATTTATGACGACGCCCAAGTACTTGAATGAATCTACTCTATCAAGATCTTTGTCGTAGATTTGTACACTAATCGTGTCAAGGGATTTCAACCTCTGTGAACTTCCAATAAGCATAAACTTAGATTTTGCGGTGTTCAAAGTTAGCTTGTGATTGTAAAGCCACTGTGCTACGTTCTTTAGGTCTTCATTAAGCATAGACTCTAAGTCCTTAACTGAATTCGAAGAACAGTACATGGCTGTATCGTCGGCAAATAATGTTACCGAAGTATGCCTAAGACAATTGGGCAAATCATTAATGTAAATAGAAAACAATAAGGGGCCAAGGATGGAACCTTGAGGAACCCCAACAGACACTTTCCGAATACTTGATGAAACTTGTCCGATAACTGTTTGCTGACGACGATTGCTTAAATAAGTTTGGAACCACGCCAAACTCGTTCCGCAGACTCCAAGAACTTTCAATTTGTGGAGTAAAACTGTGTGATCGACTGTGTCAAACGCCTTTTTTAAATCGATGTAGATCACACCATTTAACAAGCCATTGTCCATATTGGTGAGCATTTCGTCAGTAAATCGAGTTAGGGCAAGAGATGTGGATCTGCCGCGCCTAAAACCAAATTGATTGACAGTCAGTAGCTTATGAAGATCTAAGAAGCCATAAAGCTGTATGTGAACTGCTCGCTCGATAACCTTACTCACGGTCGGGAGAATGGATATTGGCCGATAGTTGTCCTTATCAGTCCTATCTCCCTGTTTGAATAGTGCGATAACCTTTGCACATTTCCACGACAAAGGAAATTGACCTAGCTTCAAGGACAAATTTATAATATAATTCAACACAGGAGCAATAACGTCAGCAGAATCACGAAGTAGGCGGGCACTAATCTTGTCAAGACCGATAGCCTTATTAGTTTTCATATGACTTAATTGCTTCTTAACGAAGTCTACTGTCACAGGATTTAGCTGGAATTTGTGATTGGGTGGTTTAACTTCAGATGGCATAGTTTCTGCGCGACCAAATACTTTGGCTAAGCTTTTCCCGATACTCGTAAAGTGCTGGTTTAGGATCTCGGCGATATCGAGATAACTCGTGTAGAGCTTATCACCCATAGAAATAGAATTTACTTCCTTATGATTTGATGGCAATGTTTCTTTAATTGCTTTCCACATCTTAGAGCTGTTGTTCTTAGAATTCTCGATGAGTTTGCAGTAATGTTCTGACTTAAGCTGTTTTTCTTCACGATTAGCACAGTTTCTTAATTTACGGTACATTCTCCAATGATAACTAGAGTTGGACGCGTGGGCCTTTTTCCGGTGGAAATCACGATCATGCCTATAAAGAAATTGTCTTCAGTGTCCAAGCGAGGCACCATTAGAAATGTGGAGGGGGAGGTAGGACTTCTTCAAGATGCACATTTTTTTCGTCGCTTGAAGAATCAGAGAGAGAAGAAAGGGAATAGTTAAACTAAGTAATAGATTGAACTGAATTGTGATTGCAATCGAAATATTGTAAATTAGAATTAGAAAGGACTTAGCTCTGAATAACTGTGAGGGTAAAGTGAACAAAATAAACGTCCAGCGAGGTATACGCTGGTTCATTTTTCTAGGGATCCACGTTTCGTCGACTGACTCGGTGTATACGGAAAATGTTTTTTCTATCTCAAAAAGCATTTACCATTGCAGGAACTCTAATCTCGGTTTTCTTACTTTTCCTTGCAACTCGCATTTTTCAACTCGCATCACTCCCATTCTCCAGTTGACCGACAACCGGTAAGCTGATTTACTTACTTACTTCTCGCATTCATTTGCAACCAAAACCCAAAACCCTACGACATAAAATCCGCGGCTCAGTCAAGTGATGATGAACCAAGAGCTAACAGGTATAAATATCAATAGCGCTAGCACAGCTTTTTGCAACAGTTGGTTGCATTGTACAACATGTCGTGAATGCGATTGGTGCCTGTACCAAGCATTTTGGCCGAGTGTCTACACCCCTAAATTTGGTCCGCGGACCCAAACGTTTTCGGTACGACACCTATTTTTGTCGTGTACATATGAACATTTCTGGGTTCGCGGACCCATAAATCTCGGTGCGCCTGGTTGGAGAGCCGTGCTTGAGAATTATAGCAAGTCTACAATAATTATTACCTCAAATATAGCTTTTCAAACACAACAAAGGTATATCGGTCAATAAGAGTTTCATTATATGGCTATTTTGAAATCTAAAATAAATGGTAAAGGCAGGGAATTCGCAACCTCGTCCCCAGGGTCTTCTCGGTCAGATCCAAGATGGCGACTTCTCAGAGAGAAGACCCTGGTAAACCCTGACCTGTCACGTATTCTGATTGGCTCTTCGATTATGACGCAAGGTTGTTCTAACAATGCTTTTTATTGGCCAAACGGACTGAGTCCAGAGAGATGAATTTGTAAATACATTCGATTGCGCAAATGTTATCAATAAAACTATTTTAAATAACCTTAAAACACGTTGTGTAGGTAGAGCAATAGATGAAGTGCATTACTGGGTAGTTTTCTGGTAAGGTTCATCAGTGGGAAAGCCAGGAGAAGCCGTTAAACCTGAACATGTGCTATCGATCGCTTCGCTTCAACGCTAACGGAAAATGAACGGCTTTTTAGGATTCTCTTCCAGCTTAGATACATCCTGGTAGCTTTGTGATAACTTTCCACTGGTTCTTTATCCATGTAAACTCCATTTCGAGCCATTTAGTAGACCTGTTTTCACTGCATCGTTCGCCGCGTGGAAATACCGTTAATCGCTTCTCGCTCACTCCGGAATGGGATACCTATGGTTTGAACACGTCATGAACTATTCCCATATTTAGCTTGGCCGCCATCTTAGATTGCCAAATCACGTGATTAAAATCTCCAGGATTTCTGGAGATTTTTGATCACGTGATTCAGCGTTTACCATGGTCTTCTCTCGGAGTAGCCGCCATCTTGGATCTGACCGAGAAGACCCTGGGGACGAGGTTGCATCTTGCTCACTCCGGATTGGGATACCTATGGTTTGTGGGCACGCATTTCCATATTTAGCTTGGCCGCCATATTGGATGTCCACATCACGTGATTAAAATCTCCAGGATTTCTGGAGATTTTTGGTCACGTGATTCAGCGTTTACCATGGTCTTCTCTCGAAGTAGCCGCCATCTTGGATCTGACCGAGAAGACCCTGGGGACGAGGTTGGGGAATTCGTTTTAAATTTGCATTGCTATACAGCGCGCGTGTAACACTCAAATGGCTTCTCCAGTACTTTTACTGAATACAAGAAACTATGCTTGGGATTTTCAAAACGATCGATAGTATCGTTGTTTTAGGCATGATCGAAATCTAACAAGAGGAAAGCCTATAAAGCAAAAAGATGTTCAAAAGTGAACAGTGTTCATTTAAAATGAGATAAATCAAACTTCTTTCATCACTAAAGCGGCGCGGCAATATGTTAATTCAAACCGCAAATAACAGAACTTTATTTTCAAATTAGGAACTTTGTCACCTCAGGGTATTAATGAACGCTTTTCGTTCATTTAATTTCAGAATTCACGTATTCTCTCACTTAGATGAGCATGTTTCCTTAGTTTACTCATCAACACTTGCTGTTACAGCCATTAGCATTTCTATTGTTGGCGCACTTTTCTTTGATCACAATTGATCCGAGCACATCCCCACATGTTTCATCAGCGGTAATCATGCATTGGCGCAATTTCCTTTGATCCCAATTGATCCGAGTACATGTTTCCTCAGCAGTAATCATGCACTCGACACTATATAAACCGTTTCCCCACCCACAATTCCCTCTTTTGCTCTGAAGAAGGGCTAGCGCTGGAAACGTCAGCTGCTACTCGCTTTCCACGGCGGTAAGCATCAGGCCTCAATAGACTTTAGTTGATTACATACCAGTGTTTATCTTCCCCGCCGACGCATAACAACACTGTTTTTTACAGGAACTAGTTGCCTATCGAGATAATATGGGTCCGTGGACCCAGAAATGTTCATATGTACACGACAAAAATAGGTGTCGTACCGAAAACGTTTGGGTCCGCGGACCAAATTTAGGGGTGTAGACACTTGGCCAAACTACTTGGTACAGACACCAATCCCATTCACGCGACACGTTGTACAATGTAACGAACTGTTGCAAAAAGCTTTGCTATTGATATTTTATACCTGTTAGCGGTTGGCTCATCATCAGTTCAGGCGCGAATTTTATGTCGGTGGCTCGAGTTACCATGTGTTTTCAGGGCTAGGGTTTTGGGGTTTTCTTTGCAAATGAATGTGAGAAGGTAAGTATTCAGCTTCCGCCAGTGTGTGCTTTGCTTACTGGTTGTCAGTCAACTTGAAGAATGGATTTTGATGCGAGTTGAAAAATGCGAGTTGCAAGAAAAAGTAAGAAAATTGAGATTAGAGTTCCTGCAATGGTATACGTAAATGCTTTTTGAGTTAGAAAAAATCAAATTTTCCGTATACAGGCACCCGAGTCAGTCGACGAAACGTGGACCCCTGCTTCTGGATCCCTAGAAAAATGAAACGTTTTTTTTTATACCAGCGTATACCTCGCTGTAAGTTTTATTTTGTTCTCTTTACCCTCAGTTATTCACAGCTAAGTCCTTTCTAATTTACAATATTTCGATTACAATCAGAATTCAGTTCAATCTATTACTTAGTTTCTCTGATCCGCTTCCAGCGACGAACAAAATATGCATCTTGAGGAAGTCCTACCTCCCCCCTCCACATTTCTAATGGTCTGAATGGTGCTTCCCTTCGACACTGAAAACATTTTTTTATGGGAGTACCCATTCCTCCATAAAGGTGGGACATGCAAAATGTCTCCTGATGAATATATAGTGGCCCGAGTGAAAGCCCAGTGGGCTCTTGTTCCAATATACATTCGATATGGCCGCTCTACAATACAATCGACATAGCTGTATTCAGTGCGTTATAGCGCTAAACCCATGAAACGTCAACACTTCTGTAACACACATGCGACTTCTAAACTAAAACCTAATAGCATTTCAAATGTCAATTAACTACGAAAATGACGTGGCAAACACATCTACACGGGAACTAACCAGGAGAACTAACTCACAGTCAGGAAAACAACGTCGAGTCAAGTGCAGCCACAGGAAGCCCAAGCTCTGTTTATGTAAATTTAATTTATAAGGGTTTGTATGGGAATTTTTTAATCTGGCTTTTCGATAAATATACTGTAATAAAGTGAATAAAACTTACCTGGTGTCTATGATCTGTGTCTTGGCTGTGTCTGTACGTAGTTTCAGAGAATTTGGGCGAATTTTGAATCCCAAATTCGCTGAAACTACGTACAGACACAGATCATAGACACCAGGTAAGTTTTATTCACTTTATTACAGTATATTTATCGAAAAGCCAGATTAAAAAATTCCCATACAAACCCTTATAAATTAAATTTACATAAACAGAGCTTGGGCTTCCTGTGGTGCAGCAAGTCAAATTCGCAACACTTCTCAATTTATCGACCTCACAAGAGGTACGATGTTATGTCCGATAGATCACACGATCAGCCACAGCAAACGGCCGTCGGCACAAAACCCCTGCGCAGACAGCACGACGTAGACATACTCAGCGGAAGGAGAGTACGGAAGGAACCATTTCAATGTTATCCGATTCGATATTCAGAGGGATTAAACAGCATATATATGTAGCCGGAGGAACGGATGACCTAATTTATCACATAAATAATATGCAAAGTGAATCGACCAATTGAACATACTGACACTAATGATGTTGGCATAAAGTCCGTAGAAGAAATATCTAATAAAATAGAACACATTTTTTATCCTACTAAAAAATATTTTCTTTATGTCATTCTCTTGAGATGTGCGTCTTTCTTTCATTGCATTCTTAAAACGTTTTTGAAGCCATTTAAACCACTCACAGCACGTGTTTTATCAAGTCTAAAATTGTTGGGCTTCGCCCTCGAATTTTTAAACTTGAGGCAGGGCCGACAAAACAAAGTAGCTGGCACCAGATTAACTACCCATACCATCCAGATAGTTATCATAACAGGTATGAGAGGAACCAAGAAGCTTATTATCAACACAGATAGAGCGGTGTTCAGTTGAGTTTGTGAAACCAAACACAAATTACCCACAGCCAGCCAATCATAGCAGCGAGTAATCACAAGTAACTCATAAATGGCTTCCCTGTGAGCCAATGACGAGCCAAAGCAAAACGAAAACCAATGTGCGTTTGGTTTTACTTTGGAATCTGATTGGTTGGTTTACTTTCTCAGCCAATGGGACAAGCTTAGTAAACGCAAAACCAAAACATTTCTGACAGTCAATTGAAATCCGCTCTATATATACACACAATCACAAGCTGAGTATAAATATAATGATAGACACACTCAAAATTACTACTCTGTTGGAGAAGCATTACGAGTGCTTTCAGACTGGTTTAGAAACGAATAATTCCAATCACAATGTCACCAACTGAGATAGTTGAATAGGTCTTGCTTTGCAAACATTATAACGTTTTTTTAAAATATGCCTGGCCTACTCAGTCAGCAATCAGACCCTTTCGCTGGGTTTCTCCAATTAGGAATTTGGAATATCCATCTCAAGCACGTTAAGGCATTGTTTTTGAGCAGTTCTGATAAAACATTCAAAATTCGATATATTTGTCATTTATGTATGAAATACCCAAAAACGTTGCAGTAAGACTGTAATCGTGTGTCTTAGCATTTAAGGATCGGTATTTTGGTGTTTTGAAGGTCACGTGACCTCAAGGCTGATAAAACAAAGAAATCTAAATGGGGTGGCGGAAGTTAGTTTTGTTTCAGATTTTCGGTTCGAAATGTTAACCTTGTTATGGGAAATGAGAATGTGTCCGGAATGGTTGACTTTTTATTACTGAAGAGGAAATAAATGGCGAAAATTGGTTCCAAGAAAAGGTCACGTGACCTGTTTTCTATATTTTCGCCTTATACCGTCTATCAGGGTCAAACATTCCGAACAGATCTTTAAAGTCAACCACAAGTGTAATCAGATAAACACAAAATCGTTACTTAAAATACACATATCAAAGTCATTGCGTACAAAAGCCTACATATTGCTAACCGGTGACTCACTTCCGGTATCGGCCCAGTCATTTCACTCAAAAATACATGGATTTGGGAGCTCTTTTGCCTTATAAAACAAATGATATATGATATATGACTTCCACTTATCTTCAAATCAAAGTTAAGTAACATCTAATCTGCAACTGATAACTGTTTAAGTAATGGTCCAGATAAGAACTGTAGTGGAATCCATTGTTCTGCGGCAATGAGCCTCCCCCACATACGATTTTGCTTGAATATGCCTAAAGTGCTTTAGGAGGTATCTACAGTCCAAACTACATCTCGAAAATAAAGCATTTTTTATGCTATTGGCTCTTTTCTGTGAAAACGCAGAGAAGCCACCATCCAGCCAATCGGATATAGAGAAAACAAAGCATTTTTCAATCGCAAATTTGAGAACTTTCCCCACATACGATATTCTTCGAAATTAAACTATAGTTAGTTTGATCAAAAATAAATTCAAACCGCAAAAAAATATCGAATGAAAATGCATTATTTCGATGGGTTTCTATTGAATTTATAAGTATCAACCAATGAAATTACGAGAAAGAATAATAGAAAATTAACACCTTTTAACATTCCTTGCCGTAGACACTACAGTTCTTATCTGGACCATTACTTAAAGTGATTATATTAAGATTTAGACCGTACAAATTAGAATTTTTACAAGGTGTTACTGGTTTAGGAACTACCAAGCAGAGGAAAACTGCGTTTAGATTGAATACGCATGTCGGAACTGACTACTTCCCGCTGAATTCAGATAGACGAATGCATTTTCAGTATTCTGGTGTATAAAACATTGAGGTTTCTCAAGTTTAGAGTCGTACAAATCACTGTTTAAGTTCCATTTCGTCATGATTTTGTACTATTTTTCTTGTGTGACCTTTGGTATGGCCGGAGCTGCAGTAGGAGAGAATTTGGAGCGTTCAAACGAAAGCAGAGAATTCTGCTTCGTATAGTTCTGGTATCAACAGGTAAGCCACATTATAAACTTGCAATGCGACTGAAGTTGTTCTCTCTCTGAAATAAAATCGCATTTACTTCAAAGCGATGACCAATAGGAAATGTCCTCTTCTGTGTGCAATGATTTTGATATGATACCACCCTGTTTTTAGTTTACTTTTCATTTTTTTGTAATCACGTGGTTGGTCACGTGATAGATATTTTACCAAAATTGTATATTAGGACGACTAAAAACGCTGAAATTAGTTATAACCACCCAACCTCGTCCCCAGGGTCTTCTCGGTCAGATCCAAGATGGCGGCTACTCCGAGAGAAGACCCTGGAGATTTTAATCACGTGATGTGGGCATCCAATATGGCGGCCAAGCTAAATATGGAAATGTTAACACGTGCCTACAAACCATAGGTATCCCGAGAGCGAGATGCGATTAACGGTATTTCCACGCGGCGAACAGCGAAGTGAAAACAGGTCTACTAAACAGTTCGAAATGGAGTTTACTTGGATAAAGAAACAGTGGAAGAGTATCACAAAGCTACCGGGATGTATCTAAGCTAGAAGAGAATCCTAAAGAGCCGTTCATTTTCTGTTAGCGTTGAAGCGAAAAGATCGATAGCACATGTTCAGATTTAACGGCTTCTTCTGGCTTTCTCACTGATGAAACTTACCAGAAAACTACCCAGTAATGCACTTCATCTATCGCTCTACCTACACAACGTGTTTTAATGGTTATTTAAAATCGTTGTATTGATAAAATTTGAGCAATCGAATCTATATACAAATTCATCTCTCTGGACTCAATCCGTTTGGCGGCAGGTACAAAATGCAGACTAGAAAATGCAGACTGCAGACTGGAAAATGCAGACTGCAGACTGGAAAACGCAGACTGGAAAACGCAGACCGGAATATGCAGACCGGAATATGCAGACCGGAATATGCAGACCAGACAAAATCAATAAGAAACATCTATCGGTCTGTAACAGGGCGACTCTGCAAGGCTTTAGATGACTTAGATCCTTATTTTTTTTGGGTTATACACGTCTTATGCGGGGTCTTGCTTTTTTCTTGACTGCATGCCAGCGCCAGCCACGCCGTGTATGCGAGCCACGCCGAATACGAGCTTTTCATGACAATATTTCCTTAACAAATAAAAAGGAAAAGCTATGTATTCAGAGGTATTTTGAATTATTTACTTACTTTTTAATTACGTTTGTATTAAGCCGGGTCCTGTCTTCGTTAAATTGATTCAGTCCCATCTTCTTTTGTCCACCATTTTAAAATTATTGCTATGCACAGGAAGCCCAAATCAGCCTCTCCAATTATATATAAATTGTTCTTGGAGGGGCTATTAAATTAAGTCAATTAACTGAATTAAGGACTTTCTTGAACTTTCTTGTCTATTAAAACGATCGTCCTTTACCTGTGAACTTAAGCCACAAACTAGTCCTCAACACTAAACGTCGTTTTCCTGGGCGCTCAAGCTTGAAACGTTTTTCAGTTAACGGTTAACGTTGACGGGGTATAAAGTCGTAGGGGCCTAGGGTTAGTTCATGTGACGTTTTAATAAAGCTCCTTTTGAGAACGAGTGCTAACTCTCTTATCCACGTTTCAAAGACGGATCTAAGACCTAAAAAAAAAATCGGCCATAGGTATTGCTCCGTGAGATCTGTTGCTGCGCGGCCAGTCACCCATGATCCAACAACAAACCTCGCCCAATCCGTATAAAGTGGACACCCCAGCAGAATAATCCCATTACTAGAACGATTATGAGTATTACGTTGCAATCAATCAACTTCACACCGGTGTTAGCTTAGAACTTTTCCGCAATTCGCTTTATCGGTTTATTTGATACAGTTCTAGAGCAATTACAGTATTGTAAACAGGGCTGTAAAGTTAACTGTCATCCAAATAATCTTGTGTATTGTATGAAGAGACGATCGAGGACTTTGACCAGCCGCTGAGAGTTCCAGAAGTTAATTCTGTACAAGGTGCGATGGAACTTGCTAAGAAGTTGCAGACTTCTCTGACTGGCAAGGAAAAGAGCGACTGTCTCAAGCCGTTGCACGCGTCAATGATATCTTGGTGGACATGCAACTCAAGTCTTTAAGCGCAATGAAGCAGTCTTCCATTTGCAAATATATATTCTAATTCTTGTGTGTACAGATTTATGTACCGACATGAGCTCACAATGATGACGACATCATATCCCTGCAGCTGTATTCCCGTTTTTTTTTTTTTTTTTTTTTTTTGGGGGGGGGGGGGGGGTACTCCCTTATATGGGCTATACGGGTACATGTGCCGCGGGATAGGGTATGGTCAGTTGAGCTGCCGAGGTCTGCGATAGGGTATCCTTTTTACGGTTTTGGTCTGGAAAGGGTATGGATTTTGATATACTTGTCGTTGACGCCATGCTAAGCGCTCTATCGACTACACTACAGCTTAAAATACCATATTAAAACAAAACAACGGCTTTCCTAGTGTAATTGTAATTAAAAACTGTTCGGTATCTGGACTCATTGATACATGTATCTAATGTCATGCTGTGTAAACATCACAAGATCACGTCTGGGATAGGGTATTGATTTTTTGCTTCAAGTCTGGGATAGGGTATGGTAAACGGCATTTTTAGGTCTGGGATAGGGTCAGGGTTTTGAGGTCTCCGCGGCACACCCCTACCCAAAACTCTTCTGAGTACCCCCCAGGGTCTTTATTGTAGCTCCCTTAAGCGGACACATCCCATATTCCACAAGTGTCCGCTTACGAGAACTATTCCCGTAAGCGGACAGTTCCAGTTACGGACCCAAGGGTGTCCGCTTTACCAAACAGGAAACCCACATTTATATGTAATCGGAGAGGCTGCTTTGGGCTTCCTGTGCATAACAATAAATTTAAAATGGTGGACAGAAGAAGATGTAGCCTGCTTCAGATCTGCTTCTTCTCCCCCACCCCCCTCCATTTGTCATTCGATCCCAGGTCTCAATCACGCTCGGCCAATATGGCGGCCGCTTCGATGATCCGTTTGCTGCGCGAAAAAACACCCTCCACCGCCTGCAAGCAGGCTAAAGAAGATGGGACTGAATCAATTTAACAAAGACAGGACCCGGCTAAATACGACCGTAATTACAAAGTAAGTAAATAATTCAAAATACCTCGGAATATATAGCTTTTTTCTTTCTGTTTTTTAAGGAAACTCAGTTGTCATGAAAAGCTCGTATTCGGCGTGGCTCGCATACACGACGTGGCTGGCGCCGGCATGCAGTCAAGAAAGAAGCAAGACCCCGCATAAGACGTGTATAACCCAAAAAAATAAGGATCTAAGTCATCTAAAGCCTTGCAGAGTCGCTGTTACAGACCGATAGATGTTTCTTATTGATTTTGTCTGGTCTGCATTTTTGAGTCTGCATTTTCGAGTCTGCATTTTCGAGTCTGCATTTTCGAGTCTGCATTTTCCAGTCTGCATTTTCCAGTCTGCATTTTCCAGTCTGCATTTTCCAGTCTGCATTTTCCAGTCTGCATTTTCCAGTCTGCATTTTCCAGTCTGCATTTTCCAGTCTGCATTTTCCAGTCTGCATTTTCCAGTCTGCATTTTCCAGTCTGCATTTTCCAGTCTGCATTTTCCAGTCTGCATTTTCCAGTCTGCATTTTCCAGTCTGCATTTTCCAGTCTGCATTTTCCAGTCTGCATTTTCCAGTCTGCATTTTCCAGTCTGCATTTTCCAGTCTGCATTTTCCAGTCTGCATTTTCCAGTCTGCATTTTCCAGTCTGCATTTTCCAGTCTGCATTTTCCAGTCTGCATTTTCCAGTCTGCATTTTCCAGTCTGCATTTTCCAGTCTGCATTTTCCAGTCTGCATTTTCCAGTCTGCATTTTCCAGTCTGCATTTTCCAGTCTGCATTTTCCAGTCTGCATTTTCCAGTCTGCATTTTCCAGTCTGCATTTTCCAGTCTGCATTTTCCAGTCTGCATTTTCCAGTCTGCATTTTCCAGTCTGCATTTTCCAGTCTGCATTTTCCAGTCTGCATTTTCCAGTCTGCATTTTCCAGTCTGCATTTTCCAGTCTGCATTTTCCAGTCTGCATTTTCCAGTCTGCATTTTCCAGTCTGCATTTTCCAGTCTGCATTTTCCAGTCTGCATTTTCCAGTCTGCATTTTCCAGTCTGCATTTTCCAGTCTGCATTTTCCAGTCTGCATTTTCCAGTCTGCATTTTCCAGTCTGCATTTTCCAGTCTGCATTTTCCAGTCTGCATTTTCCAGTCTGCATTTTCCAGTCTGCATTTTCCAGTCTGCATTTTCCAGTCTGCATTTTCCAGTCTGCATTTTCCAGTCTGCATTTTCCAGTCTGCATTTTCCAGTCTGCATTTTCCAGTCTGCATTTTCCAGTCTGCATTTTCCAGTCTGCATTTTCCAGTCTGCATTTTCCAGTCTGCATTTTCCAGTCTGCATTTTCCAGTCTGCATTTTCCAGTCTGCATTTTCCAGTCTGCATTTTCCAGTCTGCATTTTCCAGTCTGCATTTTCCAGTCTGCATTTTCCAGTCTGCATTTTCCAGTCTGCATTTTCCAGTCTGCATTTTCCAGTCTGCATTTTCCAGTCTGCATTTTCCAGTCTGCATTTTCCAGTCTGCATTTTCCAGTCTGCATTTTCCAGTCTGCATTTTCCAGTCTGCATTTTCCAGTCTGCATTTTCCAGTCTGCATTTTCCAGTCTGCATTTTCCAGTCTGCATTTTCCAGTCTGCATTTTCCAGTCTGCAGTCTGCATTTTTCAGTCTGCATTTTGTACCTGCCGATCCGTTTGGCCAATAAAAAGCATCGTTAGAACAATCCTTGTGTCATAATCGAAGAGCCAATCAGAATACGTGACAGTTCAGGGTTTATCAGGGTCTTCTCTCGGAGTAGCCGCCATCTTGAATTTGACCGACAAGACCCTGGTTACGAGGTTGATAACCACCATTGTTCTAGGATTCAATTAATTTATCCTTTCTTTATGTATGGCCTACTTCTGTGGTGTAACACTTACAAATCAACTCTAAAACCTATCATAACCCAGCAGAAGAAGGCCTTGCGTATCATTACTTTTTCAGTCTAAACCAGCTAAACACTCAGACCCTCTCTTTTATCAGCTTGAAATTCTCAAGTTAATTGATCTTATTTATTTCCATAATCTCATTTTTATTTACCAGTTCCATCATGATTTGTTACCCAAGGCTTTTGAATTTTTTTTAGTCAATATCATCCAAACATCAAAACAACACTAGACTTGCTTCAAAATCATCGTATTATATTAAATCAGTAAGAACTAATTATGGGAAGTTCAATATCCACTTTGCTGCAGTACTTCTATGGAATAACATCGATGAACATCTTAAATGACTCCCTCCAAAATCGTTTAAGACACAGATTAAATCTCACTTCATCCAAGCATATGATATAAATTAGACTCCTTTAAACATTTTTCAATAACTCGTACTAAGACAGGAAACCGACATTTTTTGGGAATAACCCTATATATTTAATAATAGAATAAAATAAGGAGTCTCTTACGTACCTTCACAAGACAATAATATATTATGGTGCAAATTAAAGGAGAACTACTTCCATATGGAGTGGGATATATTTATCGGCACTGTATATTTTAGCCCGGATATCTACGAAAAAGCGAATAATGAAGATTAATATAATAATAAGCAATTTATATATAGTGCCATTTCCACTAAATGACCTGATGGCGCTTTACATCACTAATTCAAAATAACTAGAAAACTTACTCTATGTAAGATAATTAATTTTCATATATATAGTACTAATATAAGATGAAAGGTTAAAGCTTGTTTAAAAAGATAAGTTTTAACTCGACTCTTAAAAATGTTAATTAACTTGTGGTAGTGAGTTCCATAAGGTAGGAGCAGAAACTGAGAAGGACCTTGCACCGCATGTCTTGAGGTTGTGTTTTGGAACTTTAAGTAGGTTCTTACATGATGAACGTAAAGAACGAGATGGTACATAGAGATTTAGAAGTTCAGTAATATATAATGGAGCAGTATTGTTAAGAGCCCTAAATGTAAGTAATAATATCTTTAAAAAATATTCTTCGTTCTACGGGTAGCAGTTCTCGTAAAATATGATGAAATGTACAATAAGATTACTTATTACATGGCAGCTCCGTGAGCGGGCAAGATGACTCTGAATGCTGCAATCTGATTGGTTGCTCAGCGGGCAAGATTTTTCCATCTTGTCCGCTCAGGATTTTACACAACCGCTCACAATTCTTCGTAAACAAATAGCGATAGAACCCATACATTTTGAAAGAAACTAAACAATTTGTGACATGAAGGCAAATGCTAATTTAAAAATCGTTCTGCCTTTTCGTTTACAGCTAAAATTCACCTTTTTAGAGGGATTAATGCAGTTTTTTTCTGGCCCTTGCAAGTTCGATGAAAACAACTGCAGCAAAACTAAAAGCGACTGAATTGAACGAAGCTGGACTTACGGAGATAAAAAACTATAGCGAAGCTGAAATGGCCGTGACTTCAAAAACACAAAGAAAAGTTCGGCTACCTCACAACGCTACTACAATCGTGGTACAAAGAAATAAAATTATTACGCCTTTACGGAAACGAGTAAGCTTAGCACACAGTTTCATCAAAGAAAGCAGGTTTTATATTGTATGAGCTAAGAAATTCAGCATTTACATTTGGTAAATGGCTTACAAATTAAGAATATTTACTAGATTAATACTTACAAGTTTGTTTGTATTCTTCTACAGCTCTATTTGTCAAGTTTTGCAGTGTGCTTATCTGAGTTATCGCCACTCGAGTGATTTCAACGCCGGTTTTCATCTTTCAAATCTTCCACAAATATGCACATTTTTGTCTCTAGTTAATGCATTCGGCCTTCCTGATGAAGTTGTCATTGAAACTCAGTACATCTGAAGTAAAGTACAGGTCAGTTTTCATCCATAAAAACGCATTTTTTTACGTCGGAAAACAAACTGTTTTGAACGCCACAAGGTTGAACTTCAAGTGAAAGTCGTCTAATTTTAGATTGATTTCTATTCGCTCTTCAGTTTACCACGCAATGGGTTCCTGGCGCGTGTGTCAAAGTGCGATTTTATTCATTTGTGCCATATAATAAAAACCTTATTGACCAAGCTTGTTCGGTCAAGATGGGGGGATATTGGCCTCGTTCATTTTTTGCGTTTTTATGGACCTCGACTCCGTCTCGGTCCATAAAAATGCAAAAAAATGAACTCGACCAATATCCCCCCATCTTGACCTCACGCTTGGTCAATAACCTCTACATATTAAATGGTGATAAATATTTAGACCTAACTTGATGTTCCATTCAAACGATACTCACAAAACAAAAATAGCAGTGATAGGAGGGACAAATTACTAATTGAAGCGTGCACTGAAAATAATAAGAATACTTAACGGCAGAATAATAGGTGACTACACCTTACGGCAAGAAAACCTGCTTCCAATATAACGGCAGCAGTTTAGTTGAATACGTCATTAGCACTTTAAAGTTAACCCGCTTCAACCAGATATCTCCGACCATTGTCAAATATCATACGGTATTAAGATAAACAAACTTATCTTATGACACACCCTAAATCCTTTCAGTGCAATTGAAGGGATAAATCCCATATCCAACTGTCCTAATTAGGCAAGTGGGCAGGGCTTTTGTAGAGAGGGAAATTGTGGGGTAATAAATACTCTTTAGTATGCGATAAATAGCGTGATAAATGGTTATCACACTGTTTATCATCCCACTGTTTATCACATACTAATGAGTATATTACAGTCGAATAAATACTCATTAGTATGGGATAAGTAGCGTGATAAATGGTTATCACACTGTTTATCATCCCACTGTTTATCGCATGCTAATGAGTATATTACAGTCGAATACAACAACAAATTAAATCACACCACCGCAAAGAAACGACAAATTTAGCATCTTGAATGTATTAAGTAATGATCCGGCTAAGAACTGTAGTGGAATCCATTGTTCAACGGCAATGAGCCTCCCTCGTATACCTAACAGTCCAAACTACATCTCGAAAACTATTTTATGCTATTGGCTCTGTGAAAACTCAGAGAAGCCACCATCCAGCCAATCGGAAATGGAGAAACAAAAAAATTTCAATCGCAAATTTGAAAACTTTCCCCACATTACACATTACTTTCCCCACATTACAAACTCATGAAGAAAATCTCCTCAGGTCCAGGTGCACTCAGACGTATAAAGCCTTTCATACCCCCCAAAGCACTGCTAAGTTTCTATGATACTCTCATACTCCCTCATTTTGATTACTGTACTGTTGTATGGGAAAATCTAAACAAAGGACTTGCCGAGAATCTACAAAAGTTGCAAAACCGAGCTGCCAGAATAATAACCGGTTTACCCTTTGATACTAAGATTGATGAGCTCCTAAGTACTCTAAATTGGGACAGACTATATATTCGACGAATCAAACAAAAAGCAATAATGATTTATAAGGCTTTAAATAACCTGTCTCCTGAATATTTATCCTCAAAATGTATAACACGTTCAGCCTCTACAAATTACAATCTTAGGGGTTCATCAACAAAACTAACCCTCGTACGGCCACGAACCAATTTCGGTAAAAAGGCTTTTCGCTTTAGTGGGGCTAAGTTATGGAATGAACTGCCTGAGGATGTAAGGCAATCAACTAGTTTAAATAACTTCATTTGTAATCTTACGAAATCGAGTTATTTTAACCTTATGTAAATATTTCTTATATATGACATTCCTATTTTTCTTATTCGTCCCTGCAACATGGCTTTCATGTAAAACAGTTTCATATTTTAGTGTTTTTTATCTATGTATGTAACTGATGATTTTCCATGTATAAATAAAGATGTACTGTACATACGATATTCTTCGAAATTAAACCATACTTACTTTGATCAAAAATAAATGCAAACCTCCAAATTTATCGAACGAAAATGCGTTATTTCGATGGTTCTATTGAATTTATCAGAATCAACCAATGAAATTACGAGAAAGAATAATAGAAAATTAACACCTTTTTACATTCCTTGCCGTTCAACACTACAGTTCTTATCCGGATCATTACTTAAACCATAGTTAATAGAGTGGAATGGTTAGGAAACCCGGCAAACTTCAAAAGGGCTAACAAAGGTGCTGCGATTTATGTTGGAAGGGGTAAGACAAAAGATTGTGCACGATCATAGTTCATTAGCGTTCCCTGAACGACTGAACTCACACGTTTCTATTGGCTGATTGATTAACATGTTGGAATTTCTATTGTGTTTTGTGCACGGTAGTGGTTGAAAAAAGCTAACAAAGACATATAACAAAGAAGGTCCCTGAGTTTCCTAACCATTCCACTCTATTAACTATGCTTAAACGCAATATTTCGTTACATACCGTATATAGCGCCCTTGCATATCTAAGAGATTGAAATAAATGATAAGTTAGACCACTACCATTCTAGTATATTAGGGAGTTTAAGCATCGAGTACGGCAACGTCGACGACAACGGAACGTGAAAAAGTGCTTTCTCGTCAAATCGCTTGTTTATTATTTCTTTCATTCGTCTTGCGTTGCTTTTCACATCCAGATTTTTGAAAAATTGGATGCACAAAAAGTTTCGTTCACGCCGAACGAAAATAAGAACGTTTTAACAACTTCTTACATTGACGTTCTCTGCTCAACGTAAAATTGTGGTTTTGTGCCGTCGTCCTTTTTTTTTTTTTTTTTTTTTAAACATATTTTATATGTGTTTGCCCCAAAAGCAAATAAATGCTTCTCTAGGGAGCTCACACTGACTCTTATTTACAATTTTTTGGGACGAGCACAATTTTATGGACAAACGAAAAAGAACATAAAAGGGCTAAACAGTGGTCAGAGAGAAACGATTGGTATTGATTATATAACTTTGAACTTTGCCAAAAAAAAAAAAATTAACTTCGTAAGTTAAATTTTCAAAACCATATAAAATATAGTCAAGTTTCTTTTTATCACTGCTCTTTGACCATGTTTCGCCGTCCTCGTTGCTTTAACTCTCTATTGAATAATCCTTATCGTATACATATATTGGTTTGCAACCAATCTCCGGAGATTTAAAAGACAGAGACGTCTTTGGATGGCAATAACAAAATAATATATTGCCGATATTTTGTTATTGTCATCCAACATGCCTGCCATGACGTCTGCTTCAAACGAAGAATATTGAAATAAATGACAAGACCACTACCATTCTAGTAGATAACAATCTTACAGATTGCACTAAATGACTGATAAGACCACTACCATACATTCTAGTATATAACAATCCTATAATTAGATTAAACTAAATGATAAGACCACTACCGTTCTAGTATGATATTGAAAAATCCTTACATTTCTTTGACGTGACGACTGAAACCACATGCGAAGTAATAGAGCGTGGAAGGCGGATAGTCGTCACGGTCTTCCTTGCGTACTTCTAGTACGATGAATCTTTCAAGCCAAAACTTCAACTCTTCTGGGCTTGACGTTTCAAGCTATCTTTGACGTTCCAAGTATCTTTCCAAAACAGTATCGTCTATCGACAGCTTAATTCTTTCGAAAATTCGCCCACGACTCCCACACTTTGACTGCCCACTTCTTTGAACGTCTCGTGTTAGCTAGTACTCTTTCGACGTTTCTCCTCTCTAAATCACTTCTCTCTCCTCCACAGAAAAATTCCTTATGTTTATCCCAGAAACAAGGTCTTGGATATCAATCTCCTATAACAACTCCATTGCTAGCGAGAAGAATAATCAACTGAGGTAGTTGTACCAAATGTCAGTTATGCCAGGATTTTGCATAAACACAATTTCAACGAAAAATGTTTTGTTTCACTGTTCATTTGCACGTGAATTTCAAAACAAAGTATAAAACTATTTCATTCTCGTGCAATCAGGGATTTCGAAATGTGGCCCAGGTTCGATTCCCGGCAGGTGCGGCGCCGTTTGTTGGTATCTCACCCTCGCTTCGAGGATTTTTCTCCGGGTCGTCCGGTTTTATTCCCTCCACAAAAACCAACACGCTAAACACAACAACAATTTATTTCACTCCAGATGGAAGGTATACACATATTAGCATATACACGGAATAGAGTTGGTTGAACCAGAAAAAAACCATGGGGTTATCTGAGTCTGGTTCACCAGGAGATAAATTCCAATTCGATCTGTGATTTAGCCGGGTTATGGTTTTGATCACCCCGTGTCAGTTGTTTGGATCACAGGTGTCTCGGTCGAATGCCATTTCTTATTTCCGCTTTGGTTCTTCGTTAGCCTTCCCTTTGCGAGTAGATAATAACGACGTGAATCGGTTATGGGCGACCCTTTCACAAACCTTCGATAGAACCGGTAGTAACGAGATAGGGCTGTTGTTGTTTAGAATTTCTAACTCTGAATTTCTAACGGGATCTGAAACAACCATCGATCCTTGATGTCATTGATCAAGAGAAATTAACTGCTGTCGTGCTTCTAGATGTAGGCAAGGCCTTCGATAGAATCAATCACGAGATACTCAAATCGAAATGGCAAGATGTCGGCAGTGGTTCCGCAGTTACCTCTCTGACAGACAACAAGTAGTTAGGATCCACTCAGCAGTATCGGAGCCCCTTCTTGTGGTCAGCGGTGTGCCCCCGGGAAGCATCCTAGGTCCGCTTCTCTTCAGTATATATGTTAACGATCTTCCTTCAGTAGATGATACAAAGCTCCACTTACAAAACAAGCTAACTACTATTGCTGACATGAACCAGGACCTACTTAATATACATAACTGGTGTTTCGACAATTTCCTGCTTATTAACCCAGACAAGACATTGCTTATCGTGTTTGGTAGCAGACAGATGGTGACTAAACTACAAGACTTCAGTTCAGTGCTACTAGGAAAGGACCTTGTGCCGGTCCAAGTGGCCAAAGACCTGGGCGTTATACTTGACCCTTACCTATCATTTGATGAACACATAATTAAAACCGTATCTTCGTGCATGTCTCGTCTGGGACAAATTAATCGTGGTAAACATGCATTCGACAGACAAACGTTGCTAACAATCATTAATGCTTTAGTTTTTAGCAAATAATTTTATTGCTCAAATGTGTGGGCAAATGGCACTAACTCTAATACCACAGAACTTTGCATGCCGCATCGTTTAGTGATGCACGGAAGTTAGACCACGTTAACACCAATTTTAAAAGAACTACACTGGCTGCCAGTTTCAAGCCACAATCACAGACATAATTGTTGAGACACTCGACAACGTAGTTATTATATAATAATAATAATATGTAGATTTATATAGCGCTATATTCCTATAGTTCAAAGCGCTTCACATTCAATATAAAATAGAAATAATAAAATAAAATAAAAATAACATTAAATAAATAATAAAAATAACTAAAGTTCATACAAACGCTTGCTTAAAAAGAAATGTTTTTACATTAGACTTAAAATGTGAAAGTGAGCATGACCGCTTTTCCCCCATAGGAAGCGAGTTCCAAAGAGTAGGAGCTGTAATTTGAAACGCGCGGCTTCCATACGTCTTTAGGCGGTAGCATGGTACTTTAAGAAGATGCTTATTCGAGGAGCGAAGAGTTCTTACAGGTACATATTTATCGAGGAGGTCAGAAATATAATGAGGTGCCATGCCGTTAAGAGCCTTGTAGGTCAGCAGAAGTATTTTATAGGAGATTCGTTCTTTAACTGGTAGCCAGTGAAGTTGCTTCAAAATTGGCGTTATCCTATCAAACTTTCGGGTGCGTGTGACCAGGCGCGCTGCAGCATTTTGCACTCTCTGTAGTTTATCTATCAGATAAGTAGGAAGTCCTGTAAGCAATGAATTACAGTTGTCCAGTTTAGAAGATATTAAAGCATGCACTAGTGTCTCGGTATCCTTCTGGGAAAGGCAGTTCCTAATCTTAGCTATATTGCGGATATGATAAAAAGCTATTTTACACACATTTTGAACTTGTTGCTCTAAATTCATGGATTGGTCGAATATTACTCCTATATTCCTGGCTGAAGTTGATGGAGATATGATTGCATCAGCGACATTAACAACTTGTATTTGCGGGCGCGGGCGATGTTGAACACTTAGCACAAGGAGTTCCGTTTTTCCTCTATTCAGCTTTAATTTGTTACATAGCATCCAAGCATCAATGTCTCGAGCACAGGCCTCGATTTTGGAGACTGCAGCTGCGGTTTCTTCTGGTGTGGGCTTGAATGACACATATACCTGGCAATCATCGGCGTAGAGATGGAACAATAGACCGTGACTTCGGATAATGTCACCAAGTGGGGAAGTGTACAGTAAATAGAGAATAGGTCCCAGGACTGACCCTTGTGGTACACCACACTGTAGATCCTTAGATGCTGACCGTATGCCATCAATTTGGACAAACTGTTTACGATCTCGAAGATAGGACTCAAACCAGCGCAGGACATTTCCCTTGATTCCAAATCTAGTCCGCAACCGTGATATTAAAAGCTCATGGTCCACAGTGTCAAACGCGGCTGATAAGTCAAGGAGAAGTAATATGACACTCTGCTGTTGATCGATTGCACATAGAATGTCATTTTGCACTTTCACAAGTGCAGTCTCCGTGCTATGGAAGGTTTTGTATGCAGATTGCAAAAGTTCCTCAAGTCCATTTGCCTTAAGATAATCAACTAGTTGACAGGCGACACCTTTCTCAATAACTTTAGACACAAGTTTTAGATTTGAGATTGGTCTGAAATGAGGATACAGTTCAGTATCTAAGGAGTCCTTTTTAAGTTTCGGTCTCACCATTGCTTCCTTAAAATGTTGCGGCATGGTTGCAGTTTCCAGTGACATATTGACTATTCTAGTGACTACAGGCAGTAGAATATCCAAGCAGCCTTTCATTAAAGTAGAAGGGAGCGGGTCTAGGTCACAGGTTTTCAGACTGGCGGAAACCAGCAATTTACTTACGTCATCAGAACTCATACATCGGAACTGTGAAAATTCCACTTTGCAACACGGGACATCAGGTAATGGATATGAGAAGAAACAAATACTGGACACATAGCTAAGACAGCTGAAGCTTCGCAAATCCCCCTTCCGCTTTCAATGTTGGTAATGAATGAGTTTCAAATTAACGTGCACCTAAACCAACATTTGAAGGGAGAGAGAGGATTTATATAAAGAATGGTCTCTAAAAGTGAGCAGTGTCCCAAGTCATTTTGTTTGTGATTGCAGCTCCATTATCGTAGTGCCATAATGGCTTTTAAGTACATGACGCATAAATGTTCTATGCGCTTGACAACTACATGCACTAAATAAGTGTAAATATAATTATCTGCGCAAAAATTACATTCAGCTGAAAACAAGACTGATTATGGTGTACAGATTATAGGTAGGTCAAAAAAGTTTTAGTTTAGCTTTGAATTTAATAACAGATGGACTTTGGCGTACATTTAACGGGAGAGAGTTCGAAAGGCCAGAAAAGTCAGAGACTGTCATTTACCCTTAAAAAACACACACTGAACATTGCGTTATTAGCCCTTACAGAAAACAAGCACACAAGATGTAGCATGTTAACACAAAAGCAGTCTTCGTGTCTAAGGCTCTTTTTGTGTTAACATGCCTCATATGTATATGTATAAACCACTTGTATCGACCGATGGTCTTAAAAGCGCGCGCAAATTACTTCACTGTACCAAACCCTCCCCCCTGAGATGCAAATTGACATCAACTAGAGCGCGCAGATATGACGTATTGAGCGCGCGCATTTGACAGTTAGTGATGTCATAGACAGAAAACTGCATCACAATTGCACAAAACTGCCATCGTCCCGGTAACTCATCACTTTTTGCACGAAAGCCGTTAAAAGCAAACTGTGTGAAAAACTGTTAACCGTTAAATTACGAAAAGTGAAGTTTGAACATGTCGCAACACTTCTCAAACGCGTGAGTACGATCTGTTGTCACGTGTAGAAATATTCTATGTACAAAATACGTCTACGGCGTGTGCCTTTTTTGCACAAAAATATGTAAAAGATGAAGCGCAACAGATAACACCGCGAGTGTTGCTCAAAGTAAGAAGTAAGTTGCAACTAATGTTTGCTCCTGATTAATTTCGTTCTTTAGGCGAAAGCGGCGTCGGAGAGAGAGTCAAGACGTTCTTCCCGTCACGCATACAAAGACAAAAGTCAAGAGCCTGCCGAGTCCTTCCAGGGTAACGTTAACAATACTCTACAAAGTACTTTACTACGTGCAAAGTTGTTTCAAAATCATGCGAAGAAACGGCTTAAAGATTTCAAAAATATATTCATGGGGTTATTTATAGCTCAACAAAACAATTCAACTCAGTTAAAGCACATCCTTCACAACAAACATAAAGTCACTTTTGAACGCAAAAAGCATTAAATATCTCTTATTTCCCCATATATCTACTAGATATCGAGCTAGGATGCGTAAATTCATTACTTACAAACATGTCACATAACCTATTGAACTCGGTAGAAAACAATCATTATATTCTGTTTCTTTTTTCTCCGGCTTTTCTTCTTAGGCTCGCACAGCCAATAATGTCACCGGTGAGCAACATATCGATACACAAGTGCGGGGAAATGGAGACAACAACCTCTCGTCTCCATCAGAGGAAAAAACTCGACCCAGAAAAACCCTGCTGGGAAAAAGACGTAAGTAACTAATACCTATTTTTTTTATAATGGTTGATATAAATAAGAATTTAAACATTTAAGTAAGTGAAAATTAAGTAAACCTTGTTCATGTCTGGTTAGAGCGGATTTCGTATGAGTGGGACAAAAACACCGTACATCCGTAGCCTTACCGTAACCGTATTGCTACTTACTGTACCGTAACTCTGTAATTTGATTGGATCAGAAAGACAAAACAATGTGCCTTAAAGTAACCGCGCTATAAGTAACTTGCCCTGCAGTCATACGAATTCTGCTCTAATTATAAAATAGAACTATGAAACAAATCCAGGGAACGTTAAAATAATTAACGTGTTACCTAATAAAGTAATTCCACTTAGTTGTAAAAACTGTAAAGGAAAGAAGAAATATGAAGTATTCCCCCAGTGTTCCTATTGCAATCAAATTCATCAAAATCTTTATATGAATCGAAAGGTTAAGTAATAATTTGTGATCCCGTGGTTTGTTGGCTCAACAGGTTTATAATACAAAGGACTTTCTTTCATGTTTAAACGTTTAGTAAGGCCGTCATTTTTTTCAACAGCTTGTCAGATCAGGGCTGATATCTTCTCCAAAAGGTTTAAACAACATAACCTTATTGGAGAAGGGTCTCAAGGGAAGGTTTATGCTGGCATCAGGGTTAAGAGAAAGTCCGGTCTGTCGGTAAGGGTTAGGGACTTACTGTCATTACCACAGGGGGGAGGGGTTGGGAGCAACTGTCATTACCACACGGGGGAGGGGTTGGAAGCCACTGTCATTAGCACAGGGGGAGGCGTTGAAAGCAGCTGTCATTATTACAGGGGGAAGGGGTTGGTAAGAATAGGAATGTACTATATGCATGGGTAAAGAGGAATAAGAAGGAAGGAGAGAACACTTCAGTAAATCTATAAATGTCAATATTTATGTAAGTGCTCATCAACTGTCATCTTTCTGTTTCTGCTGAATGTTGGTCCTTAATAACCTCAATCGCAATGCATTGTAGCTACCATACTGGTATTAGCAATCAAGTAGCATCACAATGTATTCTGGGGTCTATTTATCTTTCGTTAAATCTGCCGTTAACTAACAACCATTGCTTTTCGTACGAAGTCGATATTCTCTTTCTTTTTTCTTATCAGATTGCCATGAAGTATGCCCGAAAGAAATCCCGCCGCGTCAAGCACAGCTCCATTCCGGTAAGACAGCTACATCTTACATGACAATGAGCTGGCTGATGTTGAGTGCTTATAAACCCTGACCAGTTATGCGATTTAAAAGCCAACCTTGAAAACAAAATGACCGACAGTCTGGCAATTTCGTTTATTAAGGAATCAAATTTCAATGACGTTATTTAAGTGATAACCTAATTGTAGTTTATTTTATTCTGTTTCTTATGTCAGCTCCAGTTATTAAAATATCATTATCTGAGATTGTAAGTATCAAATGCGTGACACCTGCAAAATTAACAACTCTCTAAATGAAGAAATTCAATTCATGTTCAACTCATTAGCATAATATCCTTGAATGACATCTTCTCAAGGATTTGTAATGCTTTTTATAGCAATACTACGACCATACATCGCCTAAAAATACTTGAACACGTTATGAAACACTTTACTGCGCCCAAATAAATGATTTTTGGCTAGGGCTTATTGACACTTTAAAGTATCTAGCCCTAATTGTTTATCATTAAAACGAGTCGATTCTTAATCAAGTAAATACTAGTCGAATAGTCTTGATTTGTGTGTTGCATCTATGAGTTATAAAGTTATATATTTTGAATATGCTAATGCATGACGACAAACTGGGAATGATCTGTGATTTCTTTCTCCTTGTGATTGAAATTATTTTCTAATTTAGGCAATATTTGGAAAAATCACGGATATGCATGAAAGCTTCACCTATAACATCCAGCATCTCATCTGATGTTCCACGTGATTGATTGAATATTCTTCTTACAGGTTGCCATCAAGTATGTCCCAAAGAAAATCGTCAAGCACACCGTTGAGGTATGAAGATATGTTATGATTACATGATTACACATTTTGTTATACAACCGATTTCAGTGTTACCTGCATAGGCGGTGTTTCATGTTATGTTAGACATTCCTTCGACATACACATTCGATATAATCATTTCGCGCAAATTTCCGTCACTTCAGTCTGGTCAACGCATGTTGGCGAAGTCTTCCGAGTACTCGTACGTGAAAAAGCACCTAAATTATTATTCCATTTGGTACCAAAAAACTACGATAAACAAATGAGACTAGTTACACAGCATGTCGAATGATTGTGCCGAATGATTACGTGGAATGATTGCTCTTTGCACACAACACTGACAAGTTGTAAAGTGTACTTAACGTTCATTTTATTAACACAAATATCGATTTTACATCATGTGAATAGTTGAATGGTAGAATATTTCTAGATTTGAGTGTCGTGTCTATAACTCATAGAGGTTTGTATCTCCAAAATGCTAATGAATATAACGTCTACCCAGGAATTATTTATTATACAAACACATACTGGAAAAGAAACTGAATGGCATTTGATAAACATCCATGTTATAATTATAGTTTGGCATGCTGCAAGAGATAAACTGAATGACATTTGATAAACATCCATGTTATAATTATAGTTTGACATGCTGCAAGAGATAAACTGAATGACATTTGATAAACATCCTTGTTATAATTATAGTTTGACATGCTGCAAGAGATAAACTGAATCAGTGACATTTGATAAACATCCTTGTTATAATTATAGTTTGACAAGCTGCAAGAGATAAACTGAATGACATTTGATAAACATCCATGTTATAATTATAGTTTGGCATGCTGCAAGAGATAAACTGAATGACATTTGATAAACATCCATGTTATAATTATAGTTTGGCATGCTGCAAGAGATAAACTGAATGACATTTGATAAACATCCATGTTATAATTATAGTTTGGCATGCTGCAAGAGATAAACTGAATGACATTTGATAAACATCCTTGTTATAATTATAGTTTGACATGCTGCAAGAGATAAACTGCATGACATTTGATAAACATCCATGTTATAATTATAGTTTGACATGCTGCAAGAGATAAAGTGCATGACATTTGATAAACATCCATGTTATAATTATAGTTTGACTAAATCAAAGAATAGTTTCCTTCCCAAGGAGAAATATATAACAGTAAATTCCTGGATTGACGTCACATTTATTAGCATTTTTCAGATATAAACCCCTATAACTCATATACACAACACTCAAAACCAGAATTATTCTACAATTCACTTGATGTAGAGTACATATTTGTGATGAGAAAATAAACATAGAAAGTTGAGCGCGCGCTTGAGCTAGTTGGGAGAATCTACGTTTTGATGTTCAAATAAAACGAGTGGTTACCGTGTTTTTACTCGTTTACTTATAAAGAAAATAGAAAACATCCGTCTTCCAATAGAGTTATGGAAACACTTAATTGTGGAAGATTCATGGAAGAACTCGAAATACCAGTGTAAACACTCACCCTTCGTGTTCGTTTCTCATTCTCCCAAACTCCCACGTGGTCCAATAACCGCTATGGAAACACGGAAAATGTTTTCTATTTCATTAATAATGTAAAATAACCCAAATGGTACGTGCGCTCTGATTGGATATAAGAGGCTAAAGACATGGAAACAGAGCTGACGCCTCATCTCGTTTAAATTGTGTTGTTGCATGTTGTAGTTATTTTATAAAAGCATGCAATATATATGACACGATTTCTGTTATCTGTTACAACAATCGGGATATGTTGGGAGAACACCTAGCGGGTTTATAAGCGTTTTATTTTACTCAAATAAAGGAAACAATACACAAGGGAAATGTACATCTGAAATGGGGCAATCAAAAGGTATTGAACAGATTGTGTAAAGAAAGGTGTGCAATGCAGCTAGATTGTCTTAAACGTCCGATTTGTTAGAACAGTGTTCGGAAAATTCTATCAATAGCTGCAATGGCTTTTTAGAGTGGGTTTTGTATAAGTGGGCCATGCTACGACTTTAACTTCCGGCACAGTTACAGTACAGGTAGTTACAGGATGCTATAACATTGAAATGGTTTCCCATTGCTTCGGTGTCTCCACCAATCACATAAATACGGTACGGCTACGAGCTTCAACTGTATTTGTGTCCTACTCATAAGAACTCCGCTCTACACTAGAGTACTTTATTACTTCCTTTATTAGTGTTCTAATATTGTGTTTGATACGTCTCTATCCTAGAGTCCATCAAGTTGCCACTTAGTTTAATTGCATGCATTCCTATACTATTTCTTAATCGCTAGGTCAGTAGTCTGCGCACATTTCCAGCCGAGGTTCATTTCCACCGCAACCTTCATCACCCGAACATTATCAAGCTGCTGGAGTACCACAACTTTGATGATAACCACGTGATTGTCATGGAGAGACCACGTAAGTGCATTGATCTGTTCGAACACCTCATCAAACAGGAGAAACTGAGCGAGGACGCGGCCAGGAAGATCTTCCGCCAAGTGCTTGAGGCGGTTCTGTACCTCGAGCAACGGGACATACTACACAATGACATTAAAGCAGAGAACATCCTTCTGGATATGAGCGATGGCGGGAAAGTCAAGTTGATTGACTTCGGACTGGCCACGAGTGCCAGCGACGGTCCCTCTAGAGAGTTCATGGGTAAGTTGACATTTGTTTAAGGTGTGCTCCATTACTCGTCGCGTAGTAGATACTCTAGCCTGGGTCATTGACCAAATTTCGGGTAAAAACGTTTTTCCTTAATTATTGCAACACAGCCATGTACGGTAAATCCGCCACATTTCGTACGGTATTAGATATCGTCATTCTTGAACTCCTCAAGTGGTTTCCCCCGAAATTTGATCCCTGAAGCAGGCCTTAATATGCTTAATAGACCATTGCATAAATGACGTCCAATTTGAATAACCTTTATTTAGGAATATTTAGCCTCGCATCCATGTGAAACGCTTTTGCGTGGCAACTGGAACACGAGGCTAAAGTAAACTAAATTAAAACTGAGGGCACGTTAATAGATGGAACTTTTATTCTCTGGAAATCACTGGTTCAGGCATTTTTTTCACTGTAAGCTATACACACGCTTCCCTGGATACATTTAGTCCAGTGGCTAAACTATCCCGATATAAGCGATATGTAGTGATCATTCTGTGTACTCACATTACGGAATACAGTCAATCAAACGCACGCTAAATAAGATAGTGGTAGTGTTAGCTGGCAAATGAGAAACCAGATAACATTAATAAGACACAGATTTAGTGATGTATAGCAAGGTCAGCAGTGCACCACATGTGTACAAAGAAAATATCACGTTGTGCTCTTCGTGTGATCACATGCATGATCGTGTTCCCGTGCTGAGTATCGTAAAAAGAGTCTTCGTTTCCGCCTACATTTAGTGATTGTATTCTCATTAAAGGCCGTCTTTAAAATTCCAAATATAATCCTTTTGTAAAAACACTGACAAAATGTTTAAAACGTCCGTAGATTAAGAAATACAAACTGCCGTCGCAAAGGTCTTGCTGAAATTCACATCCTAAGTACTACCCCCCCCCCCCCCCCCCCCCCCCCCCCCCCAACACACACACACACACACAAACACTTGACACCGTTTATCAAACGAGAAGATGAGCATGGTAACAGGTGATAATTATTAGCTTAGGGGGTGGGGAGGGGGTAAGGAAAGAAGGCAGGAGTCTGGTAACAGTGCGAAATGACATAGCGGAAGACGTTTATCAGTGGGGGACTAGCCCGGCCAACGGATTGTTAGCGCTCCAAGCGCGAGCTTTTACGGGTATCCGGAGACATGCCCCTTGCCTTTTAAGACCACTTTGGAAACGGAGGGTGGTTGCTCAACCACTCTGAGCTCCCCCTTGGATGCACATAACACTGCACCATACTACTGCAGGAACAGTAGACGTATCTGCACACTCCGTGGCTCCTTCCTAGGCCAATTGTACAACGCAAAATTTAGGGAGGCGCTAACCCCTGTTTCCAGTGTTTAGGGAGCTCCAACCACCCGCGCCCCCGAGCTTCTTACGCCAGTGTTAGCTGATAGAACATTGCTTGCACATGAATATCTGTAAGGGACATTATTTAGCTGTAGGGGGGGGGGGGGGGGGGCTACTATATCTGCATTGTGGCTTGCTCAAAACATTGTGACCCTGCAGTTCTCTGGTCTCACAAAATAACGACACTCCCGTTAGATAAGCCTATACATATATACGGGCCTATAAAAGAGGAGCACATAAACACTTGACCCCCTTAATGGGAACATAAAAATCGTTATCCCCCCCCCCCCCACCCACAAATCTAGTAGGCCCCTCCCCCCGCTAAATAATGTCCGGTCCCTAAAGTGTTTGCTCCCTACTCTCTTTTTCTATAGGCACATGGGAGTTCTGTCCTCCCGAACAACACATTGTACATCGATATGACAAACGTAAAGCAACGGTCTGGGCGCTAGGCTGTATGCTGTTTGACATGCTGACCGGTGACGTACCTTATCAGGGTCCTAAGCAGGCCGCTTCCTTCCCTCTCGTCATACCCAACTATGTCTCGCATGGTGAGTATGTTGTTTCAATTAACTATATTCCTTTGCATTGATTTGCATGGCCGGCGGATCCAGGGGTTGGGAGTTGAGCGAGTCAAAGGATCCCCGAGTGATTGCAAAAAAGTAATCTGGGGGGGGGGGGGGTGGTCAGTGCTACTCCCTGAAACCAGTCCTGGATCCGCCTCCGATGTTGAACTCTGTGATGTTTTCTGTAAGTTAATTGGTTAAAAGCAGCAGTAATTACAGAACTTATAATATACTCAACAAATATCTGGATTCTGATTGGTCAATAACGAGTGCATAAAAAGCTTATAGAGTGCACAGTTGCATGCTCTCAGCAAATATTTTCTCGGTATATTATAAACAATAAAATCGCCTGAACTGCTCGTGCTATACATAATTTATAGGCACTGAGTGATATTTTAAAGTTCTCATATTGCACTCGCCTAACGGCTCGTGTAATTATCAGAACTTTCAAAACATCACTAGCCTGTGCTCAGGCAGAAATTCCGTATAGCACTCGCGTTCATGCCGATTCCCTCTACAAATTGCACTAGTTCTGTTACCATTATAGAATATTGCGTAACCATCTTAGATGATCGCGAGATCTTAATCAGCCTTCCAGAGTGTCCAACCTGAAGACTTGAGAAATCGGGATTTATACGAGCGTTTTCTAGGGGGGATTTGTGTTTTCGGTTTTCCACACATTGTCTGTAAAAACGAGTCAAATTCCGCGTGAAAATTTACAGACAATGTATGGAAAACTGAAAACAGAAAACAGGATTGCACGCTTCCCAGCACAGCTACATCCCTCAAATTTCGATATGTTAAAAAAATTTTTTACCTGGTATCTTAAGTTTGATCTGAAGAATATTTCAGAAATTCGATTGTACAAATTTTATTTGGCATCGGATTCCCATCGATTCCCATGCAAACACTGTATTTCGCGCCATGTTTGCACCCCCTTCAAAATGTCGGAATGTCGGTCTATTTTTAGATGTCATGCAAATCAAGTTTCTTTTATTGCCATTATCCATCAGTAACCCATCTAGGAACAGACATTGTCAGACAGTCATAGTATTTCTGATACGAACTAATGTTTACGCTGTTCATTTCTTGACAACAGAAGCTGATGAGCTGTTACGCCGGATGCTCAGCAAGAATCCTTCACAGCGAGTATCTCTACACGAGCTTCTCGAGCAGCGGTGGCTCAAGCGGAACCACTGAACTACTCTTTCGTACTCTGGATCAGAGTTCAGTTAAATCAGACATAAAAATTGTAATATAGGAAATTCCTCTAAGTTATAGAAATAATGTATTTAAAATTCAGTCGTGACGTCATAGTCATAGTCATAGTCGGGCATTAGTACGAATTCACTATGTCATACGTCGTTTCATAAGTATGCCCATATTAGGATATAAATAGTTTATGGCTGTACTCTCTATTAGGATAGGAACAATGAATATTATATTCAATTACCAATTTCACATGTAAATTAAAAGTTTCTCTCCGAATTGTAGTTTGTTCTTATTGTAGTATTTCAATCGTATCTGCCTTGTTTCAGTATTATTTGTTGTGATCCCGCTTTTTATATTATAAAATAACGGTGATATAACAAGTCCTTTCCTGGGTTGAGAAAGGTTTCCCGTTTCCTCTATGGTATCCTAGCGCCAACAGACTTTTATCAAGCAGAGGCCATTTTGGCTACAAACAATAGCTTTTGCACTTCCAGCCTCGTCTCTGTGTCGAGTTTAGAAGTACAAGAACAAGGTTTTTATTCTCCTGGGACCACAGCAGCCCAATCTCTAATATCTAGCTAATACTTACAGCGTTTGTATGGGCATTTTAACGAGCTAGAAATACGAAAGAATTAATGAATAAAATGCCTTACCTTCCATAGTGGATTACTTGCTGTCTGTGTGGTAACAGGGTTGATATGAAGCGATTTTAGAGAGTTTTCATTTCCTCTGCTCTCCTTCCTAAGAGAAAGACAAGGCAGCACACTAGTTTCGCGAGGGCCCACCACTTCAACCGAAATATTTCAGTTCAAAATATTGTGGCCGCCACAATTCCTCCATAGAATCCCAGCGGAAAGGTTGTTCTTTCTGTTGAATGCGATTGCCACGCAATTCCAGCCTTGTGACGAGCACAACGAAGCATTTTGTTTCTCCAAAGTGACGCTTATAAATTGGTAGAGCCTTGAACCAGCTGGGGTCACCTGCCCGGCCGTCAAAGGCTGCTGGGTAACCGTCGAAAGGCTCCTGGGGTAACCGAGCCTTCGACCTAAAGTTCAGCACCGCGGGGTACCGGACCTGCGATTGTCGACAACAACAAAATTTACTACCAGGGTCCCCACGAAGTGCATGTTCAGAGCGAATCAAGATGGCTGCCGAGCGGGAGTTTTCAGGTTTTCGGTCGAAGTTTAAAGCGTTCTTTCTGTGAACTGGATATGTGTTACTTGGGCTCGGAGAAGTCACGAAAGAATATCAGTCCATGGTGTTCATATTTTAACACTTATTTAACGCTGGCAATGAAAGATAAGTTCATTTGGGCGATTTCAGACCATTTTTTATGAAACTCGCCCCAGTCCTTCCTCGGAAGAAGTCTGTTTTGGAGCTAAATTTGTGAAGTTTGCAAAAACGAAAATGATAAACCCCATATTTTCTCCATATATTTAATCACAGCAAGCGGTTGGTCAACAGATACCAAAGTCCTTAAAGTGCCAATGAAATAAAAATAAATAAAATAAAAATAGTAACGGGATCGAATTTTATTAAATTAAATTAAATTCTAGTCTTCTCTTATTCATTTTGTGCAATTAAAAATCAATTTGGAGCGCACGAACAAATTTTTTTTTGTATCGAAGTCAGGCGGAATTGCCACAATTAGGCGACAACTTTTCTGCTGTTAGAGATATGCTAATCACATGCGTGACGTCACTTGATACTACAAAATAAGTGCATTTTTGGCCAGTTTTCAATTTAAATATGTAATACTTTACGATGGCCATAATTGTTCCAACAGAATCCTTGCAGTCAGCCATATTTTTACTTTTGTGAATATTAATGTAGGACCTAGTGACGTCACGCATGTGATTAGCATATCTTTAACGACATAAAAATTGTCGCCTAATTTCGGTAATTATGCCTGACTTCGATACGAAAGAAAATTGTGTTCGCGCTCTCCAAATTGATTTATCATTGCACAAAATGGCTAAGGGAAGCCTATAATTTAATAAAATTAAATAGTTTTCATGTCATTGCCACTTTAACAAAACTTTCACTTCTATTCAAAAAACAGTTATGCAACAATATTTTGCAACAATCTTTATGGAATAATAGATATATTAAAATTGATAATAAATCAGTCTTTTTTAAGACTTTTTCGCAACTCAATATTAATAGAATAGTAGACCTATTGAATGAATCTGGTGAATTTAAATGGGAAATGGTAGAGAGGAAAGGCCTCCAAGCCAAGGATTTCTTTCATTGGGCAGGTTTAGTACACTCCATACCAAGAAAATGGAAAGAAGTAGTCAAAAATATAGGTATAATAGAGGGTACTATAGATATAGGAAAAAAATACTTGAAACTTGGGCAAAAGTCGTTTGATATAGAAAATGTTGAGAACTCAAAAGAAATTTACAAATGTTTAATTGGTGCGAAGTTTAAGTCACCTACCTCCCAAATAAATATTATAAATCGATTAAAGCCTGAGAGCCCATTAAGTTGGGAAGAGATTTATAGGCGTATATATTCAACAACGATTGATTCTTATTCACGATATTTTCAATATAGAATTTTGAACAACTGCCTTTATCTTAATTTCGATTTATTTCGTTTTAAATTAATTGAGTGTTCACGTTGCTCTTTTTGTTTAATTAACCAAGAAACAATAGATCATTTATTTGTAGAATGTATAGAGGCCAAAAATTTATATTTTGAATTACGAACTTGGTTAGGAAAGCACGATATAAATCTACCACCATCGAATCTTGTAAATATCATATTAGGGGTAAACGAACAGCCACAAAACTTTATTATCTTAATGTATAAATTAGCTTTATATAAAGCAAGAGAGAAAAGAAAAATCCCTACATTAGCTCTATTTATAAACTCTTTAGTGTATTTTGAGAAAATTGAATCCAACGTAGCAAAATCAAGGAACAAAACCCTGGAACACCTTAAGAAATGGGAAAAACTGTTAATTGCAATTAGACATTTTTCTGAATAGGAATAGCTGGCTTAGAGTATTTTCTTTTCTCTTTTTTTTCTTTTTTTTTCCTTTGTCTCTTTGTCGTATAAATTTTGTGTAATGTAATTTAGTAATTAGAAATGTTTACAATAAAAAAAAAGTTAAAAAAAAAAAAAAAAATGCATATCTTTAACGACATAAAAATTGTCGCCTAATTTCGGTAATTATGCCTGACTTCGATACGAAAGAAAATTGTGTTCGCGCTCTCCAAATTGATTTATCATTGCACAAAATGGCTAAGGGAAGCCTATAATTTAATAAAATTAAATAATTTTCATGTCACTGCCACTTTAACAAAACTTTCACTTCTATTCAAAAAACAGTTATGCACTTGTCAATGTTTAGCCCCGGCGGACGGGGGACGGGCATACCCAGGGGATTTGATGCCATCCCCTCTTCCAAGGGTGGGGAATTTGACATAATTTTGGGATCCATATCGAGTGTTACCACTGCATCGTTTCCCTGGGAGGAAGGGCATTTGACACCATCACTCGTCCCCTGGGCAGGGAATTTGACATGAAAGAGAGGTGAAATGAAGATCTGAGGAGGTATCTTGATCTCCAATGAAATGACAGACGAATATCGATGCCCAATGAAACGCCAGATCAAGGTTCCTCCGATGAGTTCAAACAGTGAACAAGACACTTGCATTTTAATAAGCGTTACATCACAGGAATAGCGAGAAGTAAAGGAAAAGAAGGAAATATAAATCCGCGGTTGGAACCTCTCTTGCAACCCGGCTGCTAGTCCCCTGTCTTGTCCACTACACTATCAGTCCGTTTGGTGAAACCACCATGAGAAAATAATCACAACCCCTGTAGTCTATAATTGCATGCAATAAAATACCAGGCAAACAATACATTCTAACACAGGTATTGTTTGAGATCCATTGGTTTCTCGGTGTTTAAAACCGCTGATGAAACACGATAACTCGTTGGAGAAATAGTACATACAAGATACGAGTGTTGTACTACTGGGTGTCAGGGAAGCCATTGATATCTCTCGTGTGTGGATCTTAGGCCAGGGAAGCAAAATTAGCGGCGGGCTACTTAGCCTTTAGGAGGGGAGCCTAGGGTAGTATTAACCCTTTCACTCCCCGATGTACGGTATTTGGACTCACTTGGTAAAATCTAGAGTAAGAATGGCATGGTTCAATGCTGGATGTGTTTTGTGCAAACATGTACACGCACTTTAGTAGTAGGAGAGGCATGGAATTAGCCGTTTTTTTAGGGCGTACGCCCTATCTTTAGGGCGTATGCATTAATTAGGGTGACGTCACAATCCTATTATCCATTTTATTAATTAAGAATTTTAGGGCGTATGCATAAATTCGGAATGCTAATTTTTAGGGCGCTCTCATTAATTCGGGGCATGTTTGGGCAAAGCTTGAGCGGCTATAAAACCAGAACCTGTGTACAACCCAAAGTGTAACTCCGAGTCAGTACAACCCAAAGTATAAAACCAGAAAACTCCAACTACAAAATGGCAAGGAAACCTATATCAGAAGATACTATTTGCATCGATGAAGTTGAAGTTGTCGAAAGAAACAGAGCATTTCACAGGATATCAAGTACAATACATTTGGTGTATGCTGCACTCTGTGAAAAACCAATCTATGCCGAGAAAGAAAGACAATGTGAAACAAATCACCCAAGCCAAAGACAGCACGATTGCTTGATGTTATCCGAAGAGGAATCGTGGAATTTGTTCTACAACAATGCAAAAGACGAAATCAAACCAGAGAGTGTGTGGGAGATTGTGAACGCTGTTTGCTACATGTTGAACATTGAAATTCATCGCTCATGGAAAGTTTACCTATCTGAACTTTACAAATTACCCTGGACCACAGTGTATCTCTTACATCTTCAGTTCAGTAACAACGGATCTTCTATCATTGATCAAGTGCTTGAAGTAGTGAGACGTGAAATACATCCACTGAATGACATTGAACAACACGGCTTTGCCTCAAGATATTCTGTGTCTGTTCCAGAACAGAATTTTTTTTCTTGAAACTCTCAGGACATGGATTATCGGCAATGCTCTCCACTCTCGACTGACATTTCGGTGAGGAATTCAAGCAAATAACAATCGTTTTTCGGCTTAGTATCCGCCATATCTCTACCTATGTCGCCTCAAATTACTTACGATTTCGTTGACCTCCTACACTATTTATGTTTCCTCCACATCTGGGAGTTGTATGGCGACGTTTTATTTAGCATGCAGACCAGTGTTGCCATAGAAATATAGTTGAGTGACATCCACCAAATTGACGTTTTCCGCTGGAAATTCAATTACGAACCTGCACGTGTTATTGAGAACGAGTGTAAGTCTTAACCCATGGTTTTGGTTCTCTCGGTAGAAGGTATTTGTTTCCAAATCTAGCAAGACAAGTAGAAAACTATTTCTTATTTCTCCTCTTTGAACAGGTTTTTAACCTCAAACATGTAGTTCACAAGTTAGCAAATCAAATTAAAGATTGCCCTTAGTACTGGATTACCTTAATCGGGCTTGAACAACCAGGTCAGGTCGTTCAGCCATTGAAACAATGTTGTAACATCAAAGTACATGCTTCATATTAGTGGGTTTGGCCGGCTTAGTAGTGAAAGGGTTACTGAAAACATCGAGGAAACATTGCTGCGGAAACATGTATTCTGTTTGCCCGAGTGCGAAACATTTGCTGCGGGAGCAAAATTTCCTTCCGAGAAGCAAAAGATGTTCCAGAATTATTTCCAAAAAATACTTCCTTCCGAGAACCAATCTTGTTTGCTTTCGCAGCTATGTCGACTTGTTTCTTCGTCGAAGCAACACTGCATGTTCACTCGATTCAGAACTGCGTTACATGTTGCTTCTGCGAGCAAACGGGAAACATTTCCTCGTGAAAAGTTTCATGGTTTCCTCAGCCAGGTCACAAAACATTGTTCTTGTTCCCGCTCCCAAGAAACATCAGCAACAAAGTCTCGCAATAATCCCTCTGGTTTAGAGCTGTCCTTATGTTCATAGTAATTTATTTTTCTTAGTGACACACCAGAAATAACCGGAATATAGTTTCCTCACTGGAGTATTTCATAGCCTGCCAACAGGCTCATGGGTAGCCTGCGTTGCGACTCTGGAGTATCGGAGCGCAGCGAGCGAAGATTAGGGGGATTGGGGCGAGAAAAAAAAGAGGGGGGAGGGGGTATCCCTTTAATCTCCGCTCGCTGCGCTCCGATACTCCAGAGCCGCAACGCAGGCTAGCTCATGGGTGAGAATAAGAGGAAAGCCTGCACCGAACACAAAGCAATTGAATATCTGCATCCAAATTCAGAACACAAAATTACAACATATCCTCGTTCTAGAATTACCAATAATCAGTAATTGGCTTTTGCTCTTCAATTATCAATAATCGCTAATTCTGGAACACAAATTAAACAATGACATTCTTAAAACCAGTCAAGGATAAAGATAAACAATTGTCCAAATCCGAACGGCGGTAGACGCGCTTAGTATAGTGGTCGTGACGCCTGCACTGCCAAGCACAACACGCGAACGATTACGAGTTCAAGCCCGAGTAAGAGCGCTCAAAAAAAAAATCTCTCTCGTTTACCTTCTCTTCTTGTCACCCGTGAACCCTAGCTCTAGGTGAGTGAGAACCCATCGTTTACCCGCGAACTCGTCCGATGGTTCGGGTTCGGATTTGTCGTAGTATTACCAATAATCGGTATTTCAAGCGTGTTTGCCATTTACTGATTATTGGTAATTGAAGAGCGAGGATGCGTTGAAAATTAATATTGCCCACTTTAAAAACGAGTAGGGGGATTGGGGCGAGTTCGCTTTCGCAAAGGTGCTTGGGATCGTTATTGGAGACAGTTAATTGCGATATCTCTTTGGGTGGTCGGCCATCCCTTCATGTAGCCTGAATTTCAGCCGTCTCCTCTGGTTCGTTCCTCCCGAGAGACGTCTGAATCCAATAGCCGATAATGCCGTCCAGTGACGTCACTACCAGAAAACCTGGTAGTGATTTTTGATTGGTTCATATTCTATAATTTCGCATAATTATCATAATTATCAGCCGAGAAGACGGCAGGATTCACTTTGGGCTCGCGATTGTTGATTGTCGAGTTTCAGTGGAGTGATTGTCTTTGGCAAAGACCTTGAATTCGTAAGGAAAACATCTGGAAATGGATTGAAAGTGTCCTGCACAATAACCGGCCGACTAACCTGTAAACATGTACATTTTATCGCGTCCGCGGGGTTGTTGACAATCGATTATTTGTTCACACTCGCAGTGGTAAAGAATGTCGCTACTCTCTTCAAGGAACTGTTCTTTCCCGTAAAAGAGTCTTCGTATTTCTTCGAAATTCTCCATTATCATTTCATGTTTTTCTACTTTTCTGTTGCATCATTTACATAGGTAATATCTCGTAGCTGTGTCGATTCGAACGGCAGATCGCGAGACATGTACAAAGATCAAATAAATATTTCCTACCGCCGTGACAGTTTTATTTGCATCAATTAAATTGTTAATCCGCCTTGACGTCACTGGACGGCATTATCGGCTATTGGATTCAGACGTCTCTCTCGGGAGGAACGAACCCAGAGGAGACGACTGAAATTCAGGCTACCAAATTCCATTCTATTCTATTGTATTGTGTTGCGTTCTGTTGTTGTATTGAATTGTAGTGTTGTATGCTATTGTATTTTTGGTAAAAATTCGTGTCGTCCTACATAAAGGGATTGCCGGGTTTTCCCTTCATGTAGGCAACACATGAATTGCTATCAAAATACAATGGAATTAACACAATGGAAAAAAAAAGAACGAAATACACAAAACAATTTAGTAGTAATTCATGTCTGCCTACATGAAGGGTGAACCGTTTCTTTGTATTCTGCAATTAGGGTGTCCTCAGTAAAAATCCCAAGCGCCTTTGCGAAACCGAAGCTCCCCATCCCTGAAGTCTATGTACGTGTTAATTAGATTTGACATGCTCAACTCATGTGCCGAAACTAGAGATAACCAAAGCCGCCTTAATTGGCCGGTAACAAAACGAGCAGGGGACTGGGACCGAGTTTATCAGAATTACTCTAATTCTAAAATAGAGCATGTTAAAATTAGCATGTGTACCAAGTCTGACGTGATTCACGTGAAGCTTTTCTGAATTATAAGCAATTGAAATTTTTTTGTCCCCCAAACATTTTACAGTGAATGTATGGTTTGGAGGGACAACGTTACAAAATAAAAGAGTTGGTATGGGAAAATTGACATATTTGATGCCTTCTAGCATCGTCAATATTGAGCCAAAGTTCACCAAACTTTCCAGTCTAGCTAAGTGTGATCTGTTCTATTGGAAAAACAATACTCACTTTGACTAGTTATTAAATGAATTAGTTTTACTGACTCGATTCCAGTCCCCCGCTCTTTTTGTTACCGGCTAATTATTATCCTTTGCTTAAATTGCCCACTTCCGCCGCGATATGCTTTACTTGTCACGCACAAGTAAAGCATATCGCGGAAGTGGGCAATTGCGTTTGACACATGACGGAAGCATTGTCTGAAAGGAGCCTAATTCAAGTTAGTATAGCGTCCGTACAGGCTCTCCCCCTCCCCCCTCCCCCTCCCCCTCCCCCAGGAGCCTGTTCACGGGTTAGAACCAAAAAACAATCAATAGCCGAACAAACACTAAACCGATTCGTAGCTTTCAATTTTCTCTATTTCTTAAAATCGACGGAAAATTTTACAAAATTCTGAGAACCTATATTCAACATTCTATATTACGAAGTAGAAAAGAAGGTGATATGAGGGCGTGTTATAACTCTTGATGGTCGTGGATCATGGTGCTGCCGTCCTCGCAGACTGCCGGTGTTTTGAACACCATTTGGTATTCACAGCGGCTCGGCTCAGAGACTGACACAACCTCGTTATCATTACCGCAAGACAGAAGTACCTAAAATGGAAATAGATATTAAGTCACTAATCCTAGGAACATAAACTGCAAAAGGAAAGTATCACTTGTGGGGTAAGTTCGTAAGGTGTGCTCAAATTGTGGGGCATTTATAGGGATGGAGGTTATTCTTAACAGTGTTTAAGGAGAGAAAGGAAAAGTGAGAAGAGTCTGAACGGAAAACTAGGGCCCAAAATACCCATAGGACAAGTGATACGTTAATGCAGAAGCCTCACTTTCATGCTGTCGATGTGAATGTTGATCAGGGTTTGCTTCGCGCCGGGTCATTAGGCAGTTACTGCATTTGGGCTTCCCGGTTGGGCTCCCTGTGGTAACATATGCGGATTGAGTTTCGTGTACACGTACTCTTCGTTAATTTCGGGAAATCCCAAGTATGTTAATCTTGAAAAACCGAGTGCTGTGATTGGTCAGTCGATGGTTGGGAAGCCTTTAAAGCGAATATATTGTTTGCTAATGACGTCATACAAGGTGTACGCATGCCGTCGGCGTGCAAAGTATGATGCCATGTATTCTCGCTTGGGAAAGGCACTGCGCTGAAATTATAATGAAACTGACTAATATATATATTCCATCACTATCTGGGGCAAGGTTGGTCAGACCCTAATCAAAATTTACAACAACAACAACATCAAAATAGAGGCTTCTGTATGTAAGATAAAACTGGTTATTACACTTAGAACACATTCATGACATCATACTGGCATGTGGAGAGCAAACACACCTTGACTGTGACGTAGTGACCAGACTATCCAATCAGCTCAGAGCACTGGAAAGGTTTTCAAGATCGATTACATTGTATTCGAGATTCCCGGATATTGTCGGAGTGAATCTAACCAATCAGGTTTTGTTTCCGAAGATGAACCAACACACCATTACACCTAATTTAATTCCCAAGCGCAACTCTCAGAATGCCCAAATGCACTCAATTAGAAGCATCACGAAGTTTGGTGCTTCACGAGGCAATAACAAATGATCAACAACAAAGAGCCGTCTCGATCTATTCTAAAAAAATTAAAATCCTAAGAAGCACTTGGGCTTGACACCTATAACCATAATTAGGGAGCTTTAGATTCGAGAACGAGAACGACTTTTAGACACAAAGTATCTCAGTCGCAAGAACATAGAGATCTTCCATTTTTGCCAAACAATGCTGCAGGCACAGAACAAGCTACTGAGAGTATTTGTTTGTTCATATATCTGATTTATGTGTTCGTCGATTGTGAGAATTTGTTGTCGTACTCGAATCTAAAGCTCGCTAATATTTCCAAGACAACAGCTGTCTCACCTCAGTAGATCGATCAGGGCCATTCCAGCAGTTTTGTCCACCAGTATACTTCATACGGCTGAACTTGTTGGGATGACCCGTCCACTCGCCCCAGATACTAAACAAACCACAACACTGTTAGTGGGAAATATACGCAATCCATCTAGTTACACTAATTAGCACGGGTTGTTTTAATCAAACTTTGCCAAGATGCAGTGTGTTAGTGTCATTATATCACACTTGACACGGTTTTCTTTGTTCTTCATACAGGGGTGAAACTCTGGTATAAACCCATTCAACAATTAAAAGCCCGGGGAGGGATTTGATATTCAAGCAGAGAAATGTGGGGTTGATATATGAATACATAAATCATAAATCTGAGCTTTATAACTGTTACAGGGAGGTTTATAACTCAGTTTTTTAAGCCTCAGTTTTAAACCTCGCCAAGTGTGATATAAGTCAGTTTCATACCACGAACCTTCAGTTCTCGGTATGAAACTCGTACTTAGACATGTTGGGGTCATTTGTAGATCTGTTATTCAAGGGAAATATGTTTTGAGTTTGTTGCAACCAAACGGTGTAAACGTTTCTAACTGACACTCATCCGAGAGGGCAGTTAACAAAAAATCCTATTAAGCACCATTTTGGTGCCTTAACTTTATAAGCCATTTCGTAAACTGATAAAGGACTGGGATCGAGTGTGTTAATTTAATCGAATTCAAAAATATGCTTTCAAATTTTTTTTTATGAACCCTACCACATGAAAGATCACATTGAAATGAGTAAAATGAGTACATTTAAATAAGAACTGAATAGCAAGCTTTCAGAAACCACAAAATAAGCGAGTTCAGTACGGATGCCCCCCCCCTCCCCCCCCTCCCCCCTCCCCCCCCTCCCCCCCTCCCCCCCCCAAAAAAAAAACAACCACCATACTGAGCTCCCTTATTTTGTTGATATTTAAAAGCTCGCCACCTTGTTAGTATTGGTCTAAACGTCTCCAAACTCAGTCACCATGCTAATTTTGATGTGATATTTCTTGGGGTTATTTTTTTAATAGACCGATTTACGGTTCACGCGCAGTTGTTCAAGTCTTTTGTTTTCAACTGGTGGCATCCATTGTCTAACATCTGGTGGCCCAAATTAACAAAGGATTTGCGCAACTGCCCATGTACCGTAAACTGGTCTATTCCAATAAATGTACCTACTCGGTTCGATTCCTTTTTTCGTTTACGAAATGGTTAATAATTGACAGCACGTAGAATTGGAAACTGAAGTGGTTCACAAACCCAATAGACGTATCGCTGCCACCATCCTTAGGCTCTTGTGAGGCTTTTTCAAACGGACACAGTTTATACAAGTATCTGTTGATGAAAAGGGAAAGTGGTTTTTAAGGCCCATTTCTGACATCGTTCCACTCGTGTGTCGAAAAAGATAATTAGGTGGCTTTTTGTCATGGAGCCTCATATTGAAACCTTTATGCGTGACAAGTGAAGCATATGTAGAAAGTGTGATATAGTGATGTTCACTGCCATTAATATGCCAACCAGAGATCCATTGGTTCCTTAAACAAAGTGGCCTTTTGAATTCATAGTTGGTACATCGGCATAACAATTGTAATGTTTATAAACACGAACCATCGCTATTGGCCTGTACTTACTCTCTGTCCCTCAATTCAAAGCATTGTCCATACATCGCTGCAAACTCTTCATGCTCACCAAAATCGATTTTAAGCATTTTTTCGATGTCACTAAAGAGAATAGAAAAAAAATGAAAAAGAAGAATAAAGATTGTTCATTTAGAGAGATGGCGTGTGAAGAAGGGGAAAAGAAGAAAGAAAAGGGACCACAAAACAATAACAACAGACTCCATTTAATAATGGATGCTCTAAGTTTGCATGGCAAAAACCTAGCCGATTGGGTGAGCTGAATACCACCATTTATTATATGGCTTCACGTTTTCGCGTGCAAATACGGGTCAAAATATGCGCAAATATTAGGTACTTATTGACTGAGTGGGAGGGCCGGACGGGAAAATATTTGGCTCGAGATCAGGACGTACGGACCGAGCGCAGCGTACAAAATGACCGACAGCCAAATATTTCCCGTCCGGCCCGACCTAACTCAGTCAATAAGTTTATCATATGATATTATTTTGTAGATCAAACCGCAAAACAGCAAGACAAAATTGTGCAGGGCCGGACGGCTTTTTCCGGCCCGCTCACGACATACACGGTCGGCCCTCATCACGTGACTTTTGTAAATGGCTTTGAAAGGAAAGTGCACGCGGGGCCATGCACAAACCGGTTTTTAAACCGCTTGATTGGTGCAGGAGACAATTAAAATAGGGCTGTTAACAGTAAATCAGCTTTTGGACAGTATTTGAGTGTTTTCTCTCTTCGATCTGTGCTGTAACCAAAATAAACGTTTTCTTTGATGCTGTTGATTATCTATTATCTCAGTTACTTAACTAGTAAACTTCAACACTAGATCAGTTCTCGACTGAGTGTCAAAAGTAAATCGGTAATTGTTTTGGATTTGCGTTTGTTTAACTTTTTTATTGTCTGTAAAACATGTTTCGTAATTATCAGCTAACCAAGTTCTACAATAAACCAAACATTGTTTTGGTACGTCAGGCAATCAATTAGCCGGTAACAAAACGAGTGGGGGACTGGAACCGAGTCAGTAAAACTAATTCAATTAATAACTAGTCAAAGTGAGCATTATTGTCCAAAAGCACAGATCAAACTTAGCTAGTCTGGAAAGTTTGGTGAACTTTGGTTCAATATTGACGATGCTAGAAGGCATCAAATATGTCAATTTTCCCATACAAACTCTCTTATTATTTAACGTTGTCCCTCCAAACCATACATTCATTGTAAAATTTTGGAGGGACAAAGAAATTTCAATTGCTTATAATTCAGACACGATTCACTTGAATTACATCAAACTTAGCACACATGCTAATTTCAACATGCTCTATGATGTGATGAACTTCATTTTAGAATTAGAGTAATTCTGATAAACTAGGTCCCAGTCCCCTGCTCGTTTTGTTACCGGCCAATTTCTATTTTAGAGAGTTATCAATGATTGTTTTTACTTTTTCTAATCACTGATTCAAGCAAAACCAATCACATTAGTCCGTGATTGGCTCATTGTGTTTTTACTTGCTCCCGAGATTGGCTTTGTAATTACATTTGTACACGTACTTTGGTTTTGGTGTTAAGATAGAGATAGAGCGGATTTCAATTGAGTGTCGGACGTGTTTTGGTTTTGCGTTTACTAAGCTCTCCTATTGGCTGAGAAAGTAAACCAACCAATCAGAATCCAAAGTAAAACCAAACGCAAATTACTTTTGGTTTTGCTTTGGTTTGTCATTGGCTCACAGAGAAGCCATTTATAAGTTACTTGTGATTACTCGCTGTTATGATTGGCTGGCTGTGGGTAATTTGCGTTTGGCTTCACTACACTCGATTGAAAACTGCTCTAAGATACTCAATCGAAAGCCACTCTATCACATTCAAACTTGGCAGTATCACTAATTGTGATGTACTCTGTAACATGATAACATTCAACAGGGATCCTCTCAACAGGCTCTCACCTTATCTCCCGTTCAATGTCCGTCTTGGCAGAATCTGCTGAGTCGAATTCCTTCCTTGCATTGTCAGCCTCTAAAATAAGAAAGAAACCTTTAGTTACTCAACACTAATTGTCTTCGCATTAGTACAGATAGGCTACAGGATGCCCTGGAAACACCTTAATGGCTACCTTCTTACCCGTTATGTGTAAATAGACACAAACGGTGAAAACAACAAAAATGTTCAAGATGCAAAAACCTGGAATTCCATTCGCGCCGACTATAAACTTCTATCGCAACCATCCTTAAAAAAACTCTTAAAATCAATATAATTGAATCTTACTGATGCCTATGTAGATTTCATATGTTTATTTCATAGTTTTATGTTTATTTCATAGTTTCGTTATATTTTATTTTATGTATTTACTTATTTAATTACTTATTCACTTTGCGTGTGTTTGTGAATGTGTATTGACATTATCCTGACCAAACATTGTAAGTTACTCATTGTGGCAATTTGACTCGATTAGTTTATCTATTTTTAGATTGCCAGTAATGAAGTCATGTACTTTCATAATGTAATTATGTATATTTATGTGTACACGTGTATGTTACACATAAAGTCTCTTGGATCAGACGTTCCCTTCGTTTCCCCTACGTTTAGTTTATTAAGTTGAGAGTTTCCGTTCAGATGAAAAAAAAATTCAATTCCAGATTTTTTATATACATGCTAAACACTCAAAAAAGTGAGTCAGCCAATAATTTAGCCTGAAATACAGCCTCTTGGAACGAGCTGAGACGGCTGTATTTCAGGCTCCAATACCCAAACCTGTGACTAAACAATACTCAGGTGTCGCTGAGAGCAGTGCATACAAGACAAGTAAATATTGCCATGCTATGGATGTTGTGTTTGGGTTACCTGTGGTATTATGCAAATATGTTTGGTGAGAAATCCACAACACGTGTTGACATTAGTACATTTGCAAAAGACATCTCACAGTGTAACTCAACTACCAGAATCGTTTTCAATTCCTTATTCAGATTTCTAAACTCCTTTGAGAATACCAAGACAATGGCCTATATATACAGTACCGCCTGGAATTATTGAAGCATCGGGTCGCGGTCAAACCGCGGTCATTGGACACGGTATTACCGCAAGTGACGAGGTCAAGTTATTCACCGCAATGAAAGCCGCGGTCAAAATCTGCGGTCAAATTATTCACCGCAATGAAAGCCGCGGTCAAAATCTGCGGTCAAATTATTCACCGCAATGAAAGCCGCGGTCAAAATCTGCGGTCAAATTATTCACCGCAATGAAAGCCGCGGTCAAAATCCGCGGTCATGACACAATACTATGTATAAGTTTAATCAAACATACATGTTTCAAATGGCAGGTAGAGAAGCACACTTCAGTGAAACTAACACTTTAGAATCTTTTATTTTCGCTTCATTCAGAACTCAAACGGCGGGTAGAGAAGCACTCATCGGTGAGACTAAGGCATTAGAATATTTAATGTCTTAGTCTTAGTTTCACCGATGAGTGCTTCTCTACACGCCGTTTGAGTTCTGAATGAAGCGAAAATAAAAATTCTAACCCGCCGTTAGAGTTCTGAATGAAGCGGGGAAAAAAAGATTAGTGAACAAGTGAATGCACGAGCGACAACAACACAACAACAAACCGTTGCCATGGCGTTGAAGTTTGGATCTACGGAACATTGCATTGTGGGATGCCACAGGATCGCTCAATCGCCGAGAAGTGTTCTCATATAATCGCTGACGATCGCCAACGATCGCTGGAGTAGAACCGTGCTCTACTTCAGCGATCGTCAGCGATCGCGATCGCTGGATCGCTAGAAGTGTTCACATATGATCGCTGACGATTGCTGGTCAAATTTTGGACGATCCGGCGATCGTCAGCGATCATATGAGAACCCGCCCCAACCCATCGTTAGAGTTCTGAATGAAGCGAAAATAAAAGATTTTAAAGTCTTACGATGAGTGCTTCTCTCTACCCGCCATTTGAGTTCTGGATGTAGAGAAAATAAAAGATTCTAACCTGCCGTTAGAGTTCTGAATGAAGCGAAAATAAAAGATTCTAAAGACTTAGTTTCACCGATGAGTGCTTCTCTACCCGCCGTTAGAGTTCTGAATGAAGCGAAAATAAACATTATAACCCGCCGTTAGAGTTCTGAATGAAGCGAAAATAAAATATTCTAACCCGCCGTTAGAGTTCTGAATGAAGCGAAAAGAAAAGATTATAACCCGCCGTTAAGAGTTCTGAATGAAGCGAAAATAAAAGATTCTAAAGACTTTTTTAAAGAGGATGACGAAACCAATGCTTCAAATTACCGACCTATATCTCTGCTATCAGTATTTAATAGAATTTTTGAAAAAAAATATGAATGAAAGACTTACTAAATTTATCTCCAAATACAATATTCTGAATCACTCTCAGTATGGTTTTCGTAGTGGCCACAATACACAACATGCAATATTAGACATTATCAACACAATTCAAAATAATATGAATGACGGAAAATTTACTTGTGGAATTTTTATTGACTTGAAAAAGGCCTTCGATACGGTTGACCATTCTATTCTATTAAAGGGATACCCGAGTGAAAAAACACATTTGGGCTCAAAAGCATCTTTCAGATGTACATTGTTCAGAAAATGTATTAAAATTTGATAAAACTTTTTCAGAGTTGAGAACGAGCCCCTCAAAGTTGGCCCCGAGAAGACATGGGCGCCGCCATTTTGTTCACATTAATTCAGTCTGTGACGTTTTTTACGTCACTTCGTCCCACCGGAGTCTTGCGGCTATGCGGCTAACTTGTAGCCACTTGTTTTCTTTGTAGAATTTTCACACGCTCGGAATTAGAGTAGATTTTCATCGATATGGCAGAGCAATTTCGTACTAGAACAAAAATATGATGAAGATGATATTGTGAGAGAAGTTCAGAAGACTGGGGGACGAAGAAAAGCATGTGGAAGGCGAGAATATCAGACGAACAACAAAAGGCGACTACCGAGCTAGTGCAAAACTGGTGTTGTGCTATGATGTAAAGATTCGCTGTGTTTTTGTATGGAACTTGTAAACCTTAAACGCAAGACTAAGGTAGATTATGACAATATTGATATTGGCATTGCTTTCGAAACTTATGTATTATTGGAGTTATATAATTTGCCAGTTATCCGGTTCGATCTGTACTGGCTGCATGGCTTTGTGAAACTGAAACGAAACACCTGAAAAGTTAAAACCTCCCTGTAAAAACCGATCATAACTAGCCCAACATAGCAGAATATATGCAATGACACAAGAACGAGACCCTCGTAGCAATTTTATTGCAAACATAATTCCATTCCCTTATTAAATTGTGTGAAAGCATTGGCGTGATAAAGTTCGGCATGTTTGTGCTTGTGGTGGAACTTGGCGCACGCGCGCTGTTTCACAACACATCAGTTAGGTAAACGAAATTAAAATTATGTGGCTTGCTACACCCTGATTATCTCTCTGGGTCAAATTAAACAAGTTTCGATTGCTATGCCGATATCAATATTGTAATAATCTACCTTTAGTCTTGTGTTTAAAGCTGACAAGTTCCATACAAAAACATACACAGCAAATCTCAGTCTATAGCACTAGCTCGGTAGTCGCCTTTTGTTGTTCGTCTGATATTCTCGTCTTCCACACGCTTTTCTTCGTCCTCCCAGTCTTTTGAACTTCTCTCACAATATCGTCTTCATCATATTTTTGTTCTAGTACGAAATTACTCTGCCATATCGATGAAAATCTACTCTAATTCCGAGCGTGTGAAAATTCTGCAAAGAAAACAAGTGGCTACAAGTTAGCCGCAAGACTCTGGTGGGACGAAGTGATGTAAAAAAACGTCACAGGAATTAATGTGAACAAAATGGCGGCGCCCATGTCTTCTCGGGCCTCGTTCTCAACTCTGAAAAAGTTTTATCAAATTTTAATACATTTTCTGAACAAAGTACATCTGAAAGATGCTTTTGAGCCCAAATGTGTTTTTCACTCGGGTATCCCTTTAAATAAACTTCAATTTTATGGAATAAGGGGTATAATAAACGACTGGTTTAGCTCATATTTAACTGAACGTAAACAAACCACTTCTAATTGTGGTATTATTTCTGATATGGAGACAACTCTATGTGGAGTTCCACAAGGCTCTGTCCTGGGTCCTCTTCTCTTTTTATTATATATTAACGATATTACTAGATCCTCTGATAAATTTACGTTTTATTTATTTGCTGATGATACAAGTATAATGTATGCAAATAAGAATATTCACTACCTTGAATCTGTAGTAAAATAAATTAATTCTGAATTACTTAAGGTGTGTGAATGGCTTCAAGCAAATAAGCAAACTCTTAATTAAAAAAAATCAAATCATATAATTTTTCGACCACATCAAAAGAAGTTACTCCATTATCCTGAAATCAAAGTATATGACTCATTCTAGAAAACACAATTCCTCTTGAGAGAAAGGACTTTGTAAAGTACCTTGGAGTCTTAATTGACTATGAACTTTCGTGGAAATACCACATTGACCTCATGTGTCAAAAAGTTAGTAAAATGATAGTAGTAGCTAAATTAAGACATTTTATTCCTTTAAAAATTACTTCTAAAAATATATCAAGCCTTACTAAATCCATATCTCTATTATGGTGTATGTGCTTGGGGGTCTGCCTCTAAAACTCATTTAAATAAACTCTTAATTCTCCAAAAACGAGCTTTACGATTAATCTACTTTGCAAAGTCAAGAGATCATGCAGTTCCTCTTTTTATTAATGCAAATGTACTCCTTTATATATTTTGAGCGTGTTTCTAATATGATGTGGGATATTTCTAATAATTCTGCTCCTGAAAACCTTATTCATGCCTTTATTAAAACAACTGAAATCCACAAATATAAAACGCGTTCTTCTACACAAGATGATTTCTTCATTGAACATAACAGACTTGAAAAGATGAGACAAACGTTCTTGAGACTTGGACCACAAATATGGAATTCTTTGACTCCATCTATACGTACCTTACAAAAACGTACTTTTAAAACCGAATTGAAACAAAGAATCTTTGATATTTTATTAAAAGCTGATGACTATCTTGAAGTCTCCCAGATAATTAATGAATGTAAATAAAATATTTTTCCTTGAAAATATGTCATATAAGTAAATTAAATTATTGCTATGTTATCATTTAATAACACTATTTTTACTGGATTTGTATATAATATAGTCACGCTCTTTCTCTTTCCTTTTTTCTTCTCTACTTATACGTCACAGTCAGATCTGTGCTATAATTAATTAATTAACTTCATTTGTAATATAATCACCTTTTTCTTCCCCGCCTCGATTAGTTTAACTATTTGCTTAAGGAAGTTTCTTGTAATTTATAATAGCATCTTCTAATTGAAATAAATTATTGTCTATTGTTGACTTAGTTTCACCGATGAGTGCTTCTCTACCCGCCATTAGAGTTCTGAATGAAGCGAAAATAAAATATTCTAAAGTTAACAGCGGTGTTGAATAAAGAATGAAAAGAACGCCGAGTCATCGCGCCAAACTCGCACGTTTGTGATACTGCTATCTTATCTTCACACTAAAGTCAATGATTTCGGCGTGATAAAAATCTCAGCGGCCACGGCCGTGACCGCGGCCATGACCGCATCCAACTATTTACCGCAGTTGACCGCGGTTTTACCGAGGTATTGCCGCGGTAAAACTGCGGTAAATGCTTCAATAATTCCAGGCGGTACTGTATGTATAAGAGGAACAAAAGAATCGATACAAGGAGTTGTGGTAGTAATGTTATCCTGCAAATGAGGTATCCATTATTATCCACATCTACATGGAGGGCTTTTTCTACAAAAAAAAATTACGGCCCTGCCGGAATCCCAATATAATCTACGAGTCCTTTCAGATTCCCAAAATAAAGAATATTATGTACCCTGTCAGATAATTTCCCAAAATAATGAATGTCTTTGCAGATTCCTAAAATAAAGAATATTTATATGTGCCCTGTCAGATAATATCCCAAAATAATGAATGTGTCCTTGCAGATTTCCAAAATAAAGAATATTATGTGCCCTGTCAGTTAATTTCCCAAAATAAAGAATGTGTCCTGTCAGAATCGTAAGTGGCAAAATAATTGGCCTGTCGGAAGAAAAAAAACCTCCAAGAGGGGGGGTTGCTAATAAATATTGGAACATCCCAATGTCCTACACCTGTAACAATCAAGTACACTACAACTGCAACCGTTCTTTCAGTCATTACTCACCACTGATTTTGGCTTTGGTCTCCTCATCATACTCTGGCTTCTTTAATTCAACATCTTTATCTGTAACACAGATAACAACATATTGCGACACGTGGTGAGACTTGTTTCTGCACTATAGCTTAAATATCAATGATGTGAAAGGAGAGGACAAGTGCTATTGGTAATCTTTTAGGCAGGATGATCTGACAAAGTTTGTCTGACCATAAGAAGGAATACATCAGCAGAGAAAGGTTTGAAAATGGTTGCTTATGTTTGTCAGCATAAAGTTTGTGGAAGCAACAATTATTTAGACTACACAAATGTATGGATTAGTACTACAATGTAGCTGGATAGACCACCAGTAGATCATCCTTCAGGGTGTCTTCCTTGCAAAGGTAATACTCTGTTCACAGAAAAGTAATGGCCGAATGAGAGCTGAAGGAATGCTTTGAAACAAAGAGAGTATGAACCATACAGAGAAAACTCTCCATGAGTGCATGGTCACATGAGTGCATGGTCAATGGTTAAATCACCTTTCACACTTGGCACAAACTTAAATGCAGCCATTACCTTTCTGTTCCAATCTTTAATTTTTTTATTGTTTTATTTTCAACAAAAAAAGCCAGAAGTAGGCATACTAACTGCCTACTGACATGCAAACCAAAATGTCAGGCCTACTGAACTACACTCTTTTCAGATGGGTCTATGGCTCACTATTCATTTTATTAAAGAAAAGGTTAAAGTGCCCTCAACCCTTTTGCAATTTTTATATATATGAAACTTTGAAAGGTTTTGAGTACTTCTGCGAATAAATTTTTGGCTTACAGAGGATACTCTATGTTCTAGGCTTGTTTGAAATGGTGAAAATGTGACCTCTCCTGACCCATTACCTTGTAAGAAAAAGCCTGGTCGATTCCCTATCTTACGTCATCCAATTAATTCGACTTTGCAATAACTTGAATAAATATTTAGCATTTTGTCTAAAATAGCTGTTTTCTTTACTAAAATCTCACAGACTGTGTATATTCTCTATATATCAATGCTGTTGTGATAGAAAGGCGTCATGGACAATAATGCATTAATGAGGTGACGTAAGATAGGGAATCGACCCAGGCTTTTTCTTAAACGGTAATGGGTCAGGAGAGGTCACATTTTCACCATTTCAAACAAGCATAAAACATAGAGTATCCTCTGTAAGCCAAAAATTTATCCGCAGAAGTACTCAAAACCTTTCAAAGTTTCATATATATAAAAATTGCAAAAGGGTTGAGGGGCACTTTAACCACCAAAGTGAGATGTGCTCTTATTTTAAAAATCAAAAATATCTATTGAACAGCTAGGGATTTCTGGACACCAAAGAAAATGCACTTGAACCATCTATCACTTAGCTGAAGAAATCTCACCTACATGTAGTTCATTACAGCAACTTTCTGAATATGGTCCCCTCTATTTAAACATAAAGTTTGGGTCTAAAAATGGGGCCCAGGAGTTTGTTGCCTTCAGCTGTCACTCAACCGTTGAGGAGTGAACATCTCTGTGTGGTGTTTCACTGGAGTGCTCCCTTCTGATTGCTAATCATGCAAAATTCAAATGCAACACAAAATGTTTAACTTCAGAGTAAGGGCTAACAATTTCGTAAACAGTCATAAAATTCATAAACAACTATTTCCCATCTGTTCACTTATTGCTAGCATGTTTAATTTTAAGTCTTAAAAACCGAGCCTGAGCTCGTTCACTTTCTTCAATGCTCTGCAATTTCAATTTTCAAGTTCCAAAGGCATGTAAAGAGGATAAACTACTGCACACACATACCATGTTTAACTGCTGGCCTAGCTCGTTCAACAGCCTCATCTTTCATCTCGTCACCCTCCTTGTCTTCATCTTCATCATCTTCATCATCTCCAACGTCCCGCATATCAGCATCATCCTCTATAGTATCGTCAATAGCGGGTGGGGGTGGGGGTGGGACTGGGGGCACTAGAAATGTGACAAGTTCACTTTGTCATTTAAGCTACTGATTTACAAAAAAAAGTACCTGTCAAGCAATGGCAAACTTCTTGGGGTTTTTCTAAAACTCTTGAAGTTAGTTTAAACAAAATTATTAATGGACTAAGAGTCTAACAAGCATATAGAAAACCTGTACACTATATTTGGTCATCTCATGCATTTGATTGACTTGATAATTAGCTCATATGTATAGCTTTATTAGTATATTAGTATTAAGCATTTTATATAATTGTATTGTATTATTGTAATGAGGGCTACAGGTTTCTTAGTGTTGTACACTATTATGTATTACCCTCTTTAAATAAAGATGTTATTATTATTATTATTATTATTATTATTATTATTATTATTATTATTATTATAATTACTTAAGGCATTGAACGATAGTAACCTAATATGGCAGAAGGACCTAATATGGCAGAAGGCTGAAGACAACAATGATGATGATAATGACAATATATTGTAATTTATATATTATTATATATATTATTATAATGTATATTGTAAGAATAACTAGACATAGGTAAATTAATTCAAACTTTATAATTATCAGTCCCACTTTTTCTCTGACTTACTTATAGACATTCCTAAATGTAACTCATTTTTCTGTTAACTACATTGTACATATCTCATTTCTTCTCAATAACCACCTGCCTCGATTAGCCTTTGCTAAATGTGGGTTGAGTATTAATACTGTTTAAATTTAATATATTGAATAAAGTTGAAGATTGAATTGTACATTGTACAATATTAGCGAGTTTAAGAAAACATGACGGCAACTTCTAGGATGACAGCATAAAACAGTAACTGCATGCGAAAATGCATCCTCTGCAAAAACACACCGTGAAAACCATACAAAGTCATTTAACATTTCACAGAGAACGTCATAAAGGAAATCACTCCATCTTTCGTTCGGCATAAAGGGAACTAGTACATTGTATGTGATGATTATAGTTTCGACAATTTGGATTGAAAAGTAATCAAAGGCGAGTAAAGGAAATAGTAAACACCAAATTTCAGGAGAAAACACTTTTCAACATTGCCATGGTTTCTTAAAGTCCCTAATAACTACACTGTGCAATAACTATCACATCAACCTTACACAAATAAAACCATACCACAAGAGCTCCATTGATAATTAACCTGCATGCTTTTTGTCAATAACATTGTTCATATATCAAATTTTGAAATACCAACAAGACTAACAACATTGGTACATGTACTGGGCCCACTAACCAACACCAGTAACCAATTTAAGATATTTACCATGGTATGTCCTCTTATTTACCACATTTTGTATCATCACATAGTGAAAACATTTCAGGCTAAACAGAGAAAGTTTTTCTTTTCTTTGGAAAAAGTTTTTGAAGTATCATGCAACACCACAAATGAGAAACCTTTGATGCAAAACGAGGGTTGATTTCGCCCGCTTTATTTCACAAGAGCTGTACTTGGGAGTTTATAAAATACAATCGCTACATGTATGTTTTAAAGTGAACATTTTGTATTTACTGTTTGTATTTTAGACATGTCAGCCTACGATTACAATCTACTAACTCGGGGGTGATTTGCATGATTTGCGCGATGGAAAAAGTGCACGATTGGTGCAATGAAAAAAGTGTGTGATTGGAGCGAAAGGCGCGATTTGCGCGATCGCTAGTTTTTGACTGATATTTCTTTTGAAGAAAGCATAAAGTACAAGAAACCACAACGTTTTGTGGCAAATTTCAAGTGTATTAATCACCTCAAAGTACATATGTAAATTTTCTTCTCCGATATTTCTTAAAATGATAAAAATTCATAGCGATGTGGAGTTAAAATCGGGTAGAAAATGACAAACTTTTTCTGACAGAATTCAAACAAACTCGTTTGTTTTTTCAAGTAAAACCATTTGACATTTTTTTTGCTCGTTTTTCTGTGCATCTAGACTGAAGTCTTATTATCTGAAGTCCTAGGGTTATAGGATGTTTAGATTTTGAGAAAAATAATAAAAGATAGCATTAGAATTGTATGTTACGCTCGTGTACACCAACTCCGTGCACAAGGCCCTCATGATCAACTTCAACTAGATGTGGTTTTCACTGGAAGTTCTAAATTCATGCATTTATGACATTTGCTTGACATCCACCTAAACACAATTTTGTCCTTCGAGACAAAATCCAAAAAAGGTGTGTGACTGAGAATTGCTGTAAAAAGTGATAATTTGTAAAGTTACACAAAGCTGATTTCTACAATGTAAATGTACCTTCAGTTGGGGTGGCATCTGTTGGTTTCTGTTCTTGTTTAGCAGGCTCCTGTTAATTCAATACAATGAACAGGTTGGCACAGGCTACAACCATTAGCCCCTCCAACAATCAAAAGATTCACTAACTTTTAGGGCCAATTTTCTACGAAAAGTCTAAATCTTAGACTCCATCGATCTATAATTATTGTACCAGGAAATAACCCATTACATTGTGCCGTGATGAAATTTAATGCAAACACTCTCATTACGTAGTGTTGCACCAAAATTCAATATGAACACAGCTGCACCAATCAGATTGCTAACACAAACACACATGCAACAGACACATGAACTTAAGTAGTTTAGATTAATGAGGTCAACAAACCTCCATTTAAAAAATCTGGACTTGGTGTTGATCTTGTTAAACAATTAAGAAAAGTACAACATTTACAAATTCATTGTCTTTTGTAAGATGAAACTAGTGCTGACTAAGGATGTTTTAATTGCAAGGCCTGAACCAAATAATGCCATGAAAAACTCAAATTGCAGGTTGCACTAGCTACAGAAGCACTTCAAATTAGAGTCAACGTAAATTATTAAACAATAGCACAGAATGAGTAGCCTTGCTGAATCGGATTTACAAACTCAAGATGGAGGATTGTAAAAATTCAATAAAGCATGGACACAAATTCTGTATAATTATGGCTTATCAAATGTCTAGATGTACAGAGTTGTGTTTTTCAGTTATGACCATTTCAGCTGAGAAAATCATAGCAAAAGTTTATGTGAATCAGGACAAATCTGTATCTGAATTACATATCACTTATTGAACATTAATGTCCTTGATTTTTCCTTCATGAATTATTAATGAGTTTGATAATTGATCTTACATATCACTGACAGAGATGGGTTATAAACCAATAACTCATCCTTATAAGTTCTGAGGCTGGTCATGCCTGCAACTAGATACATGTTCACAGTGAATTATCTGTCAATATGTCAGAGTTATTTGTCATGTCAAATAACGTTTAGTGAGATACCAGTTCTAAGCTCACCTCCTTAGGTCTGTATTTGTCTTTAATATTACTCCATAATTCTAAGGAGAATCTACCAACATCAACTTGATCAGAGCCACCCAACAGCTCCTGCAATTGAAAAAACAATCTTTACATACATGTACAGTACACTTCACTTGTCACACACAAAGGCTCTGGGATAAATTTTTTTAAAATTTTATTTATATTTCTCTTTCCTAGAAACCAAATGACTTACTCTGGCTTCCTCCTCAGTGTGCTCCTTATCCAGAAACTGGTTCTTTATCACTTCCTGTACAGTCAGGCTGGAGACAAACACAGTGCACAAATGTTAACAAGGTAAAATCCAGCAGACATATTGATTACATTGTACATTACATCAGTTTTTCCCAACAAACATTGCACTGAGAGATAGTCCAGTTGTTCTTAAAGTGTATATGAATTACAAATTAAATTGATCTCATTTGAAAGCCCTTTTTAAATGATTAAGGATTTCATTTTTAACTCGTGGATGCACGCAAGCGCAGAACAAGTTATTGGGGTTAGGCAGGTTGAGCTAATTTATTCATCATTTTATGGTGTGTACTTCGTTTTTTTTCTGTGCACATCGATGACTCGCCATTGGCTTTCCGAATGACATTTGATTTTTCGAATATATATTTATGGATGTTTATGGTACGCGTCCGAGAATTGAAAGATTTGGTCATGCTGGAGAAGATGTATTGACAGTGCCCTTCTAATGCCAGACACTTCAAACCTGGACATACATGGTAGTGGGTCCCTATCAATCACTTAGTGGTGATGACGTAATGATGACATCTTTGGTTACGTGATGTTAAGTACATGCCCATATATATCTCCTTCATTTCTAATGCCAGCGGGCTCAAACCTGGACAGACATGGTAGTGGGTCCCTATCAATCACTTAGTGGTAATGATGTAACAATGACATCATCCGTCACATGATTTTAAGTACATGCCCATATCTCCCTAATTTCTAATGCCAGACAGTTCAACCTTGGACAGGCATGGTATTGGGTCCCCTCATATCACTTAGTGGTGATGACGTAATGACATCTGTGACCTTACACGGGAAAACGTACAATAACGACTTTCCGTTTAAACGGGTAAAATAAACGACTAACAAACGGGTTTTCAAGTCGTGTACACGACTTTCTAGGCCGTGTGAACGAGTTGGGAAGCCGTGTAAACGAGTTGGGAAGCCGTGTAAACGACTTTCGAAGCCGTGTAAACGCCTTTCGAAGCCGTGTAAACGACTTTCGAAGCCGTGTAAACGACTTTCGGAGCCGTGTACACGAGTTGGAAAGATAGCCCAAAAAAGCAAACGGCTAATATATAAAACGTTTACAATCATGGCTTGGCTTGCTTGAGTCAAACGGTATAGAACCATTTGAATACACACGGAGAAACCCTATTAGTGCCACGATATTTATTAACTTGCAAAAAACATCATGGCATTCAGTTTCTAGCATGTAAGTAAACTATTCGGTCTATCGGGTCTCGCGCAATGGATGATCACTTTTAGAGCTTATCCTGTACGAAAATTGTTCACAAGACTGACTTTTGTCAATTGCTGGGGTTATTTCGGTTTCAGGAGTTATATTCTAGAAGAAATCGTCAGTTTTCAGAGCATTGTTGGAGCTGTTCTCTTCAGCCTCGTTTCCGTGCCGTGAAAGTTTGTCTTTATGTCGCGTTAGTTTCTCCTAAACTATTTGTCATAATGCGACCAATTGTTTTCTTTTGCATGACCAGGATCTGTTTTCTGTTTTGTGCAAAAATAAGAACATTTGGTAAAGGATTTCATAAAAAAAAATTCAGAATACTAACTGATACCGACTTGTGCAAGAGCAAAATGTCGAAGTTTCAAATGTTAGCGTATTTTCACGAAAGCCGTAGCTGTTTCGAGCGCTTTTGTAAACTGTTCGGTCTATCGGCTCTCACATAGTTAAAAATCATTTTCATCGCTTCAAACGTATTACAATTGTTCACAAGGGTATAATCTCTTAGTTGAACGGGATGTTTTGGTTTCAGGAGTTACATTCTAAGAGATTTCATTTGATTTTCAGAGCTTGGTGCATAGAGTTCAGTTTCTAGCGCGTAAGTAAACTGTTCGGTCTATCGGGTCTTGTGCAATGGATACTCACTTTTAGAGCTTATCCTGTATGACAATTGTTCACAAGACTGTCTTTTGTCAATTGCTGGGGTTATTTCGGTTTTAGGAGTTATATTCTAGAAGAATTCATTCAGTTTTCAAAGCATGGTTCCGAGGGTTGGCCGCTGTTTTGTTCTGCCTCGTTTCCATGCCGTGAATTAGACCTTGCGGTTTTGTGATTTTACGTCATCAGTATGGAATTTTTCGGCTCGATTTTCGCAGGCTTTCACGAAGCGAAAGTACGGGGAAACTAACGTTCTGACTTCACATTGACTTCATAGCTTTGAGGCTTTGTGATTTTAGGATGAGTTGTTGTACAACTATAAGAGCGCTTCCACTACAAAATCAGGGAATAAAAGAGTTCGATTTTGCTAAATAGCGAGGCCTTGAACTGTACCGAGCGAAGGCCGTGTTAACACTTCAATAAATACACGCGAATCATAGTACATTCAGCGACTTACAAGCAGGGTAAATGTCTCCCCTACATTCTCACTGCCTCCAAGTTTCCTTTGCCGTTCATTGTCTCCCTCTCAAATTATTTTTCGTTTGACAACAAGGGAAATATTTTCGAAATGTCGTGATATTTCGCCTTCCTTGGCATTCGAAATTTCGCGTATCTGATCGATTCTTTCGAACGAAAATGTGCCTGAAATTTCGGCGACATTCCTAGGAACAAAGAGCGAAATTCGTCGAAATACGTTTGCATTACTTTTGCACACTGTAGTTCACCTAAACCACGGCAACTAAACGGCCTAGCCGAAAAACGGCTTCACGGGCAGAAAAAAAAACGACTTTCGAAGCCGTGTAAACGAGTTGGGAAGCCGTGTAAACGACTTTCGAAGCCGTGTAAACGACTTTCGAAGCCGTGTAAACGACTTTCGAAGCCGTGTAAACGACTTTCGAAGCCGTGTAAACGGTTATCTAACCCGTTTACACGGATAAGAAACGGCTTAGCACGCTAAACGGAAAGTCGTTATTGTACGTTTTCCCGTGTAAGGTCACATCTTTGGTTACGTGATGTTAAGTACATGTCCATATCTCCTTCATTTCTAATGCCAGCCCATCAAACCTGGACATATATGGTAGTGGGTCCCTAACAAGCACCTAGTGGTAATGACGTAACGATGACGTCATCGGTCACATGATTTTAAGTACATCCTCTATCTTCCTCATTTCTAATGCCACACAGTTCAAACTTGGACAGGCATGGTGTTGGGTTCCCACAAATCACTTACATGTAGTGACGACCACACAACGATGATGTCATTGGTCACGTGATTTTAAGTACATGCCCATATCTCGCTCATATCTAATGCCAGCCAGCTCAAACCTGGACAGACATGGTAGTGGGTCTCTCTATCAATCACTTAGTGGTGACAGACATGGTAGTAGATCCCTGTCATATCAAGCACCTAGTGGTGATGACGTAACGATGACATCATTGGTCACATGATTTTTAATATATGCCAAAATAGCTCACTGACCATCCACAAGTTGCCCTTAGGGGCCCTATGTTCCATTTGTCAACATCTCATTTCATTTCAGAGATATTCACGTTTTTGCAATATGCAAATGAGTTGATCTATGACATCAGTTGATTTGGACAACCTTGAGAAAGATCACAAAATGAAGAATATTATATATTTTGGCAAATAGTTCATAAAAACGATTGAAACTTTGCACATGTATGGAAATAAGGAAAACACACATCAGCATGCAGGTTATGCTGTTGCCATGGTTACACTTAAGGCGGTTCAAATTAACTGACATCATAATCATGTCCTTTGCAAAACTGACTATCTTTGCAATGAGATGTTGTTGACATATGGAAAATGCCATCCTTAATCAATTTGAAATGGCTTTTAAATGAGAAACTTATTTTTTTATTTACATACACTTTAAGGCTCACCTGCCACTGCTATCGGCATCCAAGGCAGCAAATGCTGCTACTGCTGCTTCTTGTTCCCTTTCAGCCAGGAGCTTGGTTTTTGTTTCTACATCATGAAAATCAAATAATTATCATTTATTTAAAAACTACATATAATTAGTTAAGCATTAAGTGTATATTGCAATAAGAAACAGGTGGAAGTATTCATGAATGTACAACTCAGGGCAGGAGTACAGTGAAGTTAGGCCTACATGTACACTTGGTTTTGTCAACAATTGACTACATATTCCAGAATAAGAACACAGAATGATCACTACATCTCCCTTACATGTATATCGCAATGTTTTAGCCAATGTAATACTGCATATATCCTCAATATCATATGACAAAATATTTCCTTTCATTTCTCCAATGCTCTCATTTACATTATTATTGGTTTTACAAATATATATTTATAAATATGTTGTGAAGTGCATGTAGTAGTATGAAGTAAAGGCTGGCATTCACCACTTACACAAAGTTTTGAAGCCTCCGAGAAAGCAGTGGCAGACTTGAATTTTGCTTTCTCTTTCATTTAAAAAGTTAAGCTGCTTAATATTAAATACAAACACAAAATGAAAATTTGGTTTAGCCGTATCGTCAGAGGCAAAGTACGATAAAGTCCCTCTGTTAAATCATTGTTTCAATATCCCTGTTCTGGAAATCAGAGGTTGATCAAGAGACAAAGAACAGATTCAAAAATCATTGCAACGACCACAAATCTATTAAGCTCATACAACCGGTGCTTTGCAAAATTAAACCACTGTATTACAACTTGATATTCTTTCTCTTCAGATTATCACTGGAACCAATTCTTACTGGATTGCTTAGGTTTTCTAACAAAATCCCATTCCAATACAGCTAGTGCCGATCACATTTCGGTAAAAAAAAACATTTTCCCACTAGTCTTCCCACCATGGAAACAACACAATTAAGTACACAATATATGATTGGTTGCCGATTTTGCCTTAACCAATATAATTTTTTATTAAAATCAGAGTCCATGTCTTTGTGCCGTTCAACTCCAGGCTCCAGCAGCAAGATAGCAACCTCTTGTACTGTGAAACGAGGTCAAGTTCTAGCTTCGATAAAAATTGTCCAAATATTACAAATTTTGTTTTGTTTTCAAGCAATAAATGGACCCTTTAAAAATCTTGCATGCAGTAAGGGGCTCAGTCACTCCACTCACAACCGATCACTGACTTCCCCTATCCCAGACCAGGTGAAATGACAAAGTACATCTGCTCTCTTATTGCATATACACTGTCTCTTCCATGTGAGACCTATTTTTCTGCATGATGTGCTCTGCTCTCTTATTGCATACACACTGTCTCTTCGATGCGGTACATGTTTTTGTGAGAAACTAATTCATCCCACATTGATAGCAAGGTGGAAGAAATCAAAGCTTAAAATTTTATGTGGTGCATATCATACATGTAAGTACTATTTACAATATGAGTGGCAATGCTGTATCGGATGTACAATGGCTCGCTGAAGCGGTTTGCCATTGTATAATCCAATACAACATCGCCACTCATATTGTAAATAGTACTTATATTGCTGGTATATTTATATAACTATTTATAAACAATCTTGTAACCTGGCAACTTTTCACAAGCAAACTAAAGTCATGCTTGTGTTTCTAAGCAGCCTGGTAGTTTGCTCTCCTTTCTCTTCTCGGCTCAAATAAGGAATGTGAATCCAGACTGAGAGCGATTCGTAGAGAAAGGGGTTCTCACTTTCAGCTCGAGTTTATAAATCCGATAAAGCACAGCCACTCCTTTCATTATCTATACATGTATGTATTACAAATGTACTTATAATATTCAGAAGGATGCTAACCAATCCTGGAAAAAACTGAATTATAACTACCATGTATAAATCTACATGTAGATGTTTGATAAGTCATACATGTACATACGTATACAATACAGCATTTGTGGCCGTGTTTTATTGGATTTACAAAGTCCTTCCTCTGGCACGAGTTTCTAAATCTGATAAAACACAGCCATTCATTCTGTATCTATTACATACCGAAAACTAGTAAGTCCTATTAGTATTCTGTATCAAAATGATACAGGATACTAACAATGCTACAGGATACTAACTACACTATACAGGATACTAACTACACTATACAGGATACTAACCACACTGTATAGCATAGTTAGTATCCTGTATAATATAGGATACTAACAATGCTATACAGGATACTAACTATGCTATACACAGGGATTGAGCTAGAAATTGAACCAGAAGGGAAAATTTGGTCCTTTTGCAAGTGATCTGGCATTTAATTTCCTTTGGAAGCAGACAAAGCTGTCAATTTGACCATTATCATATTATTTTAAGGGACAAATGTGTTTTTAAAGTGGGAATGATGCAATGGCGCAGCCTGGCTCATTCCCTGTATACAGGATACTATGATATACAGGATGATATGCTGGCATTAGTATGAAGCCCAAAGTCTCACAACCGATCACTGACCTCCCCTACATGTAGCTATCCCAGGCTGGGTAAAATGACAAGGTAGAACTCCTGTCTTGATGCATACAGACCATCTCTCCAATGTGGGACCTGTTTGTTAGCATACTGCACATGTATGTGATGCAAACTATAGCTCCAAACCCTTATTTTACACTTTTCATCACAATAATTTCAGAAATGTTTTCAATTTTATGTAGCTCATATTACACTATTTGCATCCAAATTGTACATCATATATACAATGGCTTGCCTAATGGACTTGCCATATTGTACATCCAATACAATTCGTTCACTCATACATATTGTAACTAGTACAAATGTAGATGTATATATTTAATATGTTGCTGGTATGAACATTATCTATTTATAAAGAAATTTTATCAAGTGTAACCAGGCAGCTTTTCACAAGCAAACTAAAGTGATGCTTGTGTTTCTAAGCAGCCTGGTAGTTTGCTCTCCTTTCTCTTCTCGGCTCAAATAAGGAATGTGAATCCAGACTGAGAGCGATTCATAGAGAAAGGGGTTCCTAGTATTATAAATTACACATGTACAGTCCAGGGTTTGAAATTCATGGTCGCTAACTTGCTAACACAGGGACCATCAAAATTTGTGGTAGCAAGGTAGCAGAATGCTAGTTAATTGTTTTGCTAGTGAAATTTATTTAGAGTTGCAATGTTTTGCTAGTCAGAAACAGTTACCCGTAAAGCAAAGACATAAAACCTACATAAGTCATAATTTTATTGAGACATTTTCATTTTTGATAGTTTAGTATCTTAATTACATTGACAGCTTGGAAAAATGAACTAGCAAATGTTTACAAATTTGTTTTGTTTTCAAGCAATAAATGGACCCTTTAAAAATCTTGCATGCTGTAAGGGGCTCAGTCACTCCACTCATGACCGATCACTGACTTCCCCTATCCCGGACCAGGTGAAATGACAAACTACATCTGCTCTCTTATTGCATATACACCGTCTCTTCCATGTGGGACCTATTTTTCTGCATGCTGTGCTCTGCTCTCTTATTGCATACAGACTGTCTCTTCGATGTGGTACATGTTTTTGTGAGAAACTAATTCATCCCACATTGATAGCAAGGTGGAAGAAATCAAAGCTTAAAATTTTATGTGGTGCATATCATACATGTAAGTACTATTTACAATATGAGTGGCAATGCGGTATCGGATATACAATGGCTCGCTGAAGTGGCTTGCCATTGTATATCCAATACAACATCGCCACTCATATTGTAAATAGTACTTATATTGCTGGTATATTTATAAACAATCTTGTAACCTGGCAACATTTTACAAGCAAACTAAATTAAGTCATGCTTGTGTTTCTAAGCAGCCTGGTAGTTTGCTCTCCTTTCTCTTCTCGGCTCAAATAAGGAATGTGAATCCAGACTGAGAGCGATTCATAGAGAAAGGGGTTCTCACTTTCAGCTCGAGTTTATAAATCTGATAGAGCACAGCCACTCATTTCATTATCTATACATGTATGTATTAAAAATGTACTTATAATATTCATAAGGATGCTAACCAATCCTGAAAAAACTGAATTATAACTACCTGCATGTATAAATCTACATGTAGATGTTTGATAAGTCATACATGTACATATACAATACAGCATTTGTGGCCATGTTTTATTGGATTTACAAAGTCCCTCCTCTGGCACGAGTTTCCAAATCTGATAAAACACAGCCATTCAATCTGTATCTATTACATACAGAAAACTAGTAAGTCCTATTAGTATTCTGTATCAAAATGATACAGGATACTAACTACGCTATACAGGATACTAACTACTGTATGCTATACATGATACTAACTACACTATACAGGATACTAATCAGCGTAGTTAGTATCCTGTATAATATAGTGTATACAGGATACTAACAATGCCATACAGGATACTAACTATGCTATACACAGGGATTGAGCTAGAAATTGAGCCAGAAGGGAAAATTTGGCCCTTTTGCAAGTGATCTGGCATTTAATTTCCTTTGGAAGGAAAGTGTAACTAGTACAAATAATGTACATGTATATAATATTTAATATGTTGCTGGTATGAACATTATCTATTTATAAAGAGATTTCATCAAGTGTAACCTGGCAGCTTTTCACAAGCAAACTAAAGCGATGCTTGTGTTTCTAAGCAGCCTGGTAGTTTGCTCTCCTTTCTCTTCTCGGCTCAAATAAGGAATGTGAATCCAGACTGAGAGCGATTCATAGAGAAAGGGCTTCCTAGTATAATAAATTACACATGTACAGTCCAGGGTTTGAAATTCATGGTCGCTAACTTGCTAACACAGGGACCATCAAAATTTGTGGAAGCAAGGTAGTAGAATGCAAGTTAATTGTTTTGCTAGTGAAATATATTTAGAGTTGCAATGTTTTGCTAGTCAGAAACAGTTACCCGTAAAGCAAAGACATAAAACCTACATATATAATTTTATTGAGACATTTTAATTTTTGCTAGTTTGGTTTCTTAATTACTTTGATAGCTTGGAAAAATTAACTATCAAATGTTTACTAGTGGCAAAAAAAGTTAATTTCTACCCTTGTACATTTACATGTAAGTGCAAGTTGTTTTGTTAGAACGTAATAACCAATTTCTTGAAGTCGACATTTACATTGTAATGCAGAGCAGCATGTACATGTATATGTAATACAAATTGTTTTAAAGTCCAAAACAACAATATGACTTTTCTTATTGATCAACATGGATGCTAGTACAATACGTTGACATGGTCAGGGAAATGTAAAACACTCAGGTAATGAAATGACTGTTGATAAATTGCCCCAGCTACATTGTAGTAGGCCTGTGAAACACTTAGGATCTACATGTAGTTTCTGATTTTGTACCTGTTGACTTATGTAAAAGTAGATTCTGTTCTACTTTGGACATTTAAGGTAGTTGCTTTTTTAATTTAGCATGTTGGTTCTAAACAAACAAGCATGTTTTTACCTTGTGGGCTTAAATTTTAAATTTGAACCCAGCAATATGACTGTATCTATAGTCATAAACAATGGTTTTAGTAGATGTCGGGGGCATGCAACTGCCAGTTACACTGTATGTGAGAACTTTGCGAGACTTTTTATCAGTAAAGAAAAATTTCATAGGGAATTTATAAAAATACACAAATCCAGATCATGCTTACTTTTCACTGATTGCTGCCCTAAACTCCAACATTTCTTGACTGATGATCTGACCATATACATGTATACAGTATGTACATGTAATATACTGCACAAACCTAATACACTGCCAGCTGTTTACAGTTATAATAAATATGCATCAACCGGCAATACTCTGATTGGTCTGTCAACAATACAATATTTTCTTTTTTTAATGCATTCATTTTTGTTTAACTTCACAATTCCTATTAATTTCTAACATTTAATAATGAAAAATAGTGGTACACAATGCATCAAGCACTGGAGCAGATTTTGTATGAGTGGGACAAAAATATGACATACATGTGTACATGTACAAATGTACATAGCCTTACCGTAACCAAATTGTGACTTATTGTTCCGTTACTCTGTAATTTGATTGGATGAGAAAGGCAAAAACAATAGGGAAATCATTTCAACATCACGGCATGTCATACAGTAACCATGCCATACAGTAACCATGCCATACATCATTGCTGTAATTTGCCCACTCACACTAAGTCTGCTCTACCAAGAAAAGGAGCCACTCGTACCTTCCCATTCTTTGTCATGTTTATCTGTTGCTTCTTTTTCTACAGTTTCCACATGTTCCTTTTTAACTAAAAAGTGAGAACAAACATATGTTTAGTCGCATTAGTGACTGTACCAGTTGCAATGTCAAGCCCTGAACATACAGTGCTGTTCGAAAGTAACGCAACCGAATTTCGCAACTTTGAAATGACATTACGATACTTGTGAAAATACGTCGAAAATTCGAAAGTTTCATTGTTTAAGTGCTGCGAGTTTTACCGAAAACACTTCGAAATTTCGATAAGGAATTTCGAATAGAAATTTCGTAACGTCGAATTTTCGAATAGAAATTTCGAATTTTCGAATATATAATTTTGTTTGGATGTTTTATTAACTCCTCACAAAGTGATTAAGTAAAAAAGCTGAAATCAAAACTCCAAAAGATTCGATACGGTTCGTGCGATCTGATCTCACGCTAAATAGCAGACAACATATTAAAACTGTGAATATCGAGAACTATGGACTCAAACCATTTTTCGCATCATGTGGAAACTGTTCAGATACGTAAATGAAGTGAAAAATTTCAAACCGTTTGATTCCATAAGCATCTCGATTTCTAAAAGAAAATTTTATCTGTAGATATTTTTTGTGCGATCTCAACGCAAAACAAACACTGCGGAGTCATTGATTATTCAAATCAGTTCGCGGAAAATGTCACACTTCTGTGTCGCGGAATTCAAGACTCGGACCTCCTCACCTTTAAAAACTGAACCACATTAAATAAAAAGAACTCCAGAATATTCTATTTAGTAGACATTTATCATTTGCCAGTAAAGTTGAGAAGCTTTGTGGTGATTTAAACTACGATGCAATAAAATCACACTTCCCGTGAAGTTCGCAGCATTCTTGTTGTGTCAAAAACCAGACAATTAGTCTTCACGGCTGAAAGCACATGTCAACAGAGAATCTTTGTATCTCCAAAAAGCTAAAAGCTGGCTTCTTCAATTGAAAACATACGCAATTACTTCAACACAAATTCTGAAGGACTGACGGATCTTAGTTTTAAACTACAGAAGCTAAAGTTTATGAGATAAACGTAAAACAACAAACCAGCGCTGGGACGATGTTTCGTAACGCAATCCTGTCTTGCACAAATGTTGAAAATAGTCGAAATTTCGGCGTATCACCCATATTACTGAAATTTCGGTGTGTTAATATTACCGAAATTTCGGTCGGTCCTGTTCGAAATTTCGATATGCTCAACGAAAATTCATTGAAATTTTGACGCATTCACACGCGAAATTTTGACGAATTTTCAAATTGTAAACAAAGAACGACATTCGGCGAATTTCGGCAAAATTCGGTTGCGTTACTTTCGAACAGCACTGTACATTATTATTATGTCTATATGTAGCAGGAGAACCGCCTCCTGGTTAGCTCAGTGGTTAAGCACCGGTCTGTCATGTGGGAGGTAGACGGTTCAAACCCTGGTCAGACCAACACTCAGGGTCTTAAAATAACTGAGTAGAAGGTGCTGCTGCCTTTGTGAAACAATTTCATCCATGAGCTGCAAATGGTTAGACCTTTGCGTCTCCTCAGGTAGAAAAATGTTAAAACGTAGGTCCATCTACATGTATGTATGAAGTCAGCCACCATCAGTTCACGCCCCTCGTGGAAACCAGCAGAGTATGTTCTGTTGTTGTGGCCAGCATGCCTAAATAAAGCTGTATGTATGTACTTTGTGGATATGCCACTGATTAATACCATTATTATTATTATTATTATTATTATTATTATTAAAGTGCGAGTACAAGAGGCAAACACAAGTTGCAAACCACAGATTTCCGCCGGCTGTCAGGTTAAACATAGTGCAATTTGAACCTATTCTTGTAGCTGCCTGTAAAACACTACATGTATCTAGCCTCTTATTTAAATTTCTACTGACAACCCTGTACAAATGTAACATGCATGTACATGTTTTATTACTCGGGCTGCCTATGGCAGCACCGAGTCTTAAAATGCAAGTCGTTATTTATTTTATTTTATTTTTTATTTCATGTCAGACGGCTTCTGCGCATGCGTTAAAGGTCAAATTCGAACCAATCAGATTGCACTGTGCTGGTCACGCAAACAAAGGTTAGATTTCCTCAGGCGCGCTCAGATAAGAAAGTTCAAAGCTCAGACTAGGCGAGACAAGGAGATATCAATTTCAAATAGTCATTGTCAGAAATCTATTCCATCGTGGGCAATTATGCAATACAACCTAAATTTGGGTCAGGTCCATGTTTTACGACAGAATAACCAGAGTCTTTCTACTGGATTCGGAGAGCTCGAGACATTATACAAGTCTGCTAATATGGGGAAAACTGAAACAAAAAATGAACTTTGACGGCAGAAACCCTCATATTTGAGCCAAGCGGAATATTTACATGATCCGCTAAGATTTTTACAAATCTAATTAGTTAAGCAGATGTACGCAGTGTATGTCAACTGAACTCTTGTGTCGATAAGCCCAAATGTTTTTGTAAAACAGTCTGTGAATTTGAGAAGCGGACTTAGAAGAGCTTTCTAATTAGGAATTACATGTTTTTCTTGCTATGAAATTTATGTTTCATTTCACATTTATTCATACAGTTTTAGCCGGACATTCCCGAGTTTTTGATCTATTTTCAATCAAATTCAAATGAAAGTGTATTTCATCTTCAAATTATCTCATGTGGCCCGAGTGAAAGGCCAGATGGGCTCTTTTCTACTTTCAACACACAGTCGCTAAACTGTACGAAATCTCCAAGAATAAATCTCTAATGTCCAAACTAACGGGAAAAACTGAAAGAGGAAATCCTTGTGAGAAATCGACGTACATATGAAGCTATATAAGTTATCATCGACTATATGGGAGTCAAACATCGAGCTGTTATGAAACCGCTTGTGACAGTTTGTTTACGCACTTTCATGACAAACGAACGTTTCTACTTTCGACACAACGGTCGCTAAACTGTACGAAATCTCCAAGGATATATCCCTAATGTCCAAACTAAAGGAAAAAACTGAAAGAGGAAATCATTGTGACCAATCGACATAAATATGAAGCTCCAGAAGTAATTATTGAATACATGAGAACCCATAGAGAAAACCGATAATAATGAACACGGTATTAGTTTCACCGACATTTGTGGCGTAACTGAACTCGCACTACAGCATAGCTTGAAATACTGTACGAAAACTCCCGTTTAAAAATTTCCTGATGCCGAAAGGACCGTAGCATTTAAACAAGATATCCTTCTGACCAATCGACATACATATTAAGCTGTGAAAGTATGTTTCCATTCCATAACAGCCGACAGTGCAAACTAGTAAACTGCCACTAGTAAATTGACCTTGCATACTTCCGCGAGTACTGAACTTTCTAGCGTCAAATGCATGTGTTACGTTTCCAAACTTTAGGACAAGAAATCTTCCATAGAATGTTCTATTTTTTTTACAGCTGAGAACTGTATTATTAAACATAAGAAATAAAACAATGGTGCCATTTGAAGAATTATATCATGTCAAAAGTGCAAACGAAGAAATATATATCTACGGACGCGAGCAGCTCGATCGTTTCACTTTGGTCAAACTCGGACTGTTTACGACTGGAACCTGCAGTTTTATCGGACCTGCAGACTAAATTGTAAACGTGTGGCCGTGTTCAGGCTTGTAAATCTAGCTAGCTAACCACAGGAGGTAGCGAGCTTCTTTAGTCTGAACAGTTTTTCTGCTCTGGTGATTAGCTAGCTAGTGGTCGGTGGAATACTTTGAAGTTCCAAGCTACCTAGCGAGGTAGCTTGAATATAATCTAGCGCGCTAAAAGCCCATCGATGACAGATTTTAGTTATTTTAAGGTTTTGAAATGTACACAAATGTCAAGTCAGTGTTATCATCCGATCTAGCCGACTTCTAGCTCTCGCTACGACCACGTTCACTACTCGCTCCAAGGTAATTTCTCTTACCACGACAACTACCGGGTGTATTGTACGTCAATTGAGCCATCATGGATAACGAGGATCGCCAAACACCAGTCAGTAGCAGTTTTTCGCACAGTTTTAATATTTTGGTTGAAATTTCAATTGAGCATTTTGGCGGTCAATTATTTGCGATTACGAAACACTTGCGCCAAGGGCAGTTATAGACCAAATTTCTATCTTTTAGAGAGGGTCTGAATGGGGGGGATCTACATGTCAGTTGTCAGTTAAAATGTTGGCCATTTGTCAGTTGTCAGTTAGCCCTAGTTAATCATTACTAGAGAAAATTTACAATGTTTGACCCACAAAAACCAAATTTGTCAGTTGTCAGTTATTTTTCGGTTGTCAGTTGTCAGTAAAAAAATCGTCATTTGTCAGTTATTTTTAAGGCTGTTTGTCAGTAGTCAGTTAACCCCATTCATGCCCTCTTTAGAGATAGAAACAAACCAGAAGAGGGAAAAACAAAAAGTAAAACCTACTAAGTTACTAGGTCTGAACAGTACTAATTTATTAACTAGCTGCGAGTTGCTGACAGATATCTCAAGACTCTAGCTAGCTGCACGATAGTAGTCTGAACATACATACACACATGAATAAGTAGTGATCAACTACTTTAATTTACATACGAGAAAACAAAAATATTAAATTACATACATGTATATATATACCAGGGGAGCAGAGAATGAAAGTCACCGCGCTACCGGCCACTCCTAAAGACTGCTAATAATTCTTCCCTTTGGTTATTACTAAGAGGATTTCAAATGAAAGTGTATTTCATCTTCAATCTCATGTGGCCCGAGTGAAAGCCCAGATGGGCTCTTGTTCAGTTTAAATCACCGTCACTAATTATTAACCTTAGAACTGTACCTCTCAGATCCTCAACAACCTTTATCTTTTCTTCAAGCTGTGTTTTTAGCTCCTCCATTTTTTTCTATAAAGACAGTTAAAACACAAATGTGTTTATATTTCATATTATACTTCAAAGAGAATGATTTACATTTTTAATGAGGCTAATGTAATTAGGCAAGGTTAAACTTAGACATGCTGGCCAGCGGTATCTAACAGTAGCAGAATGTTTGGGGTGGCCCTTGCAGGGGTTTTAGCGAACCTAGTGCTTTGCTTTGCTTGTTGCTTGCGAATTGCTTGGTTTTTTCCCCATCCCGCCCTTCCCTATTGCCAATGGTGACATTAAGGTAAGTATGTATTCCACTGGTATCAGTGTGACGGGTGCCAGAGGTGGACTGTGACAGGGTTGCCATGGTTACCTCCTTTTGCTTCACTAGTGCACCAGAGATGCTGCTCTCTGGCTTGCTATCTGTAAGGCACCTACCCCCCCCCCCCCCCATCCTTTTGGAATAAGTTTAACTCTTGTAAATCACTTAATACACAGATTAACTTAAATTCACATTTAATATCACAATCACCAGTAAGCATACATTTGACTGTCCATTAAAGTTAACAAGATTAATAGTCTTGCACAGAGCCTTACAACCTACATTGTGCCCGGGGGGGGAACTCCCTTATGTGAGGGGTACATGGATGCTCGTCGTACCTTTTAGGGGTCAAAATCAGGAGTTTGGTACCACTTAGGGTATCCACGATCAAACACAGACATTTCTATGCAAAGCGGTACCTTTTAGGGGTCGGGTGTCACCGAATGCTAGAGAATGACAGCACTTTTGAAAACAACAAGGAAGAATGTACTTGATGATACAACATCAAGTAATTGCAATAAAGGCATCGAAAGTTTAAAATGTTGGCATGTTTTTATCGGTACCTTTTAGGAGTCAAAATAAGCTTGAGCCATGCCCATTTTAGTACCTCTTAGGGGTCAAATTGAAAATGTTCGACGAGCATCCCTACCCCTTTTATATGGTTGTGTACATGTAACTTTCCCTCGTGAAGACATTGTAACAGGGTAACAATTATAGTGGGCACTTGAACATTATTTTTATTACTAGAAAGTGCAAAAAGGCTCAAACTGGAGAGCATCAGCCATAATATTCCCCCAAAAGTACCCACATTTGAAGGGCCGTGTGCAAAAAGGGCATCAGTTACAATTTCAAAAACACAAAAAAATAAACAATGTTCTCTGGTGAATTAGTGCACCAGCATGAAACAATTTTTTGATTATAAAGGTCGAATGTATTGTTATTTGAAAAATTATCAGCATTTTCACATACAACAATTGTCATGATCTATGTAAAATTTAAGAAAATGTGAAAAAGTGAACATAAATATAAAGTGTCAGTCAAATTGTCACTGATGCCCTTTTTGCACATGGCTCTTCAATTGAAGGGCTGTGTGCAAAAAGGGCGTAAGTGACTCTTGATCACATTCTCAATTCTCCTTCAATTTCTTTGTTTTCTAAGGGAGAATTTAGAACGTGATCAAGAATCACTTTAGGCCTTTTCGCACACAACCCTTCAATTATACCCGAAATATATCCTAAAAATTCCCATAAAACCCTTTATTAACTATCATTGTTATAATATTTAATTATAACTAACATTTGTAAGATCCTAAGATTGTTCTTATGCAGTCATGGGTCAGGAAAGGTCAAATTTTCACCATTTCAAACAAGCCTAGAACATAGAGTATTCTTTGTAAGCCAAAAATTTCTTCACAGAAGTACTCAAAACCTTTCAAAGATTCATATGACATACATGTATAAAAATTGCAAAAGGGGTTAGTTGCACTTTAAGTTAACTCAGGAAAATCACATAATTTTCCACACAATTTTCTTTCACACAACCTGCTAATTGTTTTCACACAACAGCTTTTTTTTCCGCACCCTAGATCAGAAGCTCTGACATGTTATATTAAATTACAAATGTAATCATCAATTGTAACCTGGCAACTTTTCACAAGCAAACTAAAGTCATGCTTGTGTTTCTAAGCAGCCTGGTAGTTTGCTCTCCTTTCTCTTCTCGGCTCAAATAAGGAATGTGAATCCAGACTGAGAGCGATTCATAGAGAAAGGGGTTCCTACAGGGACGTTCCCACCAGTTTTCAAAAATAAGGGGCACTAGGACCCCCTCTTCAGTTAAATGGGAGTCCTTCTATTTTTCAAAGGTCTCCTGCCTAAATGTAGTACATGATGTACCTATACTAATAGCTGACTGCAGTATCTCCACAACCACTTACATTTTTTCCTGCTTTATACCTTAACCACAAGAATTCTTCGAGCCATTTACAAACACAAAGCTCGGTTCTTGCTTTTGGAGTGCTGTGGATTGCCACAGTCACTTTTTCGTTTCTCTCACAACTTTTGCGCTTTAGATGTATTCATAATTTACACATGTCAAATCGAACAAAAGAAACATTGAAGGAAACAGCTCAGTTGTAAAGTACATGTAGTCTGGATTAATGGACCCAGTCTCTCCTGGTCCAACCTCTTCCCCAGGGTCCTCTTACAGTGTAGCTTTCAAATCCAAGATGGCAAAATTTGTGCATCCCAGTGATGCATTGTGATGGGAAAATGTGCATCCTTTTTGTTTTCTGTGCATAAAATTCGCACATTTGTGTGTTAATGGGAGCTCTAGGCAACTTGCACCCTACATGTATGTACAGCTGACAAATAATCAGTTACTGGTAGAGCCATTTCTGCATCCCAATCCTAAATCCAAGAAAGTTTTTATTTAATGCTGGATCCACATCTTAAAATGCAGTCTCCTGGCAGAGTCATCTTGATACAATGGGTTAGGGTACGAATGTCCAGGTTTTTTCTCACTTTTATAATGTACCAAGGAAAGCGATGAAAAGGGTCAATTCCAAATACAATGTAAGACCTGATCAGATAGAATTGTAACATTTTCTTAATTCCTAAATGCAATAAGCAACAAAAATGCAGGTAAAATCACACAGCCATGAATTCAGCCTCCTCCTTTTAAAGTGCGCCTAATGTTTATTATTTTGTTACCATAAATATTGATTCTACACATCGAGAGTACTTCTGCGAAGAAAGTGTTGGTTTACAAAAAATGCTCTATGTTCTGCGCTTGTTTGAAATGGTGAAAATTTGACATTTCCTGACCCATGACCGCGTAAGAAAAAGTCTGGGTCGATCCCTGGGTAGACGTTGTCTAATTAATTTGACATTGCAATAATTTGAATAAATATTTAACACGTTGACTAAACTGACTTTTTTCATTACTAACAACTCACATACTGTGTATATTCTCTATAAATCAATGTTGTTGTGTTAGAAAGGCACCGTGGAGAATAATGCATTAATGAGATGATTTCTACCCAGGAATCGACCCAGGCTTTTGCTTATGTGGTCATGGGTCAGGAAAGGTCACATTTTAATGATTTCAAACAAGCGTAGAACATAGAGTATTCTCTGTAAACCAAAACTTTCTTCACAGAAGTACTCAAAACTTGATGTAGAATCGATATTAATGATAAAAAAAAATAAACGTTAGGTGCACTATAAATTAAAGATACAAAGATGCAAAACTGAGATACATGTACTGTCATGTACCTTTGGTAATTAAGAAGAGGAAAGTTAGGGGTCTAAAACTGTACTCAACCAGTCTTATCACAAGCCTGATGAGTTTGGCCTCAGGAGGCTCTTGTTCTTACTAAGATGCAAATCATAACTGATGTTATTGCAGTACAGCTTGTAGCATACACAAAGTGCAATGCATTTACCTTTCTTTCTTCTTTTTTGTCTTTTCCATGCAGGCTGAATTCTTGTTTTTTGACAAAGCCCTGTTTAACAACAAGGCAATGAATAAACCATCTGCCATACATTGTATATATATACAGAAAGCCGATTTTGTACAATGTATGAGTGGGCGGACAATGATATGACATGTCCATAGACTTACATGTACATTGTACCATAACCATACATTAACTTACAGTACTAAATCTCTGTAATTTGATTGGATCAGAAAGACAAAAACTATATATACAGTACCGCCTGGAATTATTGAAGCATTTACTGCGGTTTTACCGCCTCCAATGACTGCGGTAATACCGTGGTTTGACCTCAGAACGACCACAGTTTTACCGCTGAGATTTCTATCATGCTGAAATCATTGACTTTAGTGTGAAGATAAGATAATATGTTCATGTAGCAGTCATGATCACAAACGTGCGAGTTTGGCACGATGACTCGCCGTTCTTTTCATTCTTTATTCAACACCGCTGTTAACTTTAGAATCTTTTATTTTCGCTTCATTCAGAACTCTAACGACGGGTTAGAATATTTTATTTTTGCTTCATTCAGAACTCTAATTGCGGGTAGAGAAGCACTCATCGGTGAAACTAAGACTTTAGAATCTTTATTTTCGCTTCAGTCAGAACTCAAACGGTGTGTAGAAACTAAGTGAAACTAAGACTTTAGAATCTATTATTTTCGCTTCGTTCAGAACTCTAACATCGGGTTAGAATGTTTTGTTTTCGCTTCATTCAGAACTCAAACGGCGGGTAGAGAAGCACTCATCGGTGAAACTAAGACTTTAGAATCTTTTATTTTCGCTTCATTCAGATCTCCAACGTTAGAATCTTTTATCTTCGCTTCATTCAGAACTCAAACGGCGGGTAGAGAAGCACTCATCGGTGAAACTAAGACTTTAGAATCTTTTTTCCCCGCTTCATTCAGAACTGTAATGGTGGGTTAGAATCTTTTATTTTCGCTTCGTTCAGAACTCAAATGGCAGGTAGATAAGCACTCATCGGTGAAACTAAGACTAATACATTAAAGATTCTAATGTCTTAGTTTCACCGATGAGTGCTTCTCTACCCGCCGTTAGAGTTCTGAATGAAGTGAAAATAAAAGATTCTAACCCGCCCCAACCCGCCGTTAGAGTTCTGAATGAAGCGAAAATAAAAGATTCTAACCCCCAGTTAGAGTTCTGAACGAACGGCGAAAATAAAAGATTCTAAAGTGTTAGTTTCACTGAAGTGTGCCTCTCTATCTGCCGTGTGAAACAAGTATGTTTTATTAAACTTATACATACATGTAGTATTGTGTCATGACCGCGGATTTTGACCGCGGCTTTCATTGCGGTGAATAATTTGACCGCGGTAAAACCTCGTCCATAGTGCGGTTATACAGCGTTTGACTGCGACCCGATGCTTCAATAATTCCAGGCAGTACTGTAGGACAACCATTTCAATGTCATGGCATGTCATACAGTAACCTTTTAAAGTAATTGTCATAGCTTGCCCACTCATACTGTACAATATCTGCTCTAAATGGACTACGCATACATGTACTGTTAAACCCAGTGGTTTCAACAACTTTCAAAGGACAAGTAGGATGCTGCCAGCAAAAAACGTAAGTGGCTGATGAACCGAGGGGGTTCAAATTGCAAAATTAGGCTGCAAAATCTTCGAACGATAATGTAGACTGATAAAATCGCTGGTTGCCAGTGCCTATTGAAATCACTGTAAACCTTAGGTTTATACAACTTCATTAGGAATTTGTTTGTAGGGTTCATAACCTGGATCATTAGTCAATAAAACTTTCAGACTTGTGCATTGTATTTCACATTAGTCTGGTCATTAAAATGTTTCTTCACAAGAAAACAATAGTAAGATTTGGAAGGAACAAGTGTAAAAGTTTTTAATTACTGAATTGGCTCCTGGAGTGATCAGGATGATCCAAACATATTATTCTGACATGGGTTAACATAAAACGTCTTTAGCACAAGTGATACCTTTAGATCTATTACATTTAGCAAACACAGTCATATGCAGGGGCAGATCCAGGAAATGCAGAAAGGGGGCTGTAAAAGTGTGGCATAAGCCTTACCTTGCAGTGTATAGGCGCGTTTAGCTAGGGGGATGCCACCGAAAGGGAGGGGGGGGGGGGCATGGACCCCCCCACCCCTCCATATCTGCCCCTGATATGTGCATGCACGTACTGTATGAGGGTCTCCCAGGGGGGTCCTTGTTCCCTTGTTCCCAACGAAAATTACCTTTTGTTCCCTTGTTCCCAAAATTGTTTCCAGGGAAACAGTCAATTTTTTCATTTAGAAAAATGGAAATTGCTCCCTTGTTCCCTAAAACCTCTATTACCTAAAACCTATTCATGTTCCCCGATATATTTTTAGTTTGTTCCTTGTTCCCAACAGATTTTTTGGCATGTTCCCTTGTTCCCCAAAACCCCTGGGAGACCCTCACGTATATATATACATGTACATATATATATACTAGGCACATACTGTAGGTACAATATACCTCTTTAGCTAATTCAATTTCTTGTTTTCTTTTTTCATATTCGTGTTTATACAGTTCCCTGTAGATAAAGAAAAAAATAGATGTTATTTTTAAAACCAAACAAGAAAAGAGGGTCTTACATAACATTGTAGTACATGTACATTGGAAGAAGCTAGCTTAGCTAGCACATTCCATGAACTCGCAGATAAGCTGTACAGCTTTTTACCCAAATCAGGGATACAGCTTATCTGTGAGAACATCTAGTGTTTTGGAATATGATACATGTTGTTGTGTTTATGATACATGTACCATGTACGTACATGTACAGTGTAAGATAAATATTCTTTTAAGTGTAATAAATTTGGGTGGTGATGACGTGCTCCCATACAGGTCACCCTTTGCCCCATAGACTCACATTACTTCCTATGGCAGGGATAGAGGATCGGGAACCTCTGTGACATGGCAGGGATAGAGGATCAGGACCTATGTGGCCTGGGGGATTTGGACCCCCTTAACAGGATTGTGACCTCTTTATAGCCTGGGGGATTCAAACCCCCTTAACAGGATTGTGACCTCTTTGTAGCCTGGGGGATTTGGACCCCCTGGATGGCCATTATATAGACCTGTATGCTACCTTAATTGGAGTACTTCATTCCTTGACCCCTTTTCCCACAAACAATAATAGTATTGTTGTCTGCGTTTTGTTTATGGGTTGGGAACATTAACGTCATTGACGTCATCATCAAACTTTCCAAGTTTGAAGGCATGCAAGATTAACTTTTGTGCCCAAAATACCAAGTTATGCTCTAGTTGTGAGGATATTAACGATAAACAAATTAATACAGAAGTACAATGTAACTTCAAACCAGGTGATCTTTTATTTCTGAACTTCAGGAGTGAAGTGGTAAATGTAGTTGCAGAATTATCGAAACGCGAAGAGAATGACTTGGTATTTTGGACACGAAAGTTCATCTAACATGCCTTCAAACTTTGACAGTTTGATGACAAATCACATTACGTTTGTAAATAGGAGTTCATCCATTTCATTTATTGTCCATTTAGAACGCATACACGGTTACAGAATGACAGGGAGAAACAACATGGAAGTGACAGTGGGTCCCAGTCCCCTAATGAACAGTGAGGGGATTACACAGGTAACCAGTTTGATACTCAATTAGAACATGAGTTCACCTCACATGTTTACGCTTAATTAGATGCAAATGATGGTAATGCCCATTTCTGGACAGAAACTCTCCTGTTTGTTACATTTTTACATGTACAAAATAATGTAGATTGAGTGTGACTCACAAATTCATGCCAATCCTGCTCAGATAATTTTGGCAGAATACTTGAAGTTTGGTTTACTATTCTACTAGTTCTTATGTCTTTTATTGTTTAGAAGAACCTTACATGACAACAGAATCTAAGCGACCCAAACCTCTTAAATGTATATGCAACTACATGTACATGTAGTGACCTGTAGCAGTAACCTGAAGCTAGATGAAATAATTGATTTCGGTCTAAAGTACAGGTATGATGTGTAATGTACATGTAAGGAAATAAATATATATATTATTCTAGGGCTCCCATGTACATTTTGTCTAGTCATGTATCCAAAAGTTTGAAAAGGGTTCTGACAAACGTTGGTGGCTAGCCGCCCGGTGTTAACTGTCTGTGGCACCGAAACACCAACACTTGGCCATCAAATTTTGGTGGCTCTGGTGCAGCCAATTTTTGAGTGGAACTGTAGGTCAAGGTGTTATTTATGCAGTTTGGTTTTAAAGAAACTTGAAGGCTCAATTCTTCTGACAGTGTACTCCCTTTAAACATAACAGTCACCCAATACATGTAGGTACAGTACTGATAGACAGTAAAAGTAATCTTTTCAGGACTCACTTGCAGTGGTTTGGACATGTAGCTATCCCATCATACTCATCACTACCATCACAACAATCTGCATTGAGAGATTACATGTATAAAATATTTCAAATTGAGTTGTACAATTAATACAGTGCTTTTTGTATACTGCAACCATGTACATTGTACTTCCATGATAAAGGTCCTTGTCTCGATATACAAGAACATGTACCAGTGTTTTCCACAGATGTTTTATTCTAATTGATATTCATATAAGTTTCACCATTACAGTAGAATCCCTTGTGGAAATGAAAAACAGTTTCAGTTATTGAATGTGGGTCCAAATTTCAGAAAATCGCTGGAACTGTGTAAGAACACCACATGTTCATTCAAGAGGATCGAACAGCAGGAATGTGGACATCACTTTGTTAATACATACTCTAATGAATAAACCTACAGTATCATTAGTTAACGCATATTTACTTGACCTTGATTCATAATTACACAGCAATTTGAAAACTTGATCTGGTATTGCAGTTTATCACAGTACAGCTGTACGATGAGTTTAAGTTAGCGAGAGTAAATTTATAGTGGGAAATTGTCCTCAAGGGAATTTTAATCTTGTTCGAGTTAGTGAAAAGTTACCAAGTTCAAGTTATCTGGGATTAAATTACTATTATAATGGAGTGAAGCCAATCCAGGGGAAACGACCTTTAGTTTGAGTTAGCGAAAAGTTTGAGTTATCAGGATTCTACTGTATAATGGTTTGCTGGAATTCTGTGTCTACATTGTACACAGGTACAGTACAACGAAAATATTGACTTGTATCTGTTACTGAACCATGGACATGCCTACGTTTTTTGTACTTTTCACTCATGACCACTGACATGTACATAGTAGTGGCTTAGTAATGCACACAGTAAGAAGCCATCAAAAATGATGTTGATGCATAGTTGATGCAAAATAATCTTGATGAAATGTACTTTGACAAATACAGTCAAGACGCAAACTTTGTCATGCGCGGAAAGGCAATTGCTGAACCGGCTCAGCAATTGCTGTTCCTTAACAGCAATTGCTGTTTTAGAAAACAGCAATCAGCAATACCGTTTTGCCGGCAAACAGCAATATCGTTTTTTGAAAAACGAAATATCGTTTTTTTTTTGTAAGTAAAACGGCAATTGCTGATTTACAGCAATATCTCCGATATCTGACGAGTTTGTACAAAATCAATGTTTTCCGTAATCGTATCCCAAATGGTTTGTTTTTGTTAACGTAGAGAGAGCTGTTATGGGGCAGCTTCCCAAGACTGAATGAGGGCCATTGAATAAACCAGGCCTGAATTGGAATTTAGGTTTTTTAGCATAAAGAAAACTGGTGAATCTGGAGAAGTTTGACCCTTGGCGAAACCCGAGCTCAATAAAAATGATGACGATCGATCCTGCATATGCGTGCCTATACTAACGAAACTTCATGCTCTCCTTGCTACTTCACAGCTCGCTTATAACGCATTCTCCCATTGCTTCTGCGAACCTTTACTGGATACTTAAAATATTAGAATTAGCATGAATATGGAAGCCTCAACTTGCGACACAAAATAATAACAAAACGATTGGCGGTCGCTTGTTTAGTTCCCTGACCGGCACGGGACTCGATCGCTTTAAAGTTTGCCGCTAAGCGCAAATCATAAAAGTAAATAAACTTTAGCTTCTGTAGTTTCACATTTTCGGTAGATCCTTGTGTAGTTAAAAGTTTCGGCTGAAATTATTGCAACTGTTTGAAGTCCTGGCATGTTTTTCGAAAATTAAATCTCAAGTTCTCGGAGTGCGAATTTTCACGTGCAATCAGTCAGGCGTGAACGTGACAGTCTGACTTTTGACGAGTGTGTCAAATCTCTGAAACTTTCTGAGAATGTGAACACAGTTTTGAAGCCAATTCGTAATGAAGACGTGCAAAAAACTTCTATACTCTTACCAGAAAACCTCTACTGGGAATGTGGTATTTCTGTTGAATGCAAATTGCACTTTAATATAATAATATTGAAAGTTTTCCAAAACATTGAAGGTCGAAATTAGCATATTACAATCATCTCAACAATCGCTAAACGCACGTGCAAGTCAACTTCTGCAAAACCAGGGAAACCTGGCAAACCAAATACATGTAATCAATTAATAAACACTGGCACAAACAAAATCAAAATGGTAAAAGACATCTCAATGTCTGTGAAAGTAAGTTAATTAAAAAAATATTACCTTAACGCTGTCGAAATAACTTGCTGTGTGCAAATTTTATTTAAGCTTAATGCGGGTATCAGCGGCCATCCCGAGGGGGCGGCCCCCGGGCAACCCAGGGGCTTAGCAGGGGATTTGTAGCAAAAACATGCGCCACATGCAGGTCATTCAAATTAAGAGATTAAATTAAGCCATCCACTGTAGGAAGACAGAACAAAGAAATAAAGGATAATATTTGTATAAAACTATTAAGATTTTTGACACTTCTATTAAAACGTTTAGCTTCTAATACTTATATGTTGCCCATGTTGCCCCAGGGGTGGGGTTTTTTGTCTCAATTTTCTGCCCCACCCGAGGGGTTTTAGCATGTATTTGTTATGGCTGCTGTGACAAATGCCCCTGGGTGCCCGGGGGCCGCCCCCTCGGGATGGCCGCTGATACCCGCATAAAGCGTTCATTTCTATTCGGATCTCGAAGTTCTTTCATTGCATTGGTCTTGTAACTTTTTGCGTTGTTCAACTTCTAGCCGTTGAACCGAAAAGTGGGGCATCAACTTCTTAAACGTTTTGTGTGTTTTTGCGGTTGAGCGAAAAAAAGCGGGTTATCAACTTCGTGCAGGTTCTTTCGATGTTCAAGATAGCGAACCAGGTAAACTAAATAATTACGAATCAGGGTTTTGTACAATCAAATCAGCAATTGCTGTGCCGATATATCATTTGAAAAAAGGCAAAAGGCAATATTGTTTTTCAGAAACAGCAATATCGTTTTTCAAAAACAGCAATAACGTTTTTGAAAACAGCAATATCGACGATATTGCTGAACAGCAATTGCTCTTAAAACAGCAATTGCTGCTCAGCAATATCGGGGCAATAGCATGAGGAAGTTTGCGTCTTGACTGTATGTGTCCAAATACACTTCACAAATTGAGTTGTAAAAATACAAATTATGTACATTGTAAGAGTTAACATCATAAAAATCCTGAAAGCTGCTCAAGTTATTTCAGTGTGTCACCAGAGATTCCAATCGCGTTGTAAATTATCCCAATATACAGCAAAAGGTGATTAGGAGGTTTTGATGATTGCTGTTTGTATCATTAGCAACAAAATTTGTTTTGCAAGGGCAATTATATTTGCTTGGAAGGCTGATAAAAATTGGCTGAAAGAGTGAAACATTCACCACAAAAGGTGATCGCCTTTGCCATTGTATTCAAATGATCGCCTTTACCATCTCCAATATAATTTTCATATAGCACTATAAAAGATATTTCAGACTGCAGACTGGGATATTTTTATTAACTCATCACAAAGTTTCATGTATTTATACATGTACAGTGACAAATCAAAACGTGTACAGGAAATTATGGTCCAGCATATTTGATGACGATATTTGATGAGCCTCCTTTGTATGTGATTAGATAAATATAAATTCATGTGAAATCTTGACTCGGATCCTGATGTGAAATCCTGACTTTTGAGACTTAATTAGTTTATCTCCACTAAAGGACACATTTGCTACTGGGTCAGCATTGAAGCATAACATTATATATTATGTGCAAAAAACTCAGCAACCTCACTTTTTCTGGGAGTCCATTTTTTTATCGGTAAAACTGGCAATACTATTGTCAGTCTAGTGGAATCTCTGTTTACTACATATATACTGAAAACCAATCTCAGCTTAATAAATCAGTACTTACCACATATACCATCATTTACTCTAGATGAAGGGTAATTTTTAGGTTTAAATCCAGCATTTGTACAATGAAACTTCCCATTTGGACATGCAGATGTGCCTAGAGAGAGTAAAGATTAGTGAATTGGTGGATGACTCCAAAACATGCTTACCTCGTAATTATTTAATAGACAAAGTGTACATGTACATGATATTGGACTTATATATACCAGGTATTCAGATTGTTGTGTGACAGTAGACTATGGATAATTTTGCAGTTCGAATTGTTATTGGTACAATACATGTGTACTATATGCTGGTCTAGAATCTTGGGAATGCACACAGTAGAAGTAGAACTTCTTACCTGGTTCATCTGATCCATCTTTACAGTCGCAGTAGTCATCATTTATACTAGTGAATGGTATAGTGAGGGAGCCATCTAGACATGTAAAGTCTTTAGAACTATCATAGAAGGGAAGTTCTAGGCATAAAGAAAGGTAACCTCAGTAAATTGTATGATAATATGACCGGTAATCAAAGCTCCGACATTGTACATGATACATGTGCAAGTTCTTAAAATGCAAGTGACGGCATCTTGTTACAGGGTTTGAAATTAATGTTTGTGTGAACATTTTTAGTTGTCCCAAGGGCAACCACAGAACATGGTTTCTAGTTGTCCCAAGAATATTTAGGTTGCCATTGCCCCTGTTCTATACTAAACAAACATGTTTGGAGATACTGCAAAAAAGCACTGGACATCTGCTCTAACCAGAGTTGATGGCTGTGTTACTACTAAACTGAAATTTCATAGAAAAAAGTACCTCTTACATACATTATTATTGTACATGTACATGTATCTTTGATTTTATGTATCATGTCTATTCATGAAAATATCAGCATCAGCATGGCTTCTCCTTTTGGTGTTGAACTTTATTCACACTTTAAATACATTTTGGGATGCTACAGTACATTATTTTTATTATATGACTGTGACATAATTTTACCATATTAGGTTACAAAAATGGACTGACATGTGCCAGCACATTACCCACTAGTAAACCAGTATAAACCGATTTAGTACACATAAGAGAACTTTGGAAACCGCTAAAGCAAGCTGGTTTTACGAGATTCATACATTGTAGTTGTGTATCAGATCATTCTTTTTAGTTTATTATCCAATGAAATTAAAGGCACTATTCTGGCTTTCCGTTGCCTGCATCATTGATCTACATGTAAGAGATACACAGATTTCTTGATACTGTGAATATTTTGTTTTCGAAATGAAATCACATTAAAAAATCAAGTGTTGTATACTGGACAACCATTAATTTTGAACACTGGGGTATACATGTACATGTATGTTACAGGTCAAATTTATGTTCAGATCATTTTTGTCAACCTAGGTTTTTTTTAACCTAGTACAGGTATTTTTATTCAACCTACAGTAGTTTTTTTTTTACCTACATGTACAGTAGGTTATTTGTGTGTACTAAAAATAACTTCACCCTCCCCCTCTGCTTTCCTTCCTCCACCCTTATCACTTCCTTCCCCTACCCCTCTCACTATCTCCTTACAGTGCTACATTGTACACATACATGTATAATCAACTATACTACTGGTAATTACCATATGTATTTACATGTACATTTGTATGTTCAACTGTCCTTGCTAGTACTTGAACTGGCCACCAATGGATCTGTTGTGGTTTCAAATTTCTATTGGTATGAGATTTCTCATAATACCAGTTTCAAATTTTCATACCGGTTTCAAATTTTCATACTGGTTTCAAATTTTCAAAATTCTAAACACTTACTAGTATAACTTGTTCATAGTTCCTTGTGTTTAGTAGGTTGAGGATGGCATTGCAGTAAGACATATCAAGTTCTACCAAAGTATTTGGCAATAAAAATACTTTATCTTGTTTGCGTTGTTGATTTCTTTAGTACTTTAGTTTTTTCTGTATGTTGGGTTACGTTAAGGTTTGGATTAGTTCATACATGTATGACTATTGAAGGGTTGTTTAGTGGCTTAGCCCTAAATTAGTCACTAGCTCTAAATGGCTAAAATTAGTGACTAGCTGCTAAATGTGTGACTACATGAAGCTCTAAACACCCTAAATTAGTGAGCACCCATTGTCAATGGTTGGGTATTTTTAAATGTAGGGTTAGGATTTGTATTAGTTGTCATGCAGGCCATTGAAGGATTAGTCTTTGTTATTTAGTGACTATGTAGCTCTAAACACCCTAAATTAGTGAGCACCCATTGTGGACGGTTAGGGTGTTTTTAAATGTCGGGTTAGGATTTGTATTTAGTTCTCATGCAGGCCATTGAAGGATTAGTCTCTGTTATTTAGTGACTAGCTCTAAACACCCTGAGATCAGGGTTTGGTTTACTGGGAACTTACATTTACTGACTGGTTAGGGTTCTCTTTATTATTGGGTTTATTATTGAAGTTATTCCATCGCGCAGAATGACTGGACACTCTATTGTCTAATTACCTAATTTGCACATTATGTGATCATTGAAGCGCGCGGTAAGTTCAAAATCTTCGATCTGATTACAAGAGAATGGAGCAAAATCAGCCGACCTCTTCCACTAAAAGGCGATTTTGTTTCACTTATACATAAACTGTCCTCGATTTATAGGCTGCAAATGCTTCTTTAGATAATAAATATACTTCATACCAAAGCTTGGTGCAATGTATTAAAGGGAAGTGGTGTCCGTTTTTATTTGAAAATAGGGTAGTTTTAGCTAAATCTTGACTGAAACCAAACTTCACACAGTAATTTTAACGTTTTGCATTCGGAATAGTCATGATTTATAACCTGCAAATGGAAGATATTTTCCAATATTCAGCAATTGCGATGAAACATTCTACGAATTTCAATCATAGATGGGGTCCGTTTTAACTTTTTTGAGGGAATGAGCTAGTTTCAGATTATGCTTCATTAGAATTCAGAAAGACAATAACGCGGCAACGAGCACTCGGCCATGAACTTTCCTTAAACTCCGCCTCCTTACTATCCCCAGGGAGGTTGTTGTACAACAGTATTCCCTAGGGCTGTCTGCTTTTCTAAAGTTAAACTTGAAGCGATTGGCCGAGCCAGTTTAATAAAACAACAGCCGGCTGTGTTCTTCAAGAATAACTGACTCCCTGAATTATTAAACCTTTACAGAGTAATGGAAAGAGTTCCATCCAGTCTATTGTGAGACGGTAAACTTTTTTTAAGTTGAACTAGAAGCGCTTGGCCGAGTCGATCAGTATAATCAACCAACAGCCGACTGTGTTCTTCAAGAATAACTGACTCCCTTGGATTATTAAACCTTTACACAGTCTGTTGTGGGACGGTAAAGCTTTTATTAAGTTGAACTAGAAGCGCTTGGCCGAGTCAGTTTAATCAAACAACAGAGTTTTGAATTGAGCGCCGCCGATTGTTTCACTGTGCATTCTTACCGAAACTGATTCTTCTACCAAGAGTTTCGTATTGAGCGCCGTTCGTTTAACTTAGCGTTCTGTTGGCGTTAAAATAAAGTAAGTAACTTTATTTAAGTGTCAGATGTATATAGCTTTGCAACTAATTGAGGACACTAGTCCTACGATTTTACGTCCTTATCCGAGAAGACGTGAAGGTCTAACCATTTGCAGTTATTTCACAAAGATCTTTTTACCGAAACTTATTCTTTCACCGAGAGTTTTGAATTGAGCGCCGATTGTTTAACTTAGCGTTCTGTTAGCGTTCTTCCCGAAACTGATTCTTACACCAAGAGTTTTGAATTGAGCGCCGATTGTTTAACTTAGCGTTCTCTTAGCCTTCTTACCGAAACTGATTCTTACACCAAGAGTTTTGAATTGAGCACCGATTGTTTAACTTAGCGTTCTGTTAGCGTTCTTACCGAAACTGATTCTTACACCAAGAGTTTTGAATTGAGCGCCGATTGTTTAACTTAGCGTTCTGTTAGCGTTCTTCCCGAAACTTATTCTTTCACCAAGAGTTTTGAATTGAGCGCCGTTTGTTTAACTTAGCGTTCTGTTAGCGTTCTTCCCGAAACTAATTATTCTTACACCAAGAGTTTTGAATTGAGCGCCGATTGTTTAACTTAGCGTTCTTTTAGCGTTCTTCCCGAAACTGATTCTTACACCAAGAGTTTTGAGTTGAGCGCCCATTGTTTAACTTAGCGTTCTCTTAGCGTTCTTTACCGAAACTTATTCTTACACCAAGAGGTTTGAATTGAGCGCCGATTGTTTAACTTAGCGTTCTGTTAGCGTTCTTCCCGAAACTTATTCTTACACCAAGAGTTTTGAATTGAGCGCCGATTGTTTAACTTAGCGTTCTGTTAGCGTTCTTACCGAAACCGATTCTTACACCAAGAGTTTTGAATTGAGCGCCGATTGTTTAAAACCCTGCTAGCAGAGGTTCTTTTCTCTTACCCTCTCTCCAGCTGCTAGCAGGGTTATTGTTTAACTTAGCGTTCTGTTAGCGCTCTTACTGAAACTGATTCTTACACCAAGAGTTTTGAATTGAGCACCGATAGTTTAACTAAGCGTTCTGTTAGCGTTCTTCCCGAAACTTATTCTTTCACCACGAGTTTTGAATTGAGCGCCGATTGTTTAACTTAGCGTTCTGTTAGCGTTCTTTACCGAAACTGATTCTTTCACCAAGAGTTTTGAATTGAGCGCCGATAAATATAGTCTATAAGCTTTTATGTGGATTAAGTAATGATACTTAGAGTTGGTTCTAATTAATGCTTCTGCATGTTACTTTTATTGATAACTCTCTGGAGAATTTGTGTACAAGTTTTATCTATCAATCAACGTGAGATTGACAGGTTTGGCTTTGCGTTGAAGTGACGTAAATAACTTCACGTGACTGCTTGGACCAATCAAAAATCGTTTTCCACGGTCTATTGTGTAAGGACAGCTCATTTGAATATGTCCATGAAACAAAGGTCATTCTGCGCGATGCATCCCTTGAAATAATATTGCAACATCGTATTTCCAGTATGTCTAGGTTTGATGCAATATTTTTTCCCAGGTACATGCTTCATATTGGCCGCTTTTGGCTGCTCTAGTAGTCAAAGGGTTAACTCTGTCTGTTACAGTTTTTTGCTCAGCATGGAGTTTGCACATCTTAACAAAACAGTTTATTACCGTATTGTTGATTTCAGAATAGTTATCTTGGATCCACTTCCATGTTTTTTGTCGTCCGCAGTGTGCAACACGTGTGTGAGCTAGCGATAATGCATCATAGAGTTTTGACTTTGGAATTACTTCTTTTCTTTCTGGGGTGAATAGTTTGTTGTTTGCATAGATCCATTTTTTTTCTTTTTATAGTTTTTTCTTCTGGGCTTTCAGAAATTCCTTTGCTTTTTCATAGAATTGGACTTCAAGAAAGAAGTTCAGAGGCAATGTTTTGCTTCTCTTCTGTAGTTTCAGTTCTGTTATTGTTTTGTCGAAAGTTTCACGGTCGACACACAACTCTTCTAGATCTTCAACTTCACCTCCAGTTGCCATATTTACTGTTGGTAGATTGCATCGATCGTCCATCAGTTTTCAAAGTTTCAAGTCCGATTTTGTTAGTAGTGTGCATGCACGAATAAAATTAAGAGACTGGAAACAAATTAGCATAAGGAGAGGGGCTGGGCTCAACGATTAGTCACTTGTACAATAAATGATGGTGTTCAAATCAACAAGTGCTTCTGTGGCGCATTGTGTTAGATGACGGGATCACTGAGAAGCTAAAGTTAAAGTGCATATAAGCCCTAGCCAGTTATCTTTGATATCGATTGTACATGAAGTGGATAGTCCAACGGTAGAATATTTCTTGATTTGGGTGTTGCGTCTATGAGATATAAAGGTCTATATTTCCAATATGCTAATGATGTGATGTCATCACCGACATTTGCTGAATTTCTTTGTGCTTGTAAATTAAGCTATTTTCTAATTTTGAATATTTATTTTGTAAAATCACTTTGATAAGCTTCAAATATTACTTAGAATTTAAAAATAGGTAATTTGTCTCCACCAGCATGCTTTTGTATAATAAGTGAAGTCGGTGATGACATCACCTCATTAGCATATTGGAAATATAAACCTTTATATCTCGTAGACGCAACACCCAAATCAAGAAATATTCTACCTTTGGACTATCCACTTCATGTACAATCGATATCAAAGATAACTGGCTAGGGCTTATATGCACTTTAAGCCTGACCGGGCAAGGTTAGTAAGTGGATGGGCGACTGTCAAGGTAAGTAAGTAGTAGAGCAGGATAAGGTAAGTGAGCAGGGGGGACACGAAAAAAAGGAAATGGAAATAGGAAGGGAGAGGAGAAAAAGTAGAGGGGAGGGGTGGGTTGTCAAAAAATATTTTGTAGGGGAGGGGTGAAAATAATAAAACCAGTATGAAAATTTGAAACTGGTATCAGAAATCTCATACCAAAAAAAAATTTGAAACCACAACAGATCTGTTTGTCAGAGTGCCACTGAGTGATTGATGTGAAGTGCTACTAGTACCCAGTCCCCCATGGTCTAGTCCAAATTGGCATGCATATGTGCAGTAAAAACCTTATAACAGCTTGGCATTTCACTAAAACTGCACACAAAATTGGTGATACAAAGTATCATGTACATTGTACATGTAAGGTTAAAATTAATGTGACCTGTAACAGATTCAATAATTTTTGAAGTAAATATATCAGCTAAGGATAGACCTAAAGGCATGAACTTGGTTCAATGCCAAAATATAAAAAATAAGAAACTAAAACCAGACAATTAATGCAAAAGATAAGCACTGTACAGTATATTGTGACTAGGCCATTCAACATAGAAACAGCTGCACCTGAGAGATGTGTCAGTAGATGAATTATTAATCCAACCAAGTTGAAGGCCAGAAAAAAATTACACCACATCAGAGACAGATAATTATAAATTATCTGATACACGTAATTTACCTACATGTACATTGTAAAAGCAACATAAACCAGGGTGTGATAAAAGTGCTGCCCGATAGTCCGGATCTAGTGGATTTCCCTGTCAGGCTAGTACTGATTAGTTCGAGAACTTGCCTGATAGGCAAGAAACCAAAATAGGCTTCTAAAGTGTTTTAGTTAAATCATACATGTAGTTAATAGAGTGGAATGGTTATAAAGGTATTAAAAAGGGTAAAGGTATTCATTTATATAGCACAAATTCTATATGAATATATTCAAATGCACTTCACAAGACTATTTTTGTGATACGGACTGCTATTGTGACACAATGTGCTGCCGTGCAGTTTACAATCATGAGTGATTGTTAGTACCTCAGAATACGAGACAATCCCCTACTCTATCTCAAAATAACACAACAGGTTCTTTCACATCCCCCTCGTATAGATTAGATTAGAAGAGACAAGGCCAACAACTTATACATCCCTGCCTAAGGATGCAGCTGGGATTCAAAACCCCAACCTCCCACACTCTAGACGTACTCTACCAACTGAGCTAACCAGTGCCAGGTTATGAAACCCAGCTACCTTCTTTGTTAATGATATGTCTTTCTTCGCTTTTTCAGCCGTGGCATTGTACAAAACACAATAGAAATTCCAATATGTTAATCAATCATCCAATACAATGTAGACCAGTTCACGGTTAATTCCGACATTTTGAAAGGGGTGCAAACATGGTGCAAAATACAGTGTTTGTATGGTAATCCGATGCCAAATAAAATCTATAAAATCGAATTTCTGAAATATTCTTCAGATACAAACTTAAGATACCAGGTAAAAGATTAACTGATCGCAATTTGAAGGATATAGCTGTACTGAGAAGCATGCAATTGTATTTTCAGTTTCCCATACATTTGGCCGTAAAAACAAGTCAAAGTCCACGGGAAAATTTACAGACAAATGTATGGAAAACTGAAAACTCGATTGCATGCACAGCTAGTCATCCCTCAAATTTCTATCAGTTAATCTTTTACCTGGTATCTTAAGTTTGTATCTGAAGAATATTTCAGAAATTCAATGTTACAGATTTTATTTGGCATCAGATTCCCATGTACAAACACTGTATTTCGTGCCATGTTTGCACCTCTTTCAAAATGTTGGAATAAACCGCGAACTTGTCTATAGAAACGTGTGGGTTTAGTCTTTCAGGGGACGCTAATGAACTATGACCATGCACAATCTTTTGTCTTACCCCCTTCCAACATAAATCACAGCACCTTTGTTAGCCCCTTTGAAGTTTGCCGGGTTTCCTAACCATTCCACTCTATTAACTATGGCTAAATAAAAATTTGGGCAAATGGGCTAGTGGAATATGGTTGAAGCTTGCCTGAAGAGAAATATTTCACTTCATTTTCTTCTAACCCTGAATACCCAGGTATGTTAATAAAGCTGCGACTCCAGCTAATACAAGTACAGATGTAGTAAAAGGTTAAATTAATACAATACAAGGGGATCGATTTTAATGTAAGTTTTGAGTTTGTCTGACGTCATTACCTTTTTATTTTACGTACAACTTTAGTGTCTTTAACGTCAGAACTTCCTTGTATGTGAAGAATATTATCAATCTCTGACACCAACCATGTCAGTAATCTGCACTGTGGCCTGTGGGTGCCAAAATATTCGGCCAAATCACAAATGACATCTTCAATCAAAAAATTTATATGACTTCGCCGTTAATTACTTAATGTCTTAATGAGACCCATGTTCAAGAACTGTTGCACTGGTCGGACAATAGCTCTAATTCTAGAACCCCTTACTTTATAACCTATAACCTCTCCTGACTCTCGTTCAAATTCCGGGTTCAAATACACCGACAAACCAGGCCCCAACAACTGCAAGCAGACAATGAAGCTGGTCTCGTTAAATCGATGACGGTTCACATAAAGTAAAGCGGTGCTCAAAATTGCACACTTACTTGTTACAGCTACTCCTCGTATGGTTAAAGCCAGTCCTAACCTTGAGAAGATATGGGGAAGAACAAGGACAAGATACAAAATAGTCCTTGACATACGCTTCCATGCCGCCATGTTGGATACACGTGTCTACCGGGGAATCGACTCGGTACGAGTGACGTCACTACTACATGAGGTCCACAGGTAGCCCAAGTGCAGTCCAAAAATTGAATTCGCTATTATCGCACTTCGGCCATCTTGGATTGAAAGCGAGGCTTCCGGGTTGTCGGTTACGTAGCTGTTGTTGGTACTTCATCTCCACTTCTGTAATTCCAATTGTACAAATAATAGCCAGAAAAGAAGATCTAGGGATTCTTTTCACATATTTGATTCCAATAAACAGCTCTGAAAGCGATGGTGTTTGAAAATACGCGGAGATGTCGACCCACACTTCAGAGTTCGATAAATAGCCAGAGGTAGAGTGAGGAAAAAAAACAAGTAATACTTCTTCGGTTAAAGTGTCACAGGTTCCCTCAGACTCACAGCTAGCACCGGTCTCTACATGTAAAATAAGAAGAGAGAAACCTCACCTAGCAGGGCGAATGGAACATGTTAAGTTATTTTTCTCAATAAATATATATATATACACGTGCAGGTCATCAGTCATCAAAATTATATTTTGATATTTTTTAATGCACATGGGACTATTTTCACGTTGATCGTTATTTTTCATTTTACGAATAAGACTTGTGTACTTTGCACACCACTAATAATAAATTGGCACTAATTTTGAAATTGTCATGACCATCATATTAAAGTTTTAATGTGTGAATAATATTTTTTATGTAAAATATATTATATATCATGTATTTGTACTGAATCAAAGGCAAATATTTTGGGAGGTTTTATTAGAATGGTCATGGGTGTTATGCAATGATATTTATCACTGTCAAATTTCTGGTATGAAATGAAGGTTTATTTATTAGTTAATCTGGGATTTTCATGTGTGATTTTCTTAGTAATACCACGATCACCTCAGCTTTCTTTGTTTGTTCAGGGACATTTAAACTCTAAATTCCCTCATCAGCATGCATACTTGTTCTAATTTTCTCTCGTTGACATGCAAGAATGAAAATTAGAAGGGCATGCATGCTGATGAGGGTCATGGCAGGTCATTATAAAAATTAGTCCCTAGCAGAGTGCATGAATGCCTGTCAACCCTGTACCCTACCTATTTTATGGCTCAAGAAAGGTCTTCTCTTCATTTGTCAAACCCGCTTCTTCCATACATGTGAGATAATTATACTTAAAACCACAAACATGACATGATTAAACTCTATGCGTGCTCCTGGAATATTTAGTCAGCCACATATTACATTTTGTTTTTACATTTTACTTGACATTTTATTTATTCCTCACAAAATCAACACACTTGCAGGGTCCAGTTCAACCAATGGTGCTCAATCAAGCATAACAAAACGTTAAAAAAAAAAAACTATAGTAACTTTAGTTTGGGCAGAGAAAAACTAAAGTCCTCTGAGATTAGTTTCATTAGTCAGTGAGAATAGTATTACAAAGTATTTTATAATCAGCTGTTTTTTACTCACTGGATATTTTATCGATGTCTGAAGTATGGGTCGACATCTCGGCGTATTTTCAAACTCCATCGCTTTTAGAGCTGTTCATTGGAATCAAATATGTGAAAAGAATCCCTAGATCTTCTTTTCTGGCTATTATTTGTACAATTGGAATTACAGAAGTGGAGATGAAATAGCTTTTTCATCCAAACTCGCGACCAACAACCGGAGCAAATAGTAAGCGCTACGTAATCGACAACCCGGAAGCCTCGCTTTCAATCCAAGATGGCCGAAGTGCGATAATAGAAAAGCGGCTAAATACAGGAATGGCTCACTTAATTAATTCATGGAATGACCATATAAACTAACTAAAATTAGCAGTAGTTTTAAAATGTACAAATTTGACAGCATTTGAGTGACGATGGTTGTTTAGTGTAGTGGTTGCGACGTTTGCCAAATGAGTCGGGAGGAGCGGGGTTCGAGTTCCAGTAAATGTCTCATTTTTTTTTACCTCAACATTTTCTTGAGAAGTTTTTCTTCAGAACCCTAGCTCTAGGTGGGTAAGATCTTGTTTACTGACCGGTTAGGGTTTTTTTATGGTTCAGGGTAGGATTTTAGTTAGTTTATATTGTCATTTCATGAATTAATTAAGTGAGCGATTCCTGTATTTAGGAGCTCGTCGATAATAGCGAATAGGGCCCGTTTACAAAGAGATAGGGTTACCCTAGCACTAGGGTCGAAGATAGCCCGAGTTTACTAGCAAAATGATTCAGGTAGGGTTACCCTACTGCCCGGGCCAACACAACACAAGCCAGTTGAAGTCTCTTTCAAATATATTATTACTTGGGCTGTGGCAGCACGAGTCTATCTCTTTTTTGTTCGGTGCCAATCTCGTTCCCAGCGGTAGGTCACCGCTGGCCGAAAAACGCGCGGGCTCTGGGAACGAGATTGGTTCGCCTTTCGTGTACTGCAGGAGGTAGTAGAGCCTTGCGCTTGGACTGCTTGTTTTCCGTTCAATCAGGTTCTGGAACACGCGAATGAAGTCGTGGTATTCAACTGGGTCGCCACTAAAAACTGGGATATCGGGTATCGCGGATTGCGGAATTTCCTCCGACGTAACCAAATGCTTCGAATTTCTTCAAAAATCGGATACGTCCTCTAGCAAGTCTCGAACTAGGTTCGTAGGTCAAATTCGAACGACTGTAACTGTTAAGACTCTAGAGGTTGCGGAACTCCACGAAACTTTGCAACATGAAGTTACTTGGGCTAGAAAATTCTTGTTTCTGTTCTAGACTACTAACAAATTCGTAGGCCGGGAATATTTTGCCATAGTATTTTCGGTTGACGCGATTTCCACCTAGAAAATCCGAACAGCTAATAGCTTTCTAGAATACGTCAAAAGAAGTAGGCGCCTTAAAATGGCTAGATAAGCTGCAGACAACTGGTTTCAAACGAATTTCAAAAAGTACTCGTTGGGTGCCCTTGACTGATTACAAAACATTCATTATCATCATTACTCGAATTATTCCTAACATCTCTTTTGTATTACCTTGTTCTATTTATGAATTAATTAATGTATTATTATTTTTTATATGTGGAGCCGGTGTGGCGCTGTGGTTAAGCGCTTCGCCTCTCACCTCTGTGACCCGGGTTCGATTCCTGTTTACGGCGCTACATGTGAGTTGAGTTTGTTGGTATCTTGCCCTTGCTCCGAGGTTTTTTTCTCCGCCAGTTCTCCGTATTTCCTCCCTCCACAAAAACCAAGATTCCAACTCGATCTGTGGTTCGTTCCATGTATTACCACGTGACCTGAAACGAGACTCCTCATTGGCCGATGTGTCACGGAGTTATTAGTTGGCTCAGCTACCGCGGCCCTCTTAACAAAAGGGGAAGTAACTTTAAAAACTGTCACCTTTACTATTTAGCAGATTCATATCACTTAAATTTGTCAGATATAACGGAGTTCTTGTGAAAGATCTGTAACAGGCTTACATGAATTTATATTCAAAATCTGAATAAGCTGTTTCAGTCCTAGTGGAGAAAGCTAGGTTTCGGTGATACATTAGAGCCACACCGCGGCAAAACGTTACGCGCATGCGTATTTGCTATTTCTTGTCGGCGCCCCCAGTTTCCCGCGAAAACTGAAATGAAACAACAGGCACATACCCGTGATTTTAAAATTTCTGCTTAAAAGCATCCATTTGTGAACTGTTTTGTCAAAAAATAAGAAAACTACTTAAAAGCTAAGCCTAAGACTTTAACAGATTGAAGTTTTCTTAATTTGTAATTCATTGTGAGTTTACTAAGTTATAAAATTATTTACTAAAAAAGTTGAAACCCTCGGTAATTTGTATTTGATAGCAGAGCCTTCGTTCTTTTGGCCAGCGGAGCATACCGTTTTGCCGCGGTGTACATTAGAGCCTGCATGACTGAAAACAGCCGCCTGTCGTCGCGGTTCAATTCGGCTCAATCCCGGTTTCTGGGAAACTACCCACCCACCCCTCCCTTGTATGCATCGTTCTATTGATGATTGACCATTAAAGGTTAGGGTGGAGTGTGGGGGAGGGGTGGAGGTTTCCCAGAAACCGTGATTGATCCCCGTTTTCTTGTGCTACTTGAACATATATTCTTGGCAAAACTGATCTCAAAGCCGGAGCTAAACGTTTGACTGAACATGTTGATCGAAAAAAAACTTTCACCCATCACACAAAATGTGAGGTGCTACTGATCTGAAACAGTCTAACATTGTTGGAACAAGCAATGTTGGCCCAGTTGTACTACAAGTGTTCGAACGTGTAACCCTGACTTAGCTTTGGCGGAATAGAAAAATATTTAGTAATTTCAAAATTCGCAAGCGACAAGCATTTTGGGCACGGCACTCCTAACTTGAGCACGGCACTCCTAACTTGGCACGGCACTCCTAACTTCTTGAGCACGGCACTCCTAACTTCTTGAGCACGGCACTCCTAACTTGAGCACGGCACTCCTAACTTCTTGAGCACGGCACTCCTAACTTCTTGAGCACGGCACTCCTAACTTCTTGAGCACGGCACTCCTAACTTCTTGAGCACGGCACTCCTAACTTGAGCACGGCACTCCTAACTTCTTGAGCACGGCACTCCTAACTTCTTGAGCACGGCACTCCTAACTTCTTGAGCACGGCACTCCTAACTTCTTGAGCACGGCACTCCTAACTTCTTGAGCACGGCACTCCTAACTTCTTGAGCACGGCACTCCTAACTTGAGCACGGCACTCCTAACTTCTTGAGCACGGCACTCCTAACTTCTTGAGCACGGCACTCCTAACTTCTTGAGCACGGCACTCCTAACTTCTTGAGCACGGCACTCCTAACTTCTTGAGCACGGCACTCCTAACTTCTTGAGCACGGCACTCCTAACTTGAGCACGGCACTCCTAACTTCTTGAGCACGGCACTCCTAACTTCTTGAGCACGGCACTCCTAACTTCTTGAGCACGGCACTCCTAACTTCTTGAGCACGGCAGTCCTAACTTCTTGAGCACGGCAGTCCTAACTTCTTGAGCACGGCACTCCTAACTTCTTGAGCACGGCACTCCTAACTTCTTGAGCACGGCACTCCTAACTTCTTGAGCACGGCACTCCTAACTTGAGCCCGGCACTCCTAACTTCTTGAGCACGGCACTCCTAACTTGAGCACGGCACTCCTAACTTCTTGAGCACGGCACTCCTAACTTGAGCACGGCACTCCTAACTTCTTGAGCACGGCACTCCTAACTTCTTGAGCACGGCACTCCTAACTTCTTGAGCACGGCACTCCTAACTTGAGCACGGCACTCCTAACTTCTTGAGCACGGCACTCCTAACTTCTTGAGCACGGCACTCCTAACTTCTTGAGCACGGCACTCCTAACTTCTTGAGCACGGCACTCCTAACTTGAGCCCGGCACTCCTAACTTCTTGAGCACGGCACTCCTAACTTGAGCACGGCACTCCTAACTTCTTGAGCACGGCACTCCTAACTTGAGCACGGCACTCCTAACTTCTTGAGCACGGCACTCCTAACTTCTTGAGCACGGCACTCCTAACTTCTTGAGCACGGCACTCCTAACTTGAGCACGGCACTCCTAACTTCTTGAGCACGGCACTCCTAATTTCTTGAGCACGGCACTCCTAACTTGAGCACCGCACTCCTAACTACTCGAGCACGGCACTCCTAACAACTCGAGCACGGCACTCCTAACAGGCGGGTCGAGGCTACCTTTTCACAGGATCTCAGCTCTCCCAGATTTTCGAGCACACGTACCAGGAACATTTCCATGTACACGACAAAAATAAGGGGTGCCGTACCGAAAACAATTGGCATAGGTACCTAAAATTTAAGAGGGCCGTACCCAAAATACTTATCGTGTACACGGGGCTTAAATTGCAGGTTACGTCATTCCCGGGATGGGCCACGAGTCGGTCAACACTGGTATTTGGTGGTCCCTTCTAGCCTGAATTTCAGCCGTCTCCTCTGGTTCGTTCCTCCCGAGAGAGACGTCTGTATCCAATAGCCGATAATGCCGTCCAGTGACGTCAAGGCGGATTAACAATTTAATTTATGCAAATATAATAAAACTGTCACGGCGGTAGTAAGAGTTCGTGAGAAATATTTATTTGAGATTATGCCGACCAAAATAAAAGCCTTACCTATATTATATATCTCCATCCCATTTGCTTCTCAAGTGCCTCTTATGCTGTGAAAGCCTTTCCGAAGCAACAAATCGTTATATTATATTTGGAGGCAAAGTACAGTTGATCTTTGTCTTTCCGTTGATCTTTGTACATGTCTCGCGATATGCCGTTCAAATCGACACAGCTACGAGATATTACCTAGTATGTAAATGATGCAACAGAAAAGTAGAAAAACATGGAAGGATAATGGAGAATTTTCTAAGAAATACGAAGACTCTTTTACGGGAAAGAACAGTTCCTTGAAGGGAGTAGCGACATTCTTTACCACTGCGAGTGTGAACAAATAATCGATTGTCAACAACCCTGCGGACGCGACGGGATAAAATGTACGTTTACAGGTTAGTCGGCCGGTTATTGTGCAGGACACTTTCAATCCATTTCCAGATGTTTTCCTTACGAATTCAAGGTCTTTGCCAAAGACAATCACTCCACTGAAACTCCACGATCAACAATCACGAGTCCAAAGTGAATCCTGCCGTCTTTCTCGGCTGATAATTCTGATAATTCTGCAAAATTATAGAATATGAACCAATCAAAAATCACTACCAGGTTTTCTGGTAGTGACGTCACTGGATGGCATTATCGGCTATTGGATTCAGACGTCTCTCGGGAGGAACGAACCCAGAGGAGACGGCTGAAATTCAGGCTAATCAAAATACAATAGAACGAAATACACAATACAATAGAACACAATACAATTTCGTAGTAATTCCTGTCTGCCTACATGAAGGGAGAACCTGGTATTTAGTAATGCCTTTGTAATGCTTGACGTTGATTACAAAGAAGTGCTCATGCGCACGAGATCGCACTGTTCATAATATATGGTATATTTTACAACATCCAATTTTCTCGCTTTCAGATTGGTTCTCCGGTGTGTGCAATTTAAGTACAAACAATGAAAATGACGTCACTCACAAGCAGTGGTAACTCTTTGCAAAGTGCTTCAGTCACGGCGAGATTTGTGAATCCAAATGGCTGTTAACTTCTCTTCCAAAAACAAGAAAATGAGGATTTCACAAGTATTTCATCACTAGAAGTTAATCGGTGAATCAAATTTCCTTGTATGCTGCCATTTGTCAAAGAAAGCTTTCTCTCGGCGCCGGTAATTAGAAGTATTTACGTTTCGACTTTCAATGGCCTTTTTCGACTCGAAAACAGTTTATTACGCTTTTGTTCCACTTGAGTTTTGAACATTTTACGACGTCATTTCTATGATAAATACGAGTACGGACAATGGAAGAATGTGCGATTTGTTAATTAAAGATACTGACTGCTACTAACAGTATACCAATACAATAGCTATCAGTTTCCTGTTGAAACTTCAACATATCCGAAAATACAACGTATGTTTCCACGTCGCTCAATCAGGCATGTTAAAGTCCTGTAAACTACACGTGCGGTCCAGTATAGTATTGAAAAGTTCTTTCTGGAAAAAATGATTGGAATGTTCCTAACAAATGATTGAGAGAATGGAGCAAAAGCTAGTTTTAGGGAAGGGAGTTAAATTTTACGGTGAATGAAGTCGTCAAGGGAAGAAAAACGAAATGCTCGGCTATATTCACAACTCTGCGTATTGTTGTAGTTTCGCGTTTTGAACCTTCTCGCTGGTATTTAAGAATGTTTAACTTCAGAATGAGGCTAACCCTGCGTTCATGCGTCTGTAGTCACTGCATTCAGCGGTAATTTTCGAATACGAAACTGGAGTATTAGTTGTGTAATTTCCCGTTATGCTCACGGACAGCAAATATCGGTTCACGTGACGCATCAGGTCCAGTGAGGTCCGGGCATTTTTCTTTTCCCCTTTTTCCTTACGGTGAATTTTCTGTGCCCACGCAGAGCTCCTCTATTGAACTATATAGAACTTAACCTAACCTCCTTTTAAGCATCAAACAACGCTTTGCGTTAAGTACTACTAATCCTTTATTTGGGGAAAAATAATTTCTATCTTACAACACTTACATTTTATATATATATATATATAAATCTCTGCAATAACTTCAATGTAAATTGTATTGGCCCGGTTTCAGACGCCTAACGAACGCTGGCACCTTATGCGTTCGGCACACGACTGGTTCTTGCCTTTTAACTTAATATATGACGAGCTACAAAAGGAATACTGCTCATAATCGTACTCATGGTTCACAGGTAACCAAGAGAACGTGGAGTTTTTTTTCTTCAAGCGACTCTACTAGGGTTCGAACTCATACCCCTTTGCGTGTAGTGCAGAGGTCATCACCACTAAACTAAGCCCGCTTACCGCCCAATGTGACAAATGTTTATCTTTATCCTTGACTGGTCACGAGAATTACGATTATAATTTCAGCAGCCAATACCAATTTACGATAATCGTAATTTCAAACTCGAGACCATGTTGGCAAAGGAATAAGAGAAGACGCCCTTCCCGTGCTCCCTTGCACCCATTCTCCTTCCCAAGCCAAACCCCACCAAATGTACCTTGGTACGAGGCAGTTTATTCCGGGGGGGGGGGGGGGGGGGGGGGTACTTACATGAAAAATGGGTATGTATGTGAGGCGAAGAGGCTCAAACCCTGACCCTGTTTGACCCAATCCGAGCTCCAAAACCCTGATTGCCCCCTTTTGGGGAAAAAAACCCTGATTGCCCCTTCTTTAAATTGTTTTCAAAACACGGTCGGAATATCCTGGCCGGTATACCGCGTACCGGGATTTCATGCAAAATACGGAACATTTCAAGTCGGGACGTGGCATTGGGTAAACAAATCAGCTTGTACTGAAGTACGAATTAGCGGCGTCACGATGTATGGGAACCTCAGTGCTTGCATGTGGGCAGGCGATCAAAATGCGGCAACAGAATGTCTTTTTTGACATAATAGCTAAAAAAAATAAACTGCCTAAAAAATACTGAACCCCGACCCTGACTGCACCCAAATTAAACTCAAATCCTTACCCTGATCTGCCCAAATCAGGTCAAAACCCTGACCATACCTGCCCAAACTGAGCTCAAAACCCTGACCCACCTGGGCGGCACATACATAATACGTCACAAACAGGAGTACCCCCCCCCCCCCCCCCCCCCCCGGGTGTTTATTCCTCCAAATCGCTAACATTGGTGGATATATATTCAATTACAGTGACTACTGAAACCGTTACCACTTAGACAACGAGAACCAATCACATTGCAGAACGAAAACAAAGCGTTTCGACTTAATACTTGAGCCAATCAGTGGCGAGTACAAGACAATAGCATTTCGAGCTTCGATCCAGTAAAAGGCGAATTTGGTGGCCTCGTTCTGATGTTAGTCTTTCGAATGAAGCAAATCGCATAGATATGATAGGATTTATACTTGGAATGTTTTACAATGTGTTTAGTTTTCGTTGTCTAGATCTAAGTGGCGCCAGTTTCAGTAATCTTACCGTAAGGAATAGAAAATATTTACCGTGTTTCCATAGCGTTTGGCGAGAAATGGCAGTGACAACACGACCCTAAAGGGCGAGGTATTTCCACTGCTACTTCGAGTTTTTCCAGTCTTCCACAAGTGTTTCTATAACTATGGAAACACGAAAAATATATATATTTCCTTTCTAAAATAAACAAGCAAAAGACGAAAAAACGCTCGCTTTATTTGATAATCAAAACGTAAATTCTCTCAACTAGCTCAGGAGGGCGCGCAACTTTCTATAGAGATTTATTAGAAACCAACTAGTGTTCTATCACGAATCCTGCAATCTGATTGGCTAAGCTATTCACTATCTATTCTGTGACAGATAATGAGTAGCGAGAAAGCCGGTTTTCTAAAGCAAAACAATGGCTGTAAAAATGTCAAAAAATCTTCTTGTTTCAGTTAAGATTGAACTACTAGTTTCTACTACAACAAATAAACTACTCGCGCGCAGTTTCTATGGCTGATAGTTCATTCGTAGCTACATTCCTCGTCAACTATCAGCCGATAGAAACTTCCAGCTCATAGTCTAATTGTTAAATAGAAACACGGCTTTCAGCCAATCCGAGCGCGCATACGATCGAATCTATTTTATAAATTGTATTTACCTACTGAGTGAGTATGGACGTGTATCGCTTCCTTGCATTAGCTTTTGGTTTACAGTCGAACCTCTACACAACGGCCACCGTGGGGACAAAATGTCGTGGCCGTTGTGGGGAGGTGGCCGTTAGTGGAGTTTCGACTATATTAATAAGGATCACTGTGCTAACAATATATCACACCTGGTGGACCGCAGACAGTCTAAAATATTGTGTTGTGTAGCCACTGTCATGCCGCATATCTTACACCGCTCTAACTTTTACCCAAATGTTCAGAAAACTGAAGCCAGCATTCTGAACTGGGACGTAACTAGAGTACGCGTGATTTGAGCAGCAAGTTGCTTACTGTTTCTTACTGTTATATAGTGGTTATTACTGTAGTCAGCTAACCAGATGGTACGGCTGTGTATTTTAGAGTCTCGTATTTTGGGCGAGCCTTCAGGCGAGTAAAGATACATAGCCATATTAGCATATAGTAAACAACTTATTAGTCCGCTAACCTAAATCTTTAAAAACCTGCATTGTGCAGGGAACCGGGAAGCCGTTTTACTTTTACTACCCCAATACGGTCTCATGCGTCTTGCCTTCTTGTGCATATTGGCGGTGTTCACTATTACTACAACTGCCAGAATCCTTTGCACTGATTCTTTTGTTTTTCTAATTGGACCATTGTCTTGGTATTCTCAGAAGAATTTGAAAATCCGAATAAGAAAAGCAATTTCAAAAGGATTCTGGTAGTTCTATTCAACTGACGTAATTGCGTGCTTTGTTTGCAGATTGAAATAATAATTCATAATTACTGGATGGCCAATTTGAAAATGTATTCGAAATAAATCTGTTGATATAACGGCTGTACATAATGTAGATCTTCAGACAGTAGTACGTTGATGACCTTCAAAAGTTGAAGCAAAAAATGTGAAACTGCCACGTAACGAGATCCACGACGAAATTATCTCTGACTAGGCGTGTTCGCTCTTCTGGCAGATAGACTTACTACATACGCAAACAACTATTACTTCTTAATAAAGAACGGTAACTACGTTTTATGCATTCAATATGACAAAGACATAATACAGTCAGTATTTCCAGTCTCTTTCGCAACCGTTCTTAGGGTCGTGACACAAAAACTCCCCCCATTCCTGTCCCCACAAACAGCTCCTCACCCAAGCCAACATTCCTTTCATACTCGCTGCTAAGGGCTCGGCTCCCGAAACATAGGAATTGAGAGCGCCAGGTCTCGGGTATAAATTGTCATAGCTTCAACGCAACCAGTTTGTGATATGACCAAGTTAACGAGAGACCTTTACATTACATCGCCGACGGGTCGCAAACAAATACACGTCAACTGGTTCTATCGTAAAGGCTTTTTTTAACGTAACGACTCGCAAACAATCGCAACCAGTTTGTGATGGGTGAAATCTATTAACCATGTGGGATGCGGCCGAAAATGAAAAATGGTAAATGGCATACAATACGTATACGTAATTGTTATACGATTTACCATGTTCGTGATGTGATCGAGTCAATCGAATACCTTTACAATGCGTTGCGATGGGTCGCCGACAGTACTATCTTTACATATCATTTACGACTGTCAACGACCCATCACAACGTACGTAAAGGTACTTGATCACATCGCACACATGGTAATCTATTACGTATATGTTTTGTATGTGATTTACCATGTTTCATTTTCAGCTTCATAGTTTTCATCCATCACAAACTGTTTGCAAGTTCTTACGTCTATATATAGGCGAATCCTTGCTGACGTCATTGTTTACATTTTTGCCTCATTAGCATAAATTAAACTTCAAGCTACAAACAAACAGACTATATCAGTTGAAAGAGAATTTTAAACTGAGTAACCACCGAAAATTTGAGATTGATATCTTAAATATTTACGGAGAAATTGACTTTTCAAAACTATAAAATGGGCTGGGGACAAGAGTTGCTGACAGCCATACATTCATTGTAAATTTTGAGCTTTGTAAACGCTCATTCCTCAAAATATATTTATCATATCACTCTCAAATGTTCGGTGATTATCAAGTGTGACAATCTCTTTCGATTTATGGACTCTGTTTGTTTGTATGTAAGTCGCTTGAAGTTTGATGTATGCTAATGAGGAAAAAACGTAAACAAGGATTCGCCTATAGAAAGTAGCTTCATGAACGGCTTGTCAAGGATACTACCCTTTCAGGGACCGAGTACAAAACACTTATGATCTCAAAATATCTAGACTGTCATGAAAACTGAAATCGCAGTAAAATCGATTTATTTTGCAATGCAAACATGTTGGAATTTCTTTTGAAAGTGTATTGCGCAATAGTTTTGATGACGTCAAGAAGTTGTCCGAGTAAAGCTGACCTACTCATTCTACTGGAAAATCTGAAAAAAAGCTGTGTCAAAGCAATTTCAAGAATAAAAGCGTTAGAAACAATAATTAGCGAATTATATACGAAAATGACTGAGCGGTGATAATTATGTTATGTCGACAACTGACGTCATCAAAACTATTGCGCAATACACTTTCAAAACATTCCTACGCGCTCGCATTGCAAAATAACTTGTTTTTATTGTGATTACGGGTTTCAGAACAGTCTAAAATATCATTTTCAGGCCATAAGTGTTTTGTACTCGGGTATCGCTTTAAAAACCCAGTTGTGTCCAGGTTTTGACTGAATTAATCAATACTGTGTCCATAAAAACTAACAAGATAGCTCGATAACAACACTTATCGCTTCTTCCTGCGTCTGCGAGGTTTACGCGTCTTGGAGCTGTCATGGAAGTTATCGTCTCTGAACTGGCCAAAAATATCACGAAATAATTCCTCACGGAACTCTTCATCGGACCTGTTGACGAAAAGATAAAAAGACATCGGGCATTCGAAGCTCGAAAAACTAAAAGGCGAGAGAGAAAGAAGAAATAGAGGAGCCTCTGTTGTTATCCGCTGAGAATCTCACTTCCATGCGAACATTAGGTTCAGAATTTGAACCTCGTCCCTGATTGGATAATCTACTCATTACCAGGCGCAACCGTGAGTGCTGGTTGTAACGGTAATTTTAATTGGCTTGCTTACCAATGGCCCAGCAAAACCGGTTTGACGTGTTTTCTTGATTTGAAACTCAGCGCATGGAAGACTGTTACAGTTTATTGACACCAGGACAATCAATAACAACCTTAATGTGACCATGCATTGACATTGTATCAGACTCACGTGGACCAGTAAAAAGGGGAAGCTATACAGTCATTTCAAAACGTTTTTACTTTTGAAAAGCGCAAAGCACAGCTCGCAAAAGGTAATCCAAGACCCAAGTGATTATTGGGAAACAGTTCCCGCATTATGTCATGGTACTGCGCATGTATCGAGTAATCGCTCGGTTGGTGGCTGTTAATTGGATACAAACAGTTAAACTTCCCTCCCTCAATGCTTGATTGAAAGGATTTTCAATATTTTCCTTGGAGACTGTTTATATACACAGTTTGTTAGTCATATTTGCATATTTGCTTTGATTTTAAGCATCCCACACGGCCGAGAGGTTCGTTAGTTCATATCAAAATCGGCGGAAATAGCTGTTTCCGGCCCGGAACGCGAATGTAAAGTCTATTACCGTGACACAGCCCCTTTAAATCAGTGTTTGTTATACGTTTTGGAGTAAACTACGAATACAGCCATGCCCAGAAGTCCGAACTCTTTGAACTTTCTTAAAGCTAGAGTCGGAAATCAATGTCAAATTGAATTAATCTTTGTCGCTTAACGTCTTTCAGGATCGGAAAAACCATATTACACAACTTTCCGTGTAATAACCTCATTGAACATACTAGAGGAGATTTCGTATCATTCGGGACAAAAAAACGGCATGTCCATAGTCGAGCCAGGGTGGTACAGGCTGGTGGGATTCGGCCGCTGATTGGCTAGACCTTTCGCGCGCGCTGATTGGAGAATTTCGAAGAAGAGCCTGGGTGTCGGAGAGCCAGGGTGGCGCAGTGGTTAAGCGCTTCGCCTCTCACCTCTGTGGCCCAGGTTCGATCTCTGGACGCGGTGCCATATGTGAGTTGAGTTTGTTGGTAGCTCGCCCTTGCTCCGAGGGTTTCTCTCCGGTTTTCCTCCCTCCGCAAAAATCAACACGCTAAAATTCCAATTTGATCTGTGGATTAGCCGGGTCCTGGCTTTGATCAACCCCTATGGTTGTATCAGGTCTCGTTAGAAATTCAGAGTTTTTCAGATTCAAATTCATTTATTTATCCAAAGCACAAGATTATAAAGCACAAAATAATAAGAGAACAAAAAATGGAAAGGAGCATAAGCTTAAAAACCCAGAGGGTTACAAAATCGTACTGTAACTTACTGTGCCGTGTAATTTGATTGTCTCAGAAAGAACTGACAACAATAGGAAACCATTTGAATGCCAGGGCATGCCATACAGTAACCGTGCCGTAACTTGTCCACTCATACGAAATCCACTCTAACGACGTTACATGTAGCTTTCCAAGCATGTTTCAATCAATCATCAAACCAGCTCTACTGATTTTCAATACCGGTTGTCTTGAACGGCGCTTGGCATACCATGTTCAAAGCATTACGCCGACGCTACGCCTACAGTAGTTTTCACATAAACTACTTATCTACTGTATACTTAAACACAACAAACTTACAAAATACAAGTGTGTGATCGAAGAAAAAAGTATTAAAAGGTTGTAGAATTAATACCAGACTGATGATGTAATCTTCACGGACCAGCCATGGATTCCCTCTGCCTGAACGTTTCTCAGTTATAAATATTTCACTTTATCCTAATGGATAATGCCAATAATTTGTAGTAACCCCCCCCCCCCCCCAAAAAAAAGGTCATGCTTCTTTTTCGGCATCTTTTATTCATAAGGAGGAGGTGTTTTAGAAGGCTACAACATTTCTTTTTAAAGAGGCTCTGTCATTGGCCGGTAACAAAACGAGCAGGGGACTGGGACCTAGTTTATCAGAATTACTCTAATTCTAAAATGAAGTTCATCACATCATAGAGCATGTTGAAATTAGTATTTGTGCGAAATTTGATGTAATTCAAGTGAATCTTGTCTGAATTATAAGCAATTGAAATTTCTTTGTCCCTCCAAAATTTTACAATGAATGTATGGTTTGGAGGGACAACGTTAAAAAATAAGAGAGTTTGTATGGGAAAATTGACATATTTGATGCCTTCTAGCATCGTTAATATTGAGCCAAAGTTCACCAAACTTTCCAGACTGGCTAAGTTTGATCTGTGCTTTTGGAAAATAATACTCACTTTGACTAGTTATTAATTGAATTAGTTTTACTGACTCGGTTCCAGTCCCCCACTCGTTTTGTTACCGGCTAATGAGATGCGCATGAACAGGTTTCAAGCAATTTAATGATATGCATAACACTTGAAAAATTGTAATGAGTTTCAATTCCTTGCGATCGCGATACGACAACAGTTATATTTACAATACAAACTGGCTCTTGCTCGAAGGCATTCAATTAAAAAAGCATCTTTGTATTGTTGTCACTGCTGCAATGGAGATTCAGGCTGACGAGAAACACATTCTGGCGAGTTTCGGTGACCGGATGTCGAATTTATTGTGTTTTGCCGTAAACTACATTTCTAGGTATGCGAGTTGTGCTTTCTCGATGAGAACCTACAAAATGTACTCATCTATTCTCTCTCCAACTTTCAGGGAGATAAAATTACTTACAAATGCAAGAGTTCTTGTAGTCAGAAACGTATTAAAGGGGACGAATGCAAGCAGGAATGAACAACCGAAGCGTAATTTCACTGGCCGCCGCGAAACCCAGGCACTGTAAACACGAAACTCGCACCTCAAAAGTGGTGTTTGAAATCGTTTCAGGCTTCGTAAATGTTCCAGACAAGGACTATACTCTTGTGGACTTTCCTGACACGTTCTCGGAGCGAGTAGAGAATACCCGTCCATTTTTTGGAGTTTAATAAAATTAAATGTACCGCAGTCCCGCAGTGATCTCAAAGCCTTATGGTTAACTATGAATCCTATAACATTTGAGAACGAATTGTATATTTGAATTAACTTTGAATCCTACAATCTTTTGAGAACGACAAAGTTATATATTTAAGTGCTACCGCAGTCCGCAGTCCCGTAGTGATCGCAAAGCCTTATGGTCAACTTTGAATCCTACAATCTTTTGAGAACGACAAAGTTATATATTTAAGTGCTACCGCAGTCCGCAGTCCCGTAGTGATCGCAAAGCAACCCTAACCCTAACCCTAAACCCTAACCCTAACCCTAACCTAACCCAAAGCCTTATGGTCAACTTTGAATCCTACAATCTTTTGAGAACGACAAAGTTATATATTTAAGTGCTACCGCAGTCCGCAGTCCCGTAGTGATCGCAAAGCCTTATGGTCAACTTATGGCTTCCTGTGTTTATCTGACGGACTGCGGTAGCAGTGAAAATATACAAGTTCATTGTGGACGGGTATTCTCTACTCTAGCCACGTTCTCCAGTGTTCTTTCAGGCTCTTCAAAATCTTTCTACGGCCAGATTTGTTTTCTTCGTCCATCACGGCCAGTTGGCAGTTGAGCTGCCATTGAAGCTCGAAGTTCTTGTCGATGCCATCCCAAAATCTCATTACAACTACATATGAATACGAACATTTCTGCTAAATACAAAACTTGAACAACTAAATGTGAAAGATAAACTACTATATACTAAAATGAGAGATGGCTGTGATGTAGACGGATTGAATCAATGCTGTGAGCTCCTCGGGATATATTTGCTTTTGGGTGGCTTAGTAACCAGGCCTGTTATTCATGACAGAGTCCCTTTAAGATATATTAAACATGACAAAGGGAATCATTCTTTTCTCACCTGAATGGGAAAGAGTTGTTTCGTGGTTGTTCGGTGCGGATCTTGGCAGGGACTCTGTGAGTATTGGCTTGAATGTGAAACCCATTTTCACCCTAATGACGACAATATCATAGCCAGTGTATTATGACGAGCATATATATATATATGGACGAAGAAATGATATGTACATGTTAGGTGAAGTGGTGCAACGAGAAGCGGGATGGGGCAAAGAGGGGGAAAGATAGGAGTATGGTAAATGAAGCTCCAATCTATTGTGCAAGCTCTGTTAAAGCGGTTTTAGATTGAGTGTTGTAAAACCAAAACCAAAGTAATTAAGTAGCCAATCACAGGAGCAAGTAAAAACACAAGGAACCAATCACGGGAGCAAGTAAAAACACAAGGAGCCAATCACGGGAGCAAGTAAAAACACAAGGAACCAATTTATTTATTTATTTACTTACTTAGGCCATAATAGAAGATACAAAATAGAATAAAGTAAAATATACAACAAACAAAACATAGAGGCCAGGAGAACCAACACAGCGTTAGCCAATTACGTTGGTTTCCTATGGAAAATAAAATTACAATAAATGATATAATTACAATACTTATTACTCGGGCTGCCTGTGGCAGCACCGAGTCTGCAGGTTGTTTTTTTTGTTCCGTGCAACACCATTTCTGCGCAATCGTTAAATTATGCATTAATTGTATGGTCACGCTTTGTGATGGTTGTGATGTTTCACAGATTTCACCCATTTTTCTGAGTTCCTCCTGATCTTGATTTGGGCCGAATGGATGAAATACGAGAACAATATCATATCAAGTGCTTCCAAGAGAAGACTGGAAAACAAAGAAAGCTAAAATTCGAAGAAATAGATATTGGAATCTATAAGCCATCGGCTGTGCTCCATTTAAAATATCCGAGGAGAACATCTTATTTTGGGTGAAGGCACTTCAAGACCAATATTATGAGTCTCTTAAAAACTGTCAGTGGTTTACCGTAAGTTGGATCGACCACTTAAATGAGACAGAGACACAGTCAGAGAGTATTGAGATCAAGTTATTTCGTTCCAGCGAAGATATTGACCTAGCGGAAACGGTTCAAGCTATCGAAGGATTTTTACTTATAACCATACACGTCTAATTAACAACAGGAGTAGTTATGTGCCAAGGCACCGCATACGAGGCATGGGCAAAGATTGAGTTTCCCAGATTACAGATGAAAGTAGAGAACTTAATGAATCTTAAAGATACTTCGGAGTCGTTGGATGAAGAGGTCACGCGCGACATGCTTGAGAACATGTTCAACACTTTATGTTATACTAAGAAAACAAAACAAGTTAGAGCCTGCAAGTTCACAAGTCAATGAAAAACCCCAAGAGCCTGTAGTTTTGGATCAACATATCCTTGAAACTCCAAAAGCAACACGTACACATACACATGAGTCAAATTCACACCGGAAGAGACGGAATTCTTTAAATTCTTCACGAGGGTAGCCGCGAGGCGGCGATCAGCGAACTTGATAAAGAACAGTAGAGAAATATAGTGATAGCTCCATCACAGGATGGACAGGATACAACTTATAATTTGGGACAAATATAAACATACATTTGAGACAATCATCTATTAGTACTTGGAACCTGCAGTATAACAGAAAAGCAGACTAAATTGCAAACGTGTGTTACATGAATAAGTAGTGTTTACAGTAAAAGGTCAACTACTTAATTTACATACGAGAAAAAACAAAAATATTAAATTACATATATATACTAGCTAGGGGAGCAGAGAATGAATGTCACCGCGCTACCGGCCACTCCTAAAGACTGCTAAATTCAGCTAATAATTCTTCCCTTCGGTTATTACTAGAGGATTTCAAATGAAAGTGTAATTTCATCTTCAATCTCATGTGGCCCGAGTGAAAGCCCAGATGGGCTCTTGTTTTATTTTATTTTTTTGTTGGGTGTCGCAAAATTTCTGCGCATGCGTTAAAGGTCAAGTTCACCACCAATCAGATCGCACTGTGCTGGTCACGTAACACTCGCCTGGTTAATTTATTTACATAATTTAATACAGTAAATCAAAATGGTCGACCCGCGAGGGCGAAAGCCTTCCAACAAGCTCAGGATATTTCAACTGGCGCTCTTGTTGACCATAAAAATACATGAACAACGTAATACATTCGATCAGCGCTGTCTGGACAGATCCAATGTACATTTAGAAACGTAAGCGAAATACAATATCCAAACACGTTTGGATATCAACGGGTATCGAATTATAATCAAAGATTAGATTTCGTCAGGCGCGCTCAGATAAGAAAGTTCAAAGCTCTAAGACTAGGCGAGACAAGGAGATATCAATTTCAATGAATCATTGTCAGAAATATATTCCATCGTGGGCAATTATGCAATACAACCTAAATTTGTACTGGATTGAGAGCTCGAGACATTATACATGTCTGCTAATATGGGGAAAACTGAAACAAAAAATGAACTTTGACGGCAGAAACCCTCGTTGAGCCAAGCGGAATATTTACATGATCCGCTAAGATTTTTACAAATCTTAGTTAAGCAGATGTTTTCAGTGTATGCCAACTGAAATGCTGTGCTCGTTTTCTGGTTACGGCTCAGTGGGGCAACTACACGAACAAGAAGCATGAACTGCCAGCAAAGAGAGAGGAAAAAGTACTTGAAATGCACAGAGCTAGCTGAAGTAGGGAATATATATAATATCTGAGACGTTAAATTACGTTACTGTGAAGAGGTCAAAATTCAAGTTTTGTAGCTTGAGACTGTCTTCTGCCGTGATTCGTGAGAGAAATTGGAAAAGATCTAGCTGTTTCATTCAGACACTGGCAAATTTATTGAAAGCTACGGGCTTACTTTATGAGATTATTATTCGTTGTGGAATGAAAGGAAACAGGTTAGCTGAAAGTTAAGTTCGAGGTAGGCTTCAACTTTCATTCCGATTCAGTGCATATGTGCACGAAGGTGGGATACTGTCAACAATACTACCAAAAGATCCAAAACTAAAGATTCCGTTACGTAAGTACTGTAAGTAAACTCTTTTTGATTTGAATAAATTTCCCCTCAGTTTGTCTGTTAATGTACTTTTTCTTCTAATTATCGCTTTATTTAACATCTCTGTGATTTAGAGTATGCGTACCTCAGAATAAATTATTTGAAAGGTCAACTGAACTCTTGTGTCGATATTAAAGCGCAAATGTTTTTGTAAAACAGTCTGTGAATTTGAGAAGCGGACTTAGAAGAGCTTTCTCATTAGGAATTACATTTTATTTCTTGCTATGAAATTTATGTTTCATTTCACATTTATTCATACAGTTTTAGCCGGACATTTCCCCGAGTTTATGATCTATTTTCAATCAAATTCAAAGTCTGAATATGTCATTGTATTGCATTTATACACTTGAATTGCCAGTATTGTTGTTCAAATCCTGCGTTATCATAGTCATGTCATAAAAGCAGTGGCCCGAGTGAAAGCCCAGATGGGCTCTTGTTTCAACCTAAAAGCAGCATTTGAGAGGTACGGTTAACTGTCTTGCCTGTTGACATTTCAGACATACAGACTTCCAAGACCTAGGGTTCTCGATGTCAAATACAGAAGTGATGGCAGACACGTAATATTTAAATAGTAATGATCTAAACTTAAGTAAAGAGATATCTGATTTACGCAGTTCCTGTGGAAGTGTATTCCAAGTTCGGGAAGCTCTTATAAAATAACTATTTTGGTAACACAGGGTCTTGACATTAGGAATCTGATAAGTAATAAGATTAAGTGAGTTATCCATCGAACGTAGAGTGATGCTTAAATTCGCCCTGTTTACAAGCTTTGGCAAAACATCTGGAGCTAAGGTTACTAAACCGTGTTTTGCCTTATACAAGAATATGAGGTCAAGGTATTCATACCAGTAACATAAAGGTAAAAGCTTTAGAGTTAAGAGTCTAGATTTGTAGGAGATGTCTGTTTAGAAGGGCAACAGAAGAATAAACTTAGTAGCCCTCCTTTGTGTTCTTTCTATATCCTGCGTCAGATCGACAGTTTGTGGGCTCCATACTTGTGAGGCATAGGCAAGGTTCGACCTAACCAGGGACAACTGAGTGCTACGTCGACGACACTAAGTTATATATGTCATTTCGACCTCAGGACTCTGGAAATTCCATAGCTGCTATGAATGAAGACCTTGTCAGCATTCGTAACTGGTGCTTTGATAATGGACTGCTTTTAAACCCTGATAAGACCAAGCTAATTATATATGGAAGTAGACAGATGACAGCAAAAATCCCGGAATTTCGCCTATCACTATTGGGAAAAGACCTTGAACCCTCAGAGACTGTAAAAGATCTCGGAGTGATTTTTGACAAAAATCTCACCTTCAATGAACATACCATTAAAACTGTCTCCTCATGCATGTCCGCATTGGGACAAATAAGTCGTGTAAAACATGCATTTAGGAAAGATACACTTATTACTATAATTAATTCTTTAGTATTTAGCAAATTATACTACTGTTCTTCAGTTTGGGCAAACACCACTGACACTAATATAAAGAAGCTGCAAGGCATTCAAAATTTTGCAGCTCGTATAGTTTATAACACTAGAAAATATGATCACGTAACACCTGCTCTGAAGAGCCTTAAATGGACCCCTGTAAAATCCAACCTATATTTAAGAGACGCCGTTATGGCGTTTAAGTGCATGACTGGTCTTGCACCTAATTATTTATGTAATCAATTTATTTCTAGAGGTAGTATCAGTGGTCGAGTGACCCGTAATTCACAACAGCTGAATATACCACTTTGTAAAACAGCAACTGGCCAGAGGTCTTTTTATTATCGTATTGTCAGCTTATGGAACGCTATTTGCCCTAAAATTAAATTAAGTCCTTCTGTACTGAGTTTTAAACGTACTCTTAAATCATATCTTTTAAAACAAATTTTGTCTTGAGTTTATTTAGGCCAATTATATATATTTAAGTTTTTATCCTAGTTTTTGTATTTTATATAGTATATTTTTAATAGTTTGTACATATATAATTATATAATTAATTTATTATTTATTGGATCAATTGTCACTGAAAAACCCCTATGGGGAGTTGTCAATAAAGTATTGTATTGTATTGTACAAGTACAGACATCGACGGGCGCTAGTACTTCGGACTTTGACGGCAGAGCGTCTGAGTAGGCCAAGCAACTGGTTCGCCTTGGTGATCTGCTGACGAATGTGAATGGACCATGTAAGGTCGGTACCAACGGTCACGCCTAGGTCTTTTTCGCTAGGAACGTGGTCCAAAACTTGACCATCAATGGCATAGTTAGCCAATAGGGGACTGCGTTTCCTGGTAATGGTTAAAACTTTACATTTCTTCGCATTGAACTTCAGCCGCCAAGAGCGTGTCCAGGTCGCCAAATTAAATACCTCACCCTGAAGAATGGAGATGTCTACTGCAGATTCCACTACCGAGAAGCATTTGGTGTCGTTAGCAAACATTGTCACCTCGACGGAGGACGAGATGATCGATAATGGGAGGTCGTTGACATAGATCAAGAACAGAAGGGGTCCCAGAATAGACCATGAGGAACACCGGAAGTGACTGGAAGCGTGTTCTACATGGCGCCATGAACTGTTACACGCTGCTGGCGACCAGAGAGGTAGTTCTTGAACCAGTCTAGCACTCCACCTGTGATACCAAATCGGCTAAGTTTGCGCAAGAGTAGTTTGTGGTCAACTGTGTCACAGGAGCAAGTAAAAACACAAGGAGCCAATCACGGGAGCAAGTAAAAACACAAGGAGCCAATCACGGGAGCAAGTAAAAACACAAGGAGCCAATCACGAGAGCAAGTAAAAACACAAGGAACCAATCACGGGAGCAAGTAAAAACACAAGGAACCAATCACGGGAGCAAGTAAAAACACAAGGAACCAATCACGGGAGCAAGTAAAAACACAAGGAGCCAATCACGGGAGAAAGTAAAAACACAAGGAGCCAATCATGAACTGAAGTAATTCACGATTGGTTTTACTTGAACCAATCATGATGAAGAGTAAAGGCAATCGTGGATATCTCTCACTAAACTGAAAATTGATAGTGTGACGGACCAAAACAATGTTTGGTTTTAGTTTAGAACTTGGTTGGTCGATAATTACAAAACATTTTTCACAGCAAAGAAAAGAAAACCAAAAAACACAAAACCAAAGCAATCATAACTACTTGATCAAACACTCGATCAAAAACTGTTCTAATGTCAAGTTCATCACTTTAATAACTAGTGTTCCCTGCTAGCAGGTCTCTCTCTGAAACGAGAGGGGAGAGAGACCTCTGCCGACATCCAACGCTTTCTTTGATCAACCACCGTCCACAATCATGGACGAGTCAAACCAGTTTCGAAAACAGGTTTTACCGGAGAAAAGAGATGTACGCATGATCCAAGTTGCATCTCGCTGAGCTAATATTGAGTCCACTGTGTTATTAGTTTCAGATCGTCGTTTGCATGCTAATGACTGTGGGACTGCTTTCCTCTCATTGGTCAAACTCCTCAAGCGTGACAAATTACCACAGGAGAAAAGTGCACGGGGGTTTGTGATCACTCGAAAATCAAACATTTTAGAACGACAAAATCCCCAAATACTGACAGGGAATGTCAAAATTATTTGTCTCTATTAAATTGTATAATTTTATAAATGTATAAATTGATGTTCTGAGATTACCAAACGCATAATTTTCAACGAAATACCGAAAACTTTCAAATAGCCTTCGCGCGCGCGAAAACTGATTGACAGTGCCAGAACAGGCGTTAGTTCACGTGGGATACACGTCACTTGTTGCCAAGGAAACTTCACGCATGCACGACAGAGAAAGCGTCGGATGTCGGCAGGTCTCTCTCCACCGTTTCCGTTTTACCTAGCCTGCGTGCAGACGTTCTTTTTCCCTGCAAAAATCGGGAAAGAGACGTCTGCGAAACGCCGTTGACAATCGTGTTCTGGTCACGTGTTTCTTTCCAGTATTTGAGGACCGCGCGCTGATTGGCTGTTGACGGAGGTTGTCATAAAGTCATATATGATTGGATAATAACTTCCGAGATGACCCCATGTTTACTTTTCGAAAGTGGTATTCATTTACACACAACAAACGTCTAGTTACGTTGTGTTTTATGTTTTGCCAGGAGCCAATTTTTTCCTAGTTTTGCTGATATTGTGAAACATAATGGCAAAAATCTAGTATAAAATTAGAGCTTTCTACTCTTAGCTTCGAAGTTCACTGAAAGTCGCCATATATTTTTGAAACACTGCGTCTTGAAGTTGAAGAAAAGACGAAATGTGAAATATAATCTTCGAAGGCAGATCTTTACGAGTTATCAGCCACAAACGCAGGTCTGGTCGTAAAGAAAAGGGACAGTACATGTGCTAGAGAATTGTTTGAGTCAGACTGACTCCAGCTCTGCCCAGAAACGAGCTGCTCTAGATGGAAATGCGATCGAGCCGACGTACTTCCCTCGTAGAAGGTTGCCGACCACAAGAATATAAACTCCTGCAGCAAGAAAATCAAATAAATACCTACATGATATTCCACTTTCTCACATTAATTCGTCCATGTTACCAATTCTTGATGATTCAGTTGTTGTAGGTAAAAATATTGAACCAAACACAGAAGACAGTCGTCCAAGTCAAGCCGGTTGAATGGCCGAGCAAAACAAATGTTATAACACGAATGCCTTGAAAGTTTGGGTAAGTTTGGGTAAGTTTGGGAACTTATAGCCAAATTGCATCGGCTGTATGGAAGAATACAGTTTTGAGAGAATATGTCCAGCAACTCTTTCTGAAAGAAGTAACCGAGAATATTGTGTTCGCTAAAATCGCCTACGAAAAATAATTACGAATTATAATTATGATAATTTATGACCAGAACACGATTATCAACGGCGTTTCGCAGACGTTTCTTTCCCGATTTTTGCAGGGAGAGAGAACGTCTGCACGCAGGCTAGTTTTACCAAGACAGATAGAGAGATCTCTGCTAGCAGGGAATACCTAGTGTAGACAAACACCACATAAGTTATACTACAACAGGGCTTGGAACTACAGGAAAATACTACTACTTAGGCAACAATAATTTTGAGAGTTGTCAGGGGATTTTACTCGCATTTTGCCAGTACGCAACAACATTAATATATCCTATTTGATATTTTGAAAATTGGACATTGTGCAAGTGAAGGACCCGGGGGGGAGGGGTACTCAAGCAAGTTTTATACGGGGAGGCTCCGCCGCGAGGTTCAAACCCTTACCCTTTTATATACCATTGTTGACAGAAAAGGTAACCCTTTCATATACCTTTTACTAAACTTTTCAACTGAGTGACCCCTTAAAATATTTGCATGAATCAGCCGTTACGTGCGTCTGTTCGAGATATTTTGAAATGCCCTTTTAAATACCCAAATGACAGTTTTTACTACCCTTTTCTATACTTCAACTCGTGAAATCCCTACCCTTTTATATAAATCCAGCCTGAAAAGGCACCCCTTTCGGACGGAGCCTCCCCGTATAGTCCATTACAGGGAGTACCCCCACCCCACCCCGGGTGAAGGACCTGAGCTGAAATGGGAATGTGTTACGCTTACATGTTAGTAACAACACTCACCTGACAGCGAGCCCACTCTGTGACGTTAAAGATTTGACCTTCCATACATGCATAGTACTCATTTACCATTCCCAAGAACGTGGTCTCTTTCCAGATATCGCCCTGAAAGAAACAATATAGGTATTAAATACAAGCAACTGTATAACCAACAACTAATTTCTGTGATAAGATAAACCTTGAGCTGGGATGAGATGAAATGTATTTCAGTTCAGTTTATTTTGTTCTATTACTAAGTTACAGCGTTGATATAAAGGGGGAAAATGCAAGTACAGTCAGATAAAAATAGAAATGCAGAAAGATAAATATAATATAGGTATCGTGCACAGAGGTCAAAGGAGCATTGACGATTTCGAGTTGACCACTGCCTACGATACTCACGTAAACATGAACGTTGTAAGAATAAGCTCATGGTTAATAAACTATGTTTGAGTAAATAGAAGAGATTGTTTGTATTGGTTTTTGAATGTATAAACTGAGTTAGACTGTTTTATATTGCAATCGTTTGTTTCCCAGATTTTTGACGAAAGAAATCTAAATGTGCGAGTTCCGTAGTTAGTTCGAGCTTTCGGTTGACTAAAGTTTTGCTTAGCGGCTAATCTATTGTATTATAAGAGTTGCCTCACTGGTTAGCTCAGTTGGTAGAGCACTGTCTAGACTGCGGGTGGTCGGGGGTTCGAATCCCGGCCGCGTCCTTGGGCAGGGATGTATAAGCTGGTGGGTCTTGTCTCCTTCCTCTTCGAATCTATACGAGGGGGGCGTGAAAGAACCTGTTGGGTTATTTCGAGAAAGAGTAGGGGATTGTCTCCCGACACAACAGCCTGATATTCCGAGGTACTAACAATCACTCATGATTGTAAACTGCACGGCAGCACATTGCGCCACAATAGCAGTCCGTATCGAAAAAATGACTTTGTGAAGCGCATTTGGATATATTCATATAGAATTTGCGCTATATAAATGAATACCTTTTTATTTTTACATTTACTAGCTGAGGATATTGCTACTCCAAGAAAGATTTGCTGACAGTGTGGCAATTTATGGCTTAATTGGTGAATAATAAACAGGATATTACACGGCAGCTTGGAGATATGGTTTTATCTTCTAATATGATCTTCTCATGGTGAATTTGTCATCATATAAAAGATAAAAAACAGTATCTCTACTCAGCCATGTACATTTAAGATCCTCCATGTAAACAAGGGCAACATGTAAACAAGGGCAACATGTAAACAAACACATCGCGGCAAAGTCTACATAATGTACGTACCTCTTTGGCTGGGTGTCTTATGTCACAACTTGCACAGTAACGAGCCAGAAAAACTGGTATGTCTGTAGGAAGCCTTTTATGTCTGCCCCCACAAGCGTCACATGCAAGTGTGTTCTTTATCTAGTTCAAAACAAAGACATTCTTTATCACTTGACTACCAGCCCAAATTCTGATTGGTTGATTCACCTGAGAATGCGCAATACAGACCGATTCATTTTGTAAACATGGCAGCTCAATTTGCAGATTTGTTGGAGACTCAAAAGTCCAGCAGGGGCGTAGGGAGGGGCACCCTCTGTCCAGTCCCAGAAGAGAAATTGACAGGAGTCATCAATGAAAATGTACCAGAATTCATCATTTTGCCCGAACCCCATAATAAAAATGTCCCAAAATTCACCATGCCCCCTCCCCCAACAATTCTACGCCCCTGGGCCCGGTTCCTGAAAGCCTGATTAGCGCTAATCCTGGATTAACTCTCAACAAAACATATTAGTTGTCATGGTAATTAACTCTGGATTAGCGCTAATCTGGCTTTCAGGAACCGTGCCCTGATGTCCAGTTTCTAAACTCTGGAGGTACCATCACATGTATATTTCGATGAATGATAAAACAATATTATTATTGGATGAGGTTGAGCAAACTATACTTATTTGTTTGTGGCAAGCTGTCAGTTACATATTTGCCGATGGAATCTCTAAAATGTGTACATGTGATGACAACAACACATTTATTTAGTACCTGACAAATACAATACAGAATCATGGATAAACTTAATTTTACAGGAAATGAGGTACTGGCCACCTAAAATAACTAAAAAGCTAATCTAGTTACATGTAGGTGGCACATGATATGACACATGGGGATCAGATGGAGAAATGTACCATAGTCCAGGTGAAGTATAAATATGTTAACACAAATACATGTAACATCATGTTGTTTTCTAAACATCACAGCCTTGTGAGATTTAAAATGAAGTGCAAGTGCAAAATGATTGGCAAGACCTTCAATTTCATTGGATCAAAAGATTCTGGAAAACCATTTCAATGCTTCGGTCTTCTGAAATGTTTAAAAGGTCTTACCACACCAGGAAATGGCTCATGTGCATTCACATCATTATGACATTCACTCCTTTTGTGACAATGCAAAAACAAGTGTTTGGAAAAGAAATGACAGAGCAGGGTTCCCAGACATTTGCAGGGAAAAAAACCTCACATTTTACTGGCCAAAAAGCATGTTTCACTGACCACCAGAGCATGCTCGTATTTTCCCAAATGTTCAATCGCTATTTTGGGACAGCAACATTGAACAAAACAACTCAACAAATTGGTATGTGAAGCCTGACCGTCGAAACCTGCCGAGTAACCAACCTACCTCATGCATTTGCCTGTTTAAGTCAGCAAAGAAATCTCTAGGATCAGCATACTTCCTATCTCGCTGAAAAAGGAAATAGAGGACATTACATGGCTGGGGCCGGACAGGAACATATTTGGCTCTAGGTCATGATGTACGAACCGAGCGCAGGCGTACAAAATGACCGAGAGCCAAATATTTTCCCGTCTGGCCCGACCTAACTCAGTCAATAGGTTATTTATCATATGACCATATTATTTTGTAGATCAAAATGCAAAACAGCAAGAAAAAATTGTGCAGGGCCGGACGGCTTTTTCCGGCCGCTCACGCCATACACGTCCGGCCCTCATCACGTGACTTTTGTAAATGGTTTTGAAAGGAAAGCGTGTGTGGGGCCATACGGGTCATATGATAACAGAATTTATCTACAAGTGTTTAGCTTGATAACAATGTATCACCAAGAAGCCATGTAAGTTACTTTTATTACATGAAAACCATTTGCTCAATATTATGTTGTTGCTATTTAAAAGTAATGTTTTTCATATTTTAGGAACATTACATGTAGCTAGGTGGTAAAAAAAGCGCAAATCAGATAATAAATTAATAGGTTTTGGTCTATGAATGATATCCCACATGTGTTAATAACTATGATATTCCCTGTACTGGAGGCAGTGTGCTATCATTTTTACGATTTTGCTATAATCCGGTATACATTGTACCACCAACTGTCGTGTAATAAAAAGAAAAGATTAAAGTGCATATGAACCTTCGTGCAATTTCCATAGCTATGAAACCCCGAAAAGTTTTGAGTACTTCTGTGAATAAATTTTTGGTTTACAGGGAATACTCTATCTTCTACGCTTGTTTGAAATCGTGGAAACGTGACCTTTCCTGATCCATGACCGCGTAAGTAAAAGCCTAGGTCGATTCCCGAGGTGACATCATCTCATTAATGCATTATTCTCCATGGCACCTTTCTATCACAAAAACGTTGATTTTTAGATAATATACAGTTTATGAGTTGTTAGTAAAGGAAAAAAGGTCATATTAGTGAAAATTGTAAGTTTTTATTCAAATTATTGTAAAGTCGAATTAATTAAATGACGTCACCTCGGGAATCGACCCAGGCTTTTACTTACGCGGAAATGAGTCAGGAAAGGTTATGTTTCCGCTATTTCAAACAAGCGTAGAAGATAGAGTATTCTCTGTAAACCAACAATTTCTTCGCAGAAGTACATGTACTCAAAACTTTTCGGAGCTTCATAGCTATGAAAATTGCACGAAGGTTCATATGCACTTTAACCTTAAGTAACACCTTAATGAAAAGTTTAATGAATCCCACAAAAACATGTTACAGCACTGTTCAGTCATTGTAGAGCAGTATATAAGTGGGAAAGTTTTAGCAACAACTTATGGCATACTGGAATACTAATAAAAAAGTGTTTCTGTGTGCTCCAATCACAATGCATAGTTAGGATATGGCAAGGTTACCGGATCCCATGCACTTGTAATCTGCTATAAGTGGGTGTTTACCTGTTACCGGATCGAGATTCATCCTGGAATGAGTTAATCCTAGTTCCCACATGTACAAGTCATGTGTTCATAATATTGCGATATTGTTTACATTGTAAATGATACCACTACTTACTAAATGTAATACCGGCGGAACAAGTCATTCCAGAATGACTTCACTCCAGTTCTTGTAAAACTACTGGTTAATTTAGCCTCCAGGCTCCAACGTCCAATCGCTAAGTAAATTATATTCTATTTGCCCGTTGTTATGTGTGTATCTATATTATTATAAAACAAAAATCAAAGAGCAAAATAAAAATGTGATTCAATTCGATTGAAAACCAATTAAAAGAGACTGCTGAAGTGACTAGTGATCAAATTTACGATTCTCAGATGTTTATATATGTTACAGGTTAAATATATTAGTTTAATTTTAAAACAAACTAGATTAATTTAAACACTGGTACATGTACAAATGTATGATCAACTAAAAGTTGATTAAGGTATACAAACTGTTGTGAGAGCGAGAAGCAGCTGACGTTGCGAGCGCTAGCCCCTCTTTTTGCTCTGACAAAGGGCATTTGGGTCAATACCGCTGAAACTGCTATTCATAGATGCAAATGTAATATCTCCCATGCAACAAATGTCAGGAACTACATGTACATCAATACAGGGTCCAAAATTGCGCCAATACAACTGTGTTGGTGACCAAAATTTCAGAGTTTGTCGCCAGCTCGTGACTTACCTAAAGTCTGCACAATGTTTTCACAATGTCCCGAAGTCACATGATGTTCTAAGTAAATTTAGTCAATAAAACATGCCAGAAAATGTTCTTTGTCACGTGTCGCTTGAAATGTTGTGACCACAAATGTTTTTTTTGGCTACTAAAATAAATTGGCCAGTTGCCGCCTACATGAAAAAGTTAATTTCGGACCCTGCAATATATATGTACATGTGTTAACTCACCCCAGGGCTGTAGTCCTCTTGCTTTCTGGCAGATTCCCTATCATACTCTTGACGTTTTTCCTGAGAAATAAATAAATTTAGCAATTGAGAAATATAGCACTTTCACAGGTCATTTTTGCAGAAAATTTGCTTTTAAGATATTCTAACTCTAAACTACAATGTAGTTTACCCCTTATGTACATGAGAAAAACTGAAGGGGGTAGGGACCTTTAGTGTCACATGTTGTAAGGCCTGGAATAGTAATAAAAACTTTCTGAGAATAAAAAGCTTCATTTTCACCAGGTAAACTAGTTCTGAAACCACTCCGGTGTGAGGCTAAAGGGACACAACCTATTCTTTCTAATCAACATGACCACCACATGATAAAACCCCATGGGATACTGTGTCACTTCCCTTTAAAGGGCCTTTGCCACCAGGATTTTTCAAATTTTTGGTCAAGTCAGTCTAATTTTCTGATTGTAAGAAAAATACTCCTTGGACACTTAAGTACCAAGCTAGATTAGAAACATTAGCTAATGTCAAAGAGACCAGTTTAAAACTTCAGTTGAAAGTATTCTCCCATTTAAAAAAATGTTTTCCAGTCATAATTATTGTAATCCAATTCCATTTTCACCATCCATTGCCTGATAAGCTTCTCTGTAGTTTCGCTCTACTGATGAAGAAGATTTTAACAAAACTAGACCATTATTTTTAGGTTTTTTCTTTTAGTATGAATGTGATTTTAAACTTTTCAAACTGATGATAAAAATAGCTAACTATTCTAGAAACTCTTGCGAAAGGATGACTCAAGATTGGGTAACCAATGTTATTCCATTCCACTGGCCCTCTGGTTTGCAGAATTCTCCTGTATTTTTACCAAGCTAAGACAATTTATTAGATGTACAAGACCATAGTTGATGCCTGTGTCTTGTACTTACGATATCACCTATGATCTCAAAGGCACTGGCCAGAATCTTGAAAGCTTCATCAGCCTGTGGGTGAGAATTCTACCAAGGCAATAAAACAAAGTGAAGTGGATGTAAGTCATTGAGAACACATTGATTTAATAGATAAATCCTGGTTTCTGGGAAAATCCCACCTCTCCCCACACCGTCTCACTGGTTACCTCAGTTGGCAGAGCACGGTCTAGAGTGCGGGAGGTTGAGGGTTCGAATCCTGGCCACGTCCTTGGGCAGGGACATTTGTTGGCCTTGTCTCCTACTTTTAATCAGTATTTGAAGGGGACGTGAAAGAACCTGTTGTACTATTCGAAAAAGAGCAGGGGATTGTCACCCGGTACAGCAGCCTGGCCATTGCACAAACCACACACTCAACATTGTAAACTAGTGAGTGTGTGGCAGCTATTAGTGCCATAAGCAGTCCGAAATAATTCACTGACGTGATATGTCAGTAATAATTATGTAAAGTGCCATGAGACTGTGGTGATATGGCGCTATATTAATATGGCCATTATTATTATTAGGGCACACCCTAACCTTTAATGGTTAATCATTAATAGAACGATGCATATCCAAGGGAGTCGGTGGGTGGGTAGCCTCATCTTTGTATTTTGGTCACCCTGTGGCCCTGGGACTGGTAATTAACTAACCAGATGTTAAACTGTCCAGATTACAATATTATTACGATTTAGTGCTATTCTGGGTATACAGTTTCTGTTGCTGTGAACAATCGGGCCCAGCTGTCCAGGACAAGTATCTGACATTAAACAATGCACATGTACCTTATCTGGGTGGATCAGCATTGCCAGTTTTCTATATTGCTTTTTGAGGTCATCATCACTGGCATCACGTGGAACACCAAGTATGCTGTAATAATAATGCAAAATGTCACATACAATGTACATGATCTGTACTTGTGTAGTAAGTAAAGGAAGTCATATGGAACAGGGTAATTAAGATTAAAGTCTGACTATTAAAGATTAATATAATTATTACATGCCTGTACACATAATGTACATACATGTACATATTAAAGGGCCCAAAAATAGTTATGTAAAATTCAACAAAATGAAGTTAGTTTTTTTGTCTGTCCAAATATTGACAATGATTTTTGTCATAACAGTCAAAATAGCTGTGGACCACAAGGCGTCACGAGGCATCTTCTAAAAGTTTTTTTTTTTTACAACAACAAAACACTTTCAGCTTCAAACGAAAAGCTGCGCACACTGCTTGTTGTCTATAAAAATATTGACAACAAAACTTAGCCAATTAGATTGTGAGAAAATTGGCAGTTGTAAATAAATTTATTACAAGGTACATGTAAATGTTTTTTGAGAAAAAGGAAGTCCGAGGGAAACCAGGTACAATATTTGTGGTAAATAGATACATGTAAGTGAGAGAGTTTGCCCCAAATTCAGAAACAAAATAATTATAAATATCTTACAATCTGAAGTAGGGACAATGTTTAGGACTCTATATTCAGGGGTTTTCAATAGGTTTTCCCATAACTGGCACATTCTGTGAAGATGCAGGGATTAAAATAGTAAAAAAAGTAATAGTCACATTTTGCAACTAGTTATGAAATTTTGGTATTATTTAAGATCAATAAAAGCAAAATCCAGCCTTACGACAAAAAACCTGTGCCCACAAGATGTTTTTAAAACAGACCGCTTTAAAATTATGTCTGAGCAAAGGTTTAATTGTATCACTTGGTTAAAGGGACTAGATAAAAGGGGAAAACAGAGTTAAAATTAATGGTGCTTGATTTTGCTGAAAAATTATAAATCTCAATAAAGCATAACATTAGAGAGACAGTGTTGGACATTCATTATCATTATTTATTCATTAATTTAAAAATTTGAGTCACAAGTAGTGATAGTAATTTGGTCGCATTTGAAACTGCATTGGTCGCAATTTCGTTGCCTGAGTCCTTTTCATAGATATCCTTACTTTGTCTGCAGGGGTAAAGTTGTACAGATGTAGCCAGCACTAATATTCAGAGTAGATAGTGAATTTCATTGGCTACTGGCTCTTATTGGAAACATTGATATTGAAGTAGGGAAAAAGGGGTGTTCCAAATACATTTGACCAACAAAAAAATCTTTATTTTTGGCTAATTGGAAGTATCATAATGTAACCCCCTTACTATAGGTAGAGGAAATCACGTGAACGCGAGTGTTATATGTGATGTATAGGCACTGAGTGGCATTTTGAAAGTTTTGATAATTGCACAAACCTTTAGGCCTATAAATTAAGTATAGCATGAGCAGTTCATGCAATTTTTTATTTATAATAATTATGCTCACCTGAGCAAACATGCAACTGTGCACTTGATAACCTTTTTGACCAATCAGAATCCAGATGTTTTGTTGAGTATATTATAAGCAATGTCATTACATCTATTGTTTACACTTTCTTATTTTTGTTACTTCGAGGTTCCAATTACTTGAAAAAAATACCTTAAGTATAAAGGTTCTTCATGTCCAGTGAAAATAAATAAAAACAGAACTTCTGACAGTAGACTCATACACTGTAAATGTACCTGTAGGGGTCAGCGTGTCTCCTAGACAGCATCTTCTGAACAGCATCACTACCTGAGATAAGAATGGATTATAGAATCCAGTTCAGTCATTCCACCACAAATATGTTGACAGTTTAACTGTTGGTTCAGTTTGACAGTTAGGATGGCTGAATATGCCAAGCAGATTTCATGATAATATTAAGTGTGAAAAACAACAGACCAAAATACATTCTGGTTCCACATTCCAGTATCAGTGGCTTCCCTTCTTGTACAATGTGTATGTTAATTAACTTATTATCACAATGGCTTGGTTTTCTTTGTTCTTTGACAGGGGAACATACAGTACATGTATCTATTAGCCTCTCATTTTCTTTGTTCTTTGTCAAATTTTCGAATAGAAATTTCGTAACTTCAAATTTTCGAATAGAAATTTCGTAACTTCGAATTTTCAAATAGAAATTTCGTAACGTCGAATTTTCGAATAGAAACTTCGTAACTTCGAATTTTCGAATAGAAATATTGCAACTGGCAAACACAGTAACCTTGATAATAACGTGGCGTGTTCAATTCAGACCTTAGATGCCAAGCGCGCTCACCACAGGGGGAACACGCTTGGCTTGTCTAAACACTTTTGCACTCTAGTGCAGAAGCACGGGAGATTAGAGGAATGCATTGTTTTTCTTGAGTAAACATCAGAATCTAGCGAGGTGGCTTCTGCACATCTCAACTCGCTTAGGGCCATTAACGTTGATGACTTGACAGGTTTGTGTTATGTTTTCGGTCTCCGAATGTCAGCAGGGGTCACTCTGGTCATATCGCGCCAAGTTACCGATAAGCACGGTTCTGGTAGTTATAGCGAATTTCGAAACGTGTAAAGAAAGAAGCGAAAGGACAAGCAGAAATAATGGAAGAAGATACAACACCAGTTGGCGGTTTTTCTAGTAGTTAAGTGATCATTAAAGGCAAGTTTTAGAAGTAATTAGGTACATAATATTCGGTTGTCGATCGGTGCAGCCGACAGTTTATTCCATTTCAAGTATTTCAAAGGTCGAGTAAGATTGAAAATTCAGTCCCTGTCATTGTAGGTGCAAAACCAAAAGAAAATGCGTCTATTTCACTGAATTTAATAGGTGAAACCTAAACTTAATTCTAGCAAAAAACGTTTAGCTTAGCATTGTTGATCTGAAACCAGTCTTTTGCATACTAATGACCGTGGGACAGCTTTCCTCTCATTGGTCAAACTCCTGAAGTGTGACAAATTACTTAGGGGCCGACCATTTGACTTTTGAGGGGGGAGGGGGGGTGGGTGTTCTTGTCTGTGCTCAAATTTTTTTTTTTTTTAGCAGTGTTGTTGCACAAATTTTTTTTGCGAAAAAAGCGGAGCCAGAACAAAGCTTTTCCGCTTGCAGGATATTTTTTTCAACACCGTTGGCTTGCAGGATATTTTTTTTCAAAAACACCCACCCCCCCCTTCAAAAGTCAAATGGTCGGCCCCTTACACAATGTAGACAATGATGTAGGTTTGATTTTTACTCAATTTTCTGGGTGCTTCTTGTTGTAACCGATTCATTGTTTCTGAGTTAGGGTTCTTTGTATTTCAGGGTATTGTTTTAGTTTAGAAGACAATGATTTTCTTTGTTTTACGTCACGTGGTGATTTGCAACACCAAGAAACCCCCAATTTTCTTGGCGTTCTTAATAGTTGACTTCCGCTACAGTTTCTACTCTGCTATAATGTACAGTACATCTATCTATTACCCCCTCATTTTCTTTGTTCTTTGACAGGGGAACATACAGTACATCTATCTACATGTATTACCCCCTCGTTTTCTTTGTTCTTTGACAGGGGAACATACAGTACATGTATCTATTACCCCCTCATTTTCTTTGTCCTTGCAGAGGAATAATACTCCCCTTGCATTTTAATGTGTATTCCCCTCGACTTATTCCCTCACACATCTCCTAGTAACTTAGAACTACATGTACAGGTGTACTGACTTACTTTTTACCTACAGAGAAGTAACTTTAAAGAAGATGGAAAAATGGAATGTGTTACAACTCGGAATCAAACTCAAACTCTTGCTCTCTTGGTTTCTAGTCCTCTGTCCTAACCACTACACTACAATTAGCAACATTGGTTGAAAGAATTGATACAAAAAAAAATACAAAGCCTTGTGAACAGTAATTTTATGCACTATACACTAGGCAAACAATAATCCTACTGATTTATGAAAATAGATAGTTATTGCATACCACGAGAAACCTTGGCAATGTAAAAATTAATATTATTTTTATTGGCCTGGAACAAGGGGGCGGGTATGTGATTTATTCACTCTTTTCACCTGGTGGCCATCTTGGATTCAAATCGAGGCAATCCTTTGTTTTTGCCAGGTGAGCCTCATTTTGACTATCCCTCACTACGAGGCTGACCTGGCAAAAACAAAGGATTGCCTCGCTTTGAATTCAAGATGGCCACCAGGTGAAAAGAGTGAATTCACCTCAGGACTGCACCCTCAGGCAGACCCCCAGTGCATAAATCACATTCCCCCTTGTTCCAGGCCAATAACCTTTGCATGTTACATGTATGTTGTACTAGTCAATGTTGTCTTTTATCTTACTGTGTGACTTTTGTAAGCTGGGCCACTTAGACAAGAGAACATATCACATTACAAAATGAAAACAAAGCATTCAAACTTACAAAACCTAACACTGACTTAAAAATAATAGTCCACCAAATCTTCCTTTTACCAGATCAAATGCTAAATGTATTGTATAGTACTCGCTGGTTAGCTCAGTTGGTAGAGCACGGTCTAGAGTGCGGGAGGTCGGCGGTTTGAATCCCTGGTGTGTCCTTGGGCAGGGACGTTTATAAGCCGCTGGCCTTGTCTCCTTCTACTTCTAATCAGTATTTGAAGGGGACGTGAAAGAACCTGTTGTACTACTCGAAATGGATTGTCACCCGGTACAGTAGCCTGGCTATTGTACTAACCACACACTCAACATTGTAAACAGCATGGCAGCCATTAGCGCCGTAAAAGCAGTCCAAAAAACATTCACTGACGGGATATGTCAGTAATTTATGTAAAGCGCCACAAGACTGTGGTGATATGGCGCTATATAAATGGCCATTATTATTATTATTACTCGACACTGCATGGCTCAAGTAACCGTAAGTTGGAATGCTTTGTTTTCATTCTGCAATGTAATTGGTTCTCATTGTCTAAGCGGCCTTGGGTACAGTCGTTGAACAGTAAAATAACTATATTTTGTATCATGATGTATATGTTCCGGAGTGATAGAAATGTGCACAGAACCCACATCGAAAAGAATGTCAAATATCCACATACAGTACCGACCAGAACTTACCTCCCGTTAAATGTTCGCTCGGGTTCGCTTTAGCAAATGCAAAGTGAACGCAGGGTTCGCTTTAATAGGGTTCGCGAACCCGAAGCCACTGGAGCCAGGTTAGTTCTGGTCGGTACTGTACATGCATGTACGTGAACACTATACTGTACCTGAATTAGGTAGATCATATGTTTTTGGCATTCTCTTCATTTTCTCTGTCCATTTTCTCTTTGCTGCCTGAAACCAACCAAATATCTTGCACTTCCACTCCTGTAGCTTGTCTTTCGCAGTAGTGACCAGTGACAGTGACACTACAAACTCGCTGACATATCTGTAACTACCTCTCATCAGGTTGAAGGTGCTGCAAAGATCATAATTATGCTGGGCTTTCAATAATTTCGAAGCAGGTGGAGTAAAATTAGGTTTGTGTAATCATTTTCTAACAAAAGATTATTGCAACTCATCTTTAATAGTGTTGTTATGGGTGAATCTGCAGAGGTACATTTACATGTACATGTACATGCATGTATAATTTACATTAAATTTTGTGCTTAAAATAGTCATAGATTTCAATAATGCCAGCAGCAGCAGTACTTCACCTTTCACTACTGGCAACTTCTTCTTGGGGTTACCTCTTTCCTTATGCTATACTTTCACACCTTAACTTTCAAAATGAATCCCCTGAATACAGTACTTATTTTAAAGTCCATCTACAACCAACCAGTTCACTTTTTGCATTATTACATAGATGTACCATAATGTCACTTCACAGGGCTTGCTTTCGATTTTGTTTAAAAAAAAGTGGGGAGTGTTTTGGGAAATTCAATTGATCAGAGCAAGTGTATTATTGAATCTACAGGTATCTTAATAAATTATGTAATCTTATTAGTAATAAATTATACAAGAACTCAATAACTTACCTAGTCTGATTTTCAGATGGTTTGATGTCCTCTGCTCTCACATAGGGGAAGGAAGTGAGAGTGGAGGACCTTGTACCATCTGAAAATCAGGCTATAACTTACCATGCGGCAATGAAAAACAGTAGCAGTAGTATGACCATGAGAAGATAGTAGCCAATCCAAATCAGGGCTTGACCACACTTAATGCTCACCTCTTTGCCTACAGGTAAGTAAACAGGAAAATATGTGATTGACTGTGCAAACCTCAAAAAACACCACACACTAGTAATAATGCTGTACCAGGAAAGGCTTTCATCAGAGGCTGGGTGGTGGGTAGATTTATAAACCAGCAAATGCTAACTACATGTATGATCACAAATCATGGGCCATACTAAGCAGAAATATGGTATACAATCTACATGTATGTACTGTAACATGTTTCTAGCCAATCAAAGCACAGTTACTGTACACACATGTACATGTAGGTTATTATTTTTAGAATCTGCTAAATTAATCTTATTATTGCCTATAAATATCAGAGCTTAGCTTTACTTAACAAATAAAAGATGGTTCTCCTTGTTATATAACAAAATAATGCACGCTCGAGGTCTTGAAAAACTGTGGATGCACGAGCAGAACGCGAGTGCATTTAGCAGATTTTCAAGACCTCGAAAGTGCATTATTTTGTTATATAACAAGGAGAACCATCTTTTATTTGTTTTATAATATAAACTCCAATGTAGACAAAGGAAATTAAGCTATCTTTAGAACCCACGTAAAAATCTAAAAGCAAACTGACGACACAGAAATCCCCATTTTAATGTACTTGACTTGTTTACAGCTTTTTTCGTCACTGATTGGTTCAATTGTGACAGCTGGACATTGATGATCTGAAAGCTCATTTCTTATTGGATGAAGTAATCTGCTAAGAATAGAACATGTCAATCGATAAAAGTGAAAGACAGAAATTGCAAGAGCCGGCAAATGAAATGGGTTGTAATATTGTCATCTGGTCAAAACTGTTGCAGGAAACAAAGTGCTTTCTTTTTACAATTTCTGGTCAGCACAGGAGGTTTATCTGCACATTGTGATAGTGCAAGGCGTTAAAAATGGAAAAGCATTCACAGAGTTGGACACATGAGTTGAGTATTGCCGACTATTTTCTACAACAACTGCATAGTTGACACTGATTACTGATTCAGTGGTCTGAAGAAGGATATTTTCTTTATCCCAAGGAACAGTGTTGTAACTACTGCTCTGATGGCCGTGTTGCGTAGCTTTTGAGGCTCTCTCAGTTGGCATGGCCAATCTACTCTTTTGAAATTCTGCCAGTTCTGGGTTCTCTGCAAGTTTTATCGCCCGTTTAATATTCGTTCAGGAATATTCAGGAACCTCTCAAACAAATTTCTACATGAAACCAGAGAAATCCCATTGTAATCTTCGCAATTCACTATTCAGGTTTCAGCATAAAGCAGGCACATTTAAAGTTATCGTTGAGTTCTTGGTGAGTTGTCTTGTTGTTGTGTTGTCACTTTCCTCTCGATTTAATAATACACCAGGCTGTTAGAAAAACCACATTTTTCTTAAATTCAATCTTTTTTTTTTATATCAAACTCTCAATGAGTAACACTGTATTAGAGTGTGGACATTGCTTTTCTCAACTTCAAACGTTTTAGCATCCCAGTTTGTGGTCGCTTTAGTGTACAAAGCCGATCAGTGCTAAATTCTCTCACTGATCATTTTCTTTTAGTTTTGGGAAGCGACTTTTATTTTCCTCTTCTTCAACACACCTTAACAACTCAAAGTCGGACATGTTTTCTTCCCGGTCTATGAAATTATCTCTGTTAGCTATATAAACTCGCGAAAAACAATCACTGATACGTTTTGTTTTGATTGAATTCTCAGCATGATTGATTTTTTCTTGAGCATGCATTTATAACAAAATCAAGCACGGTGAGCATCCAATCAAATCGCTCGTTCTTAGGATGATCCCATAATTTATATTATAATATGAAATAAAGGGCAGTATTTCATGTTTTTTTTCCATATGAAATATAGAGCGGTATTTAATGGCTAGATCAGGCTAATCAAAATGCAGGAAATTTTGTGCCATTTCTTTATCAGACAATTAGAATTTAAGAATGCTGGCAGAATACATACTTAGTCTACAGGCACATCCACCACTCAAAACATTTGTTTTTCAAGAAATTTCAGGGTACCATAATTGACTGCCTGTAAGCCACACCCCTCATATAAACCACACCCCCACTTTAGGCTTGCGATCTTACCTTGAGATCCAGTGGCGTAGAGAGAGGAGCGGGGCAGTTGCCCCCACTCTGCCCAGTCCCAGAATAGAGATTGACAGAAGTCATCAATCAAAATGTCCCAGAATTCATCACTTTGCCCCTCCCAAAAAATCAATCAAAATGTCCAAGAATTCATCATTTTGCTTCTCCCCCTTATGGTTACACTACAGCTTAGAAGTACATTTATCATAAAATAATGATACTGGAAAAATTTAGTGGACAGAGAAGGACTGAACATGGTTTAGATAATCTTAAATCTATGTAAGCAAGTGTAGAAACGAAAATGTCCCGGATTTCATAGCTTGTTTGTTCAGATTTCATCCTATGTAATGCACTCACTTGTAACAACCTCCACTTGGGAACTACATGTACTACACTGTACTTACATGTACTAGGATGCTGCCTGATGTTTTCAAGAAGTGCTAAAATATTAAAGATTCTCCAAGGTTGCATGTGAATTGAATTCTCTCGGCCGTGTCTGTCTGGTTTTTGACACAATGATGCTGGGACATACAAACTTCCCCAGGAACTGTGATTTTATTGCATTGTAGTTCCTAAAGCACCACACAGCTCCTCAACTTTACTTTCCAAGTTAAATGTTTAATAAATAAAATACTAGATTCTTTTTATTAAAGTGCATATATGTGCCCAAATTTTTTATCATTAAAATCAATTCTCCATCAAGTAAATAGTAATATATTTTATTTAATTTGAGTGTGGAGTCTATGAGTTATAGAGGTTTCTATTTCCAATATGCTAATTACATGTATGTGACAACATGTGAGGCCAACAAAATGTCACTTCTTTCTCCTTGTGAATGAAATTATTTCTGATTTATACAAAATATTTGGTAAAATCACTGATATAAGGCCCAAATATATGTATATTTCGCACAAAAATATGTACATGTATATTTCTGCCAGCACGTTTTTGTATAATAAATGAGTCCTCGCATGTCATCACATAATTAGCATTTCGGAAATAGAAACCTCTATAACTCATAGACGCAACACTCAAATTAAGAAATATTTTACAATAATTATTCAACGATTTACTTGATGGAGAATCGATTTTAATGATAAAAAATTGGGCTCATAATATTATGCACTTTAATATAAACCATTTTTCAAGGCAAGGATGTCTCTCAAATTGCTGTGGTGCATAATTGAAGGTATGAAGTTTTCTGCAAACTGATTTGAATATCAATTAGCTCGGTATAATGCTTGCCGCTTTGAAATCGGACCAAAAAATATTTATAGACAAAATTGAGATAACTACGAAATCAAATGTTCTGGACAATTTCTATCTTACTGACAATGATGAACAGTTTTCACATTATGCTAAAACGAGCTTGAGTCAGTCAATCTCTCAAATCAAAATGCTGAGGTGTGAAGTTTTGTAATTATTGATATTGATTATAATTATTTAGCTGCATGTTGTGACTCCTGAGATCGCACAAACAACTTCTTACTCAAAGTGTTCTGGATATTTGATCCAGGAATCATTGAAATAAGCACACAAATCAAATTACATTAAAGAACAAGACTCAAACCAATCAAACTTCACATAATGCGAACTTTAATGAAACCATGACAAATGTTGTGAAGAGCCCTTAAACAGTGGGAATGTTACGAGAAAAACAATGTTTAAAAAAAGACTATGAGGGCTCATTTTTGGGAGTCTACTGAAAATAAAATCTAAAAAAGCCTGCTTATGAGCCACACCCGGGCTTTAGACCCAGGCTTTAAACCACTTTCAGTATATGCAGTCAAATACAACAAGTTACTTTGTTTTCCTGTTATTACTCGGGCCAGGCCTTCGGCTGGCTCGAGTCAGAAATCGCAAGTTTTTTCTTTTATTATTTTTGTGTCGAGATTTTGCGCCGTCAATCAATCAGATTGTGCCTTCTTTGGAAGTTCTTTTCGCCACCGTACCAATCAGATTGCACTGTGCTGGTCACGTGGACAGCGGCAACATTTCCATGTTTTTCAAGATGGCGGAGAGTGGGAGTTTTGACTTAGCAAAACCTTTATATCAGCTGGTTTTTGTGTAAACCAAAGGTTCCTTCAAGTGCAATACCAATATTTTTGTCTTTTCTAAAGCTGAGAAGTGTTTCACGGGCTTTGGACGGGAATTTATCACATATTATGCGACATGCTTAAGATACACTCGTGAGACGGGACACTCCAGTCTGCGATCAACACTGACTATATATAAAGACAACAGCTTGTAAATGTAAGTAGCCGCTAATCTGAACATGATAACCTTTATACCAATTGACTGTCTTGTGTTGTTATTTATTGTTATTAACCTCTCGAAAGTGTAGTAGAAATGACCCGATTTCTCAGTTCTCTGACTGACAGGGGCCTTTTAAAAGAATTACAGTCGTTTCAACCCCCATGCACATGTATTTAAATGTCTATAAATTCGGGAACGAAAATCCAGCATGCAGTGAGTGAGTATAAACTGAGTAAGTAATCCGAAATTAAGATTTTTTTTAAACGAACGATAAATGACTCTGATGTGGAAATCGCATATTTATCTGTGGCGTGTTATTAACACTGGTTTTATTTTGTTCTATTTCCCGGGTCTATTTACATCTGGCCTGTACCTCTTTGTATTTGATTATTATCTCTTGGTTTAGGCATTCTACAGTGTATTTAATGTTTTGTTTTTTTAGAACTGACATAATGATAATAATTATGTATAGAGTAGTGTATTTATCACTATTGCAAGTTTATAACATAACATAACTAAATTTGGTCCAGAACTGAGAGTATACTTACATGCAAGTGGCACTCTTTCTTTCCCTTCCTCTTTCTTTCCCTTCCCCTTTCTTGGTACCATTATATATCCATGCAAGCTAGCTATATCTTGTTTCAGTGTTTTCCATCTGAAGTGGTCCTGGCTTAAGATAACCCTAAGGTTACCTAGTTAAGGACCTACCTTCTCATCATTCTATTTCTTATTATGCCTTATTACTCATAAACATTTCCATCATCTTATGAGAAAATAAATGTAATTGTTGTTGTTGTTCCTCAGTTCTTGGCGTCAGCATCATCACTTTCACTCGGTCATGATCAGGAGTACAAGTACTTTTACGAATTATTTGGGAATGAAAATTGATCTTGCTGCGACCCCAATGATATAAAAAGAGTGGACATTGCATTATTGTTTATTTGTGGCCTGCCATTATAAGTTTCAGTCTCCTTCAAGATGTAGAAAATGAGCACTAGCACAGTGGCAGTTCACTAATACTAGAAAATGGTGGTCTGTAGTTTACGACCTCAATCGAAAATATTGTATTGAGAATTTAGCCTGAATTTCAGCCATCACCACTGGTTTGTTAATAATTGAGAATTACAAATAGATGACTTTATTTCACATGTAGAATGACATTACCTAACTATTCACAATGAATAGCAACATTATGTGGAATTTGTTGTTCTAAATTGCTTGATTTCTCATAGTCGTACTGCACCTGATATAATTACAATGCATCAAATTTGAGTGACTCCATATCGTGCAGACTACTCAAATAACCATTGCACTTCAATCAACAACACCCATACCAAGTTTTTTTGTAATTCTAACGATCCTCAAGGAACAATAATATTGAAAAGAAAGTAATATTAAACTACAGAATTGAAGGAAACTGTGGCTGAAATGTACATGCACAGCATGTATGTATATGCGTGTGTTGTGTGTGTAATATGGCTCTATCATTTCCAACCCCCCCCCCCCCCCCCCCAGGCATACCCTAACCTAACCCCCCCCGGGAATACATGGGGCATTTGCACATTGACATTTGACAGACAAGAGCATCAGTAGAGAACCTATTCTCTGGCTACTCTAGCACAAACCATGTTGACACAAAATTATGCTAGAACTCCATGCAGTACATGTACATGCTATAGATGGCCCGAGTTAAGGCCACTCAGGGCCTCTTGTTTATAGGATAATATCATTGGTTATTTCATGGTTTTATAATGGCATCCAGGCAAAAATTTCACTCAGAATTATTTTACATTATGTTGGTATACAACTCACCTTTAAATTTCTCATGAAACATTTGCCTGTGTTCCACAGTAAAAGTCCCATGAAATAACCAGTAATTATACAGTTTAACATCATACAATGTAGTACATGTATGGTTGGATATTTTTACATGTCATGCAGTATTTTGACGAATCTGTAGGGTGAACCAAAATACAAATTGGTGAGTAAAAACATCCACCATGCCACACTGTCACAAACTGTCTTATAAAATATTTATTATCAGGAGCCCATTACCAGGAGCGTACCTATGTGATGGGTAGCGGCCACAGCACAGTAGACGATGTGGCTATTTATAATAGCGAAGTTCTGGTATGCAATTACGTTGTCTTTTGTTCTCTTGCGCTTTAGTATTTTGAACAGTGTTAATTACAATTTTTCAGTGCATCCTGAGTGACGGCCTTTGTTTCTTCTCGTGGGAAACACAAAGCTAAAAATAGCTACATCATCTGTTCTGCTGTTGGACAGACCTAATCTGGGAGATGCATGCTCCTGGTAATGGGCTCCTGTTATTATCCAAAAGATTTATTATACAGCTGGATAATAAAACACAATGTTGCCTCACCTGAGTGCCACATCCATTCCTTTAATTCATCAAAGTTTATGTCATAAGTGTCCTCTCCCTTCATTTTTCCTAAAGTTTCATCACATATCTCTTGAGTAGAGGATGTCTTCATCTCTTTATCTTGAGTCTCTGCACTCTTCTTTTCCCCTTTACTGTGTTTTGTACCTTGATTCCTTGTATTGGTCTTTCCTTTTCTCCTCTTTTCCCCCACTCGTATGGCCTTTCCAGGTCTGCCACCCTTGTTCTCAGGAATGCCAGTTCCAGTTCTTGGCACCTCTGTGACTTTTCTAGATTTCTCTTTGTCTCCTCCATGTATATCTTTGGCTATGGACTCTTTTGCACCACTGAAATCATCTTGTGTAGTATTTGATGAAGTACATGTACTCTGTGGAGTAGCCTTAAATGTAGGTTTTCTTGGACCACTAAAGGGCATATGTTCCTGTTTCGTAGAGGTATCAGCTCTTTCTTGTTTAAGAGTGTGACCCCTTCTTGGTTCTTTGTGTCCTCTATGTGGAGGAAGCTTTAGACCCTCGGCAATATTGTCTTGGTCCGACATGGCACTACTACCTACAGAACGCTTCTGTTTATCAGCACTACAACTGGATTTCTCACGTAAAGAACCAGACTCAGTTTGTGTTGAATCGCAGCATTTGTGATCAGCCGTCGTAGCAGAATTAGAACCTTGTCGAACACCACTTCCTTCAGCAGGACACTTCCTGTACTTGACCTCAGTTTGTGTTGAATCGCAGCATTTGTGATCAGCAGTCGTAGCAGAATTAGAACCTTGTGGAACACCACTTCCTTCAGCAGGGCACTTTCTGTACTTGACCTTACCACCTGCAAAGTAATACCTTAAGTTTCTGTAAAAGTCCTTTTCTGATGCATCCATAGATGAACTTGATTGATCTTTTCCAGGTACTTGCTGCTCACCTGATGTTTTACCAGAGTAACAAGTACCATCTCTAATGTACAGTCCCTCCTTGTAGTCCTCAACATTGGATGCACTTGTAGCATCCTGCTTATTGGTACTATGTCTGTTACAACTATCATCTGTACATGGCATTGATTTTGACTTTGTGCTTCTCACCTTAGATGTATTTTGTTTAGCATTTGTACTGTGTTCTGTGATTTCGTCAAAGTTATCAACACCAGTGAAGTTTCTGGATTTCTGGCCCACGTAAGTGTACCTCTGTTTTGCATCGTCCTGAGCCACCTGAGCATTGTCATCTTGAAACATCTCATTCAATAACTGAAAATAACTGTCCCACCCATCATTAGTTTCATGCTGTTTGCACAGCTCCTCTAGGAATTGTCTTTCAAGATCAGAGGAGTCAGTAACGTGGCTATAGCTTGGTATAAAGTCTGAATCCCCATTAAAGTGCTTCGGATTACCAGGACTAGGGAAGTCACTTCCAGTTTCTATGTTTTCATCAGACTGTGAACAATCTGATAAACTTGAACCTTTACCTTTTGGACTATGAAAAGAATGATAATCACTAGAACTAGAGGAATGGCAAGGATCAACACTTTCATCTAGACTGGATTCCATACCAGTAAAACCAGGATTGTCATTACTAGCATTCAAAGAATCTGAAGTCTTTTTACACCTCTGTGGATATGCAGCTGCTGGTTTGTAACAATATGGAAGGGGTATTTCACTTAATCCATCTATTGGGCTCTTGGAATCAGAGTGGTAATATGATGCTACTGGACTTGAATAGGAACTGCTGGAAGCCATGAACGTCTCCTCCGATGATGTGCTTGGTTTCTTAGTGACAGCCTTACGACCCTTCTGATTTAAACCCTGCTTCACGACCCCAGCAAACGTACTGGATGTATTTTCTTGATCACCAAATGCAGTTGCTGTTGTGCTGCCAGGAAAACATGTATTGAGGATAGTCAGGGTTTCACTGTACAATACACAGCCAGGTTGAAGATCACTTGCCTACAGAGAGAAAACAAAATAAATATTTTACTTAAACTATAAACACTCGCATATACAGTACCGCCTGGAATTATTGAAGCATCGGGTCGCGGTCAAACCGCGGTAATACCACGGTCATTGGACGCGGTATTACCGCACCATGGACGAGGTTTTACCGCGGTCAAATTATTCACCGCAATGAAAGCCGCGGTCAAAATCCGCGGTCATGACACAATACTGTAGTATTGTGCAAAAGTCATGCAAACGTGTTTTTCGACGAATTTCGCTCTTTGTTCCTACGAATGTCGCCGAAATTTCGACGGGCAACTTTTCGTTCGAAATTTCGACGAAGAATTGATCAGATACGCGAAAATTCGAATGCCAAGGCGAAATATCGCCAACCTGCGAGCGACATTTCGACGATATTTCGTTCAGATTGTCAAACGAAAATTCGGACCAGGTTATCGAAATATCGTGATCCGAAATTTCGCGTACGTGTTCATTGCCCAGTTTTGTATTTTAACCTTTCTTTCACTAGGATTAACGCGTGACAAATTCGAATTCATGACAAACAGTTTTACAAACGTACAGTAAGATGGTTTTGGTAAATAACCTGCGTGCCAGAGGCGTCAAAAAGTCAAGATTCTTAATAAAAGTCCCCGTCAATCGTGAACCGTCAGCCAGACGCGTGTCTCATTTCTGACACAAATACCGCGGGGGCGCAATTAATTTCCATTTACGCGAACTGACTGATCTGATCCGATGCATTAAAGCTCTTTTAATTCAAAAGGAATTGCACTTTCCCAGTAGAAGTTTTCTGGTAAGAGTATAGAAGTTTTTGCACGTCTTTCAATATGACAAACGTTGCTTCATAACTCTGTTGATGTTCTGTAAAATTTCAGACTGACACGTTCACGCCTGACTGATTGCATGTGGAAATTCAGAAGAGTTGAGATTTTAATACACAAACATTTACAATGATTTCTGCCGAAACCTTTTAATACTAGTAAAAAGACAAGGATCTGCCGTAAATGTGAAACTACACTGAAGCAAAAGTTTATTTGGTGTTATGTTTTGCGCTCAGCGGAGAATCTTTTAGAATCTTTATTTCCGCCGTTCATTCAGAACTCTAACGGCGGGTTAGAATCTTAAAGATTCTAAAGTCTTAATTAGTTTCACCGATGAGTGCTTCTTTACCCGCCGTTTGAGTTCTGAATGAAGCGAAAATAAAAGATTCTAAAGTCTTAGTTTCACCGAATAGTACTTCTTTACCCGCCGTTTGAGTTCTGAATGAAGCGAAAATAAAAGATTCTAAAGTCTTAGTTTCACCGATGAGTGCTTCTTTACCCGCCGTTGGAGTTCTGAATGAAGCGAAAATAAAAGATTCTAAAGTCTTAGTTTCACCGACGAGTTCTTCTTTACCCGCCGTTTGAGTTCTGAATGAAGCGAAAATAAAAGATTCTAAAGTCTTAGTTTCACCGATGAGTGCTTCTTTACTCGCCGTTTGAGTTCTGAATGAAACGAAAATAAAATATTCTAAAGTCTTAGTTTCACCGAATAGTACTTCTTTACCCGCCGTTGGAGTTCTGAATGAAGCGAAAATAAAAGATTCTAAAGTCTTAGTTTCACCGATGAGTGCTTCTTTACCCGCCGTTGGAGTTCTGAATGAAGCGAAAATAAAAGATTCTAAAGTCTTAGTTTCACCGACGAGTTCTTCTTTACCCGCCGTTTGAGTTCTGAATGAAGCGAAAATAAAAGATTCTAAAGTCTTAGTTTCACCGATGAGTGCTTCTTTACTCGCCGTTTGAGTTCTGAATGAAACGAAAATAAAAGATTCTAAAGTCTTAGTTTCACCGAATAGTACTTCTTTACCCGCCGTTTGAGTTCTGAATGAAGCGAAAATAAAAGATTCTAAAGTCTTAGTTTCACCGATGAGTGCTTCTTTACCCGCCGTTGGAGTTCTGAATGAAGCGAAAATAAAAGATTCTAAAGTCTTAGTTTCACCGACGAGTTCTTCTTTACCCGCCGTTTGAGTTCTGAATGAAGCGAAAATAAAAGATTCTAAATCTAAAGTCTTAGTTTCACCGATGAGTGCTTCTTTACTCGCCGTTTGAGTTCTGAATGAAACGAAAATAAAAGATTCTAAAGTTAACAGCGGTGTTGAATAAAGAATGAAAAGAACGCCGAGTCATCGCTACATCTTCACACTAAAGTCAATGATTTCGGCGTGATACAAATCTCAGCGGCCGTGACCGCGGCCAACTAATTACCGCAGTTTACCGCGGTTTTACCGAGGTATTACCGCGGTAATACTGCAGTCATTCTGAGGTCAAACCGCGGTATTACCGCGGTCATTGGACGCGGTAAAACCGCGGTAAATGCTTCAATAATTTCAGGCGGTACTGTATGTATAAGCTGTGAGTTTTTACCGGAAATCTTCATTCAAAATCTGGGCTGCGGCTTATCTGCGAGAACATCTAAAAAGGTGCCATAAATTAACACTAAAATATTTTTAACTATACTACTATAATTATACCATGAAACGAAATGAAACCAGATTGTTGCTTTCATTGCAACTTTGTTGGCTCCTTGAGAGCCGTTTTTGTTGTTGAATATTTGTTCCACCACAAGCGAGAAAATACCATGCTAAATGGCCCTCTGTTTCTTTGCTGTTTAGCACTTTAAGTACTGATTCACCTAAGAACTATAGCAAAAGACAATAGGCTGTAACAATGGGCATACCCCACTGTATGAGATGTCTATAGTTTGAACTACACCCAAAAAATAAAGTATTTTTTATGTTGTTGGCTCTTTTTACTGTGAAAACTCAAAGAAGCCACCATCCAGCCAACCAGAAAGGGAGAAAACAAAAGATCTTTCAATCGCAAATTTGATAACTTTCCCCACATACAATATTCTTCAAAATTAAACCATACATGGAGTTGGTTTGATCAAAAATAAATTCAAACTTCAGAAATTATCAAACGAAAATGCATTATTTCGATGGGTTTCTATTGAATTTGTGAGTATCAACCAATGAAATTACGAGTCAGAAAGAAGAATAGCAACTTTTACATTCCAATGCCATTCATGCTATCCTTCTTAGCTGAAACATTACTTTCAGGAGTTTTGTCCAATTTGAAAGTTCGATGAAAGTTACAATGTACATGAACAATTAAAGTCAAGTTTAATTTTCTACCAAAAACTTTTTTTCAAAATTAAAGCTTCTAAAAGTGTGGCTTATCTGCGAGTGTTTACGGTACTAAAGTTGAACTCAATTAATGCCGATTTTGCAGGTATTCGAAAACTCTATAAAATAATTAATGCAAAACTAATATCATGAAGTTTCACCGATGAGTGCTTCTCTACACACCGTTACAGTTCTGAATGAAGCGAAAATAAAAGATTCTAAAGTCTTAGTTTCACCGATGAGTGCTTCTCTACCCGCCGTTTGAGTTCTGAATGAAGCGAAAATAAAAGATTCAAAGTCTGAGTTTCACCGATGAGGGCTTCTCCACCCGCCGTTTGAGTTCTGAATGAAGCGAAAATAAAAGATTCTAAAGTGTTAGTTAACAGCGGTGTTGAATAAAGAATGAAAAGAATGCCGAGTCATCTCGCCAAACTCGCACGGTTGTGATTATGACTGCTACATGAACATACATTGTATTATCTTATATTCATACTAAAGTCAATGATTTCGGCGTGATAAAAATCTCAGCGGCCGTGGCTGCGGCCAACTAATTACCGCTGCAGTTGACCTCAGTTTTACCGAGGTATTACTGCGGTAATACTGCGGTCATTCTGAGGTCAAACCACGGTCATTGGACGCGGTAAAACCGCAGTAAATGCTTCAATAATTCCAGGCGGTACTGTACACTGTACATGTATTTCAATTTGGTCAATGGCCCTTACAAAGTTGAAAACAGCCAAGAAAATGGCCTGTTGCCTAGGTATTATCTACATGTATATGTCTGCACCAGGGAACGAGCCAGGCTGCGCCATTGCACCATTCCCGCTTTAAAAACACATTTGTCCCTTGAAAAAATGATAATAGTCAAATTGTCTAGCTTCATCTGCTTCCAAAGGAAATTAAATGCCAGATCACTAGCAAAAGGGCCAAATTGGCCCTTCTGGCTCAATCTCTGCTGCACTATACATGTACCTTCTTTTAAGGTTTCAATACCCATGTGCATACATGTGAATTGTTTATTTAAATTCCATCCCTACCTTCTCTAACCACTGTTTAGCATCTTTCAGATCTCCACAATCTATGAGCTGCAAGGCCAGCTCATAATACCTTTCTGCAGTTCTGTAAAAGTACAATAAAATTTACCAACATGACTCAGCACATGTACACTGTACATGACAGGTATGTAATAATATTATCATACACAGAGTTCCAACTAGTTTTCAAAAATAAGGGTCACTACGACCCCCTCTTCAGTTACATGTAGAAAAGAACTTTGCAGCGATCAATCCGTACACACTTTAATATTTTATAAGAATTATTCTCCTCAGCAAGCAAATAAAGTGATTGTTGCTACTGTTTTTTTATATTGCTGTATGTTGTTGCTTGACTTTAAGTCATACATGTATTAGTGTGATTATTTTTTTACTTATTCTTCATCTGGTTTATTAGTAAGACATTAATTTGGTCAAGAATCAAACTATTTGTGTTCTGATCTATTAAATTCTCACAGTCGATCCATCTCATGCATGAAAAATTATGTAAATTAGTGCTCATAAAATTTCAGTGTTAAAATTCACACTGAATAATAAAATCTCTTTCAAATTCTTCCGTTATGGATGTTTGAACAATGAATATAAAGTCTAAAGCTTTGAACACTGACTCGATTTTAAACTTTCTAAACCAGGCACCATTTCCTTTCATAATGTTTCAGAGACATTTTTTGTTAGTCTCGTCACAGTTGGTGAACATGAAATCAAAACAAAAACACTGGTTTTATGCAACGCCATGGGATTTTCAAGTGCTAAAGGGTCTTTAAAAGAGTCAATGTTAGTACAGGCTAATAGTCTGGGGTAAGGAGCACAGTATCGCTAAAGGTTCATTCTACATACATGTAGGAGTGAAAATGTAACTCCATATCAATGTTTCTCAGTACTGTTTGAAGTCGTAGCCACAGGGAACCCAAAACCAATTTTGAGGTACAAACCTGGAGGATGGTAAGCCTGTGGATGGGCTAGTAAATTTTGAGACACAGGCCGCGATGAAAGAGCTGTCCGATCACAGGCACCCAAAGCTCATGTTACGAAATGTTAAAAATATAACACAAGAAAGACTCTGCTGGACAAAGCAAATTTTTGACGGGTTACTGTTCTCCCGGTCTTTTTAAAAGGTGTTTGAATGTATCTGACATATATACACACTGCCAAATGACTGGGCATTTTGAGACAATCTTTGTTCCACGGGTGTCCAGCAGCATTACTCATGCTTACTGGACAGTAGAAGGAGCAATTGGATAAGCACAAGATAATCAGAGCAGTGGCAATAATTATTGATCTCAATTAGGCGTTTGATTGCCTGTTCCATGACCTGATTCTGGGAAAACTAAAATGTTATGGCATGGATGATACATCATTGACACTCTTGCGCAGTTATTTAACATCACGATTTCAGTGGTTCTTACTCAACTTGGAAAGAGGTGTTAAGGTGTGCCATAAGAGTCTATTCTTGGGCTGATGCTGTTCAATATATTATTTTATGAATGACTTGATGCACGTGAAAGAGGAAGTTATGCTATTTTAGTCTATGCAGCAGCTAAGCCTGAACTTACAACTCTACAATGTTAATTAGACAGATATTTTAAGAGAAGATATTTAACATTTTTGATTTATTGATTTACTGAAAACTAGCGATACTAGGCTTTTTAATAAAATTAGGGGTATCAAAGGGCATCCTTTGGAAGAGGTCTAACCTGTAGCCAAGCCAGCATCCATTAGATTAAGAAGTAGAAATAGTTAGACCTAAGATTAATACAGATCGTTTTATGAATAGTTATGTCAATGGATTGATTTTTAAATATACGTAAACACCCGTAGATAAGCCTTTTCACCCAAATTTTTCGTTCAAAATCGGGGGTGCGGCTTATCTACGGGAACACCTAGAAAGGAGACCCAACATTAACATATCTTTACATATCATGAACCTGTATGAAGCTTTTATTATGCGACGGTGCGTATAATATTATTACAATCAGGTTCAAATCGCATCTGATCGTGTAATATTATATAGCAATTTAAGCATAATCATTGAAGAAAAAAAATGCAGTTTGAAAGAGTTAAAGCAAAAACTCTTCTAAGACACACCTTAGACCTAATATTAGAATTTCATGAATATTTAAACATGATTAAGCTTATTTACCTTCCAAAACATGCTGATTTGCAGCGCTTGTCAAAGCAGGCATCTAAACAACCAGGCATTCTTCGCAATTTTACATGTGGGAGATTGGCACGAGTTAATGAAAATCCAAGATGGCGGACCTCAGACCTACTCGTGCAAGTATAGTTTCGCAAGAAAACCTTTCTTGCTCTAGCGATTAAAGGAAAGCGGTTCCTTGGAATTGTTGTTAGGTAATGGGAGAATAAAAGCGGAAGAATTCTGGAGTGATTTAAAGACTGCAGGTTAAAATATACACAAGAAATGACAAGGCAAGTTGAACCATATTCGATCGAATTAAAGTGTTATTTATGACAATCCGATGAAGTTTTGCTTCAAGTACATGTATGAGCGTTTATGAACTCCAACAAAAGATTATTCTTTTTTTTTGGAAGAAGTTTGGCATCAAGTACAAGCGTTTATGAACTCAGACAAAAGATTCTCTATTATTATTTTATTTTTTCAAAAAAAGTTTTCCTAAATTAAAGCTTCAAAACTTGGGGTGCGGCTTATCTATGGGTGCGACTTATACACGGGTGTTTATGGTAAGTTTAATAGTGGTTTGATTTTTAGTATGTAATGTATTCAATTGTAATTTTCTTAAGGTTACTCACATGGATACCTTCAAAGCGAAAAAGATGGGGGATTTTTCTTTCTTCACAGAAATTAGTTTTAGTAGTAGTTTATCATAATATTATACCAAAAAACTCTGTTCAAAATTTTTTAATGTTGATGGAGAAAGGAAGGAAGTATCTAACCAGAAGTAAAAGGTTCTGTTTGATTGACAGCAGATCAATAAACACAAGACAAGTGCTCACTTGCCCGTAACGACGGTGTGGGGAAAGCTAGTGCATATTAAATTTGTTTCATATACCAATGTTTACGTTTATTGAGAAACGTTTTTCCACACGATTCCATAATTCGATTGGTTGTTGGCCTTATGTCTTCCAAAAAGCAAGCAGGATGCCCTTAGCTTAGAAAACAAAGAAAAAAGAAAAGTAAAACAAGGCCAAACAATGCATACAACTACAAAGCCAAATAGGAGTCCTCACAAAATGCAACAAGGGTTTGTATTTTCACTTTCAGACAGAGTGTCGAGTGGTCCACAACATAAAGTCTGACTGTGACTCGGAATCGCTTGAAACTTGCTATTGCCATGCTGTTTCAGATGCCTGCAAATCGCGGTCTCCTCTACTAACTATGCTGGCATTCAAAACGTCTCCAGGTCATCACCTTGGCTTTGTCCCTCGATGTCTTTTTGTCTTTCCTATTTTTCAAGTGACACAAGAAAACTAGAACAACCTGCTATAGTAAAAAACATTCGATGTGGGGCGTTGGTTTTAATTGGAAATCAACATTGGTGGGAAATCTTGACAGATAGTTGAACTGTGATGAGAAATGATTGGCCAAGAGCTCGCTGATTGTTGGAGAGGCATGGCTTCAGATTCATGCACAACAGATGGCTAGATTTTTTGAAGTGTTATTTTCTACGCTTTTGATTTTCGACCAAAATAGAGTTTTAAAAAAGCTCCCACTCAAGAGGAATTTATCCGATTGTTTGAAATTTTCACAAAATGTCAATTGATATCTCAGCTGCAAAACAGTGTTGGGGAATTGGAAAATTCTAAAAAGAGAGCTCTTGACGGCATTTCCCACCTATCTACTTGGATTATTTTTCGCCTTTTCACAGGGAGCATGATAACTTTTGAACTAAATCAAATTTTGAAATTCCCGACACGGTTTTGTAATACCATTCCTCTGGAATGCTACAAACCAAACAGATTTTGAAACTTTCAAATATTTTCGGAGTCAGAGCTTCTGAAAGCCATCTCACTAGATCGGAGAAATGGGATGGCAGAAAATTGGAGATTTTCAAAAAACTCAAAACTTTTTATGTATTCTTGTAGCCAATTTTATAAGCTTTAAAATGATACATGTACATGGATGATTTATCCACAATGTTTCCTCAAGGCGCTACATAATTTGGACTGGAAATGCACCCTGAAGGTATCAGGTAACCTTAAATCTTGGAAGTATTTAATGTAATATTTGATGTGTTTTATCAAGTAATAAGTTATACCGATGACACCAAGATCGGCCATTCTCACGATAGCCCTTGTGCTGCCGAGTCAGCTGTAAATTGAGACCTAGACAATGCAGCCACGTGGTTTAAAGAAAATGGTATGAAAGAAAACCTTGACAAGTGCCATGCCATAGTATTGGGTAACAAGACTCAAGAATTGTGCTTTAAATCCGGTGAAGTCAATATTCCAACTAAGGAGCAGATTAACATATTAGGCATGATACTAGATAGCAAATTAAAGTTTGACGCCCATGTCACAAGCATATGCCGGAAAGTTAGTAGTCAAATAAACACCATAAATAGACTGAAGAACATTTTACCATTAACTCTTTCCAGATTGGACCATTTTTAACACTGTTTGGTCTAGTTTAAGGAAAGCTACAAATGTATACATATCATTTTAAATATATTTTAAAACTCTTTTATAATACAACTTTACTTTCATAAACAGGGAAGAATGGCAGGAAGAATGGCAGGAAGAATGGCGCGTGGACAAAAAAGTAGGGGGGAGAAGGGAAGGGAACACCTGAAAAACTTGTTCACCATCGAACAAATGTTCCTGATTGGTGCGGTCCTGACAAGCTAAAGTCTTAGAATATTTCTTTATACAGCTGGCTAATTTTCCTGCTCTATACATTGTACATGTAGCTAAATCTCTAAAGAAAACTGGAACAGAAATAAGGTTTGCAACAATTTGGCTTTAGGTTGGAAAAATGGTGAGTAAGGTTTTGGAAAAAAAGTTTTATTTTCAACTCCTTCGGTGCGTGTGAATGAAACTGATGACGAAGCCGATGTTTCCCTCTAAAATCAAGTGACTTCATTGGAATTGAAGGCTAGATTTACGACAAAAACAACAGTCCAAATTGCTTGACATTATACAGAAGTTATATTTATGATTTTTATATTTATTTAGCATGACTGATTTTCGAGAAAACATAGAACTATACGTGGCAGAAGCCTAAAAGTTCAGTTATTTACGATTATCTAGACGACCATATTCAAGTGCATAAATAAAATTACTTCAAGCCCTTCTATTAAAACTATGAACTTCACGTTACATACATGTATGTAAGAACTATGATGGTGCCTGATTCTATTTTTGAATTTATTTTGAAAGTAAAGTGCTGTTTTTAGATTCTTTCGAGTTCATACATGTATATTCCCAAATTGAAATCTTGGTGGTGGCCAAATTGCTATAAAAAACTTGTTACAAAAACACTAATTAAAATCGCTTGATATCAGAGAAGTTACGTTGATGATTTAAAGGGACCCCCCGTTAATTTTGGAGGAAATGTACATTTTCTGAGGCCTACAATCAGCGACGAAAATTGTGCTGGTCAGAAATGCATAACTAATTTTTTCAAAATAACAGGCCTTGCGGGCAGGTGCTCCCTTCCCTTCTCTTCCCCTTCCCTTCTGCTCCCTTCCCTTCTCTTCCCCTTCCCTTCTGCTCCCTTCCTTTCTCTTCCCCTTCCCTTCTGCTCCCTTCCCTTCTGCTCCCCTCCCCCCTGCTTCCTTTTTGTCCTCGCACCATTCTTCCATCATCTAAATATATTGCAGGCTACAATTATTGTTTTAGTCACACCACCTGAAATTTTAAATACTGATAACTATTACCCATTTTACAGTAAAAATCATAAATCCAGAAATAACCAGAGTTTCATGAAAGCTACACGTACATGTACAGTGTATACATTTAAACTATTTATACACGTCATCACTTGTAGTAGTTGAGTCACGGAACATACCGTAAACACCTGTGTATAAGCCACACCCGTAGATAAGCCGCACCCCAAGTTTTGAGGCTTGAATTTAGGAAAAAAACTTTTTTGGAAAAATACAAAAAAAATTTTTAGAAAATCTTTTGTCCGAGTTCATAAACACTTGTACTTGATGCCAAACTTCATCAGATTGTCATAAATACATAATCGCAACTTTAATTCGACCTGAATATTTTAACCTGCAGTCTTTAAATCACTCCAGAATTCTTCCGCTTTTATTCGTCCATTAACTAACAATTCCAAGGAACCGCTTTCCTTTAATCGCTAGAGCAAGAAAGGTTTTCTGGCGAAACTATACTTGCACGAGTAGGTCTGAGGTACGCCATCTTGGATTTTCATTAACTAGTGCCAATCACCCACGTGTAAAATTGCGAAGAATGCCTGGTTGTTTAGATGCCTGCTTTGACAAGCGCTGTGAATCGTATTACATTGTAGGTCTAAGGTGGGTCTTAGATGAGTTTTTGCTTTAATTCTTTCAAATTGAGTGTTGTTGTTTTTATGATTATGCTTATTATTGCTATATTACACGATCGGATGCGATTTAAACCTGATTGTAATATACGCACCATCGCATAATAAAAGCTTCATACAGGTTCATGATATGTAAATATATGTTAATGTTGGGTCTCCTTTCTAGGTGTTTCCATAGATAAGCCGCACCCCCGATTTTGAACGAAAATTTTGGGTGAAAAGGTGCGGCTTATCTACGGGTGTTTATGGTACCTCCATTCATTGCCGAAATTCAGCAGTTGATGGTCTATTTCCGACTCTCCACTGCTTGAAATTCCTTCACAATCACTGCTGGATGTATCAAACTCTTCATCATCCAAAACAAACCTCAAAACATCCCTCCAAACTTGATCAGGCCTCACCTGATTCGCTTTGATAGCCCTGTGACCTTTGCTCACTCAGCTTGCTTCACAGTAGAAATCTCAACCAATCATAGCTTGAATTCGCTGAAATTTGGCCAGTTATTGGCTAATTATGTAATCAAGCCACAGCGAGTTTCATATTATTTGGATGTACATGTACATATAACGCAAGTGAATAAGAATTATTTATTCCATCGGTCATATGTGACAATATTTAAAGGGCCCATCTGGAAAGAGTAAAAGATGAAAGAACTGTTGACTATGTATCGTTCTTTTATTTTGCCATATTTCTATTGTTCTCAGGTCTGGCACCATTGTGGTAAGCATAATTCTGCAAAATTAGAAAAGGTTAACGAAAGGGCCCTGTGATATGTTTACATAGACAACCAATCATTATATCAAAAACTGCTCAAACTAATGGGCACTCAGACACTAGGAAATCAATGTGTGCAAGACAACCAATCATTATATCAAAAACTGCTCAAACTAATGGGCACTCAGACACTAGGAAATCAATGTATGCAAGACAACCAATCATTATATCAAAAACTGCTCAAACTAATGGGCACTCAAACACTAGGAAATCAATGTATGCAAGACAACCAATCATTATATCAAAAACTGCTCAAACTAATGGGCACTCAGACACTAGGAAATCAATGTATGCAAGACAACCAATCATTATATCAAAAACTGCTCAAACTAATGGGCACTCAGACACTAGGAAATCAATGTATGCAAGACAACCAATCATTATATCAAAAACTGCTCAAACTAATGGGCACTCAAACACTAGGAAATCAATGTATGCAAGACAACCAATCATTATATCAAAAACTGCTCAAACTAATGGGCACTCAGACACTAGGAAATCAATGTATGCAAGACAACCAATCATTATATCAAAAACTGCTCAAACTAATGGGCACTCAGACACTAGGAAATCAATGTATGCAAGACAACCAATTATTATATCAAAAACTGCTCAAACTAATGGGCACTCAGACACTAGGAAATCAATGTGTGCAAGACAACCAATCATTATATCAAAAACTGCTCAAACTAATGGGCACTCAGACACTAGGAAATCAATGTATGCAAGACAACCAATCATTATATCAAAAACTGCTCAAACTAATGGGCACTCAAACACTAGGAAATCAATGTATGCAAGACAACCAATCATTATATCAAAAAATGCTCAAACTAATGGGCACTCAGACACTAGGAAATCAATGTATGCAAGACAACCAATCATTATATCAAAAACTGCTCAAACTAATGGGCACTCAAACACTAGGAAATCAATGTATGCAAGACAACCAATCATTATATCAAAAACTGCTCAAACTAATGGGCACTCAGACACTAGGAAATCAATGTATGCAAGACAACCAATCATTATATCAAAAACTGCTCAAACTAATGGGCACTCAGACACTAGGAAATCAATGTATGCAAGACAACCAATCATTATATCAAAAACTGCTCAAACTAATGGGCACTCAGACACTAGGAAATCGATGTATGCAAGACAATCATGTTGATTACCATAAATAACAAAGCCCCATTAGGTATTAAGGACTTACAGTAGTCTCATTAAGGATTTCTAGTTATACATGTAATCTTAGGGGCGATAATATTTTGACAATGAAAAAACAACGAAATTCGGCTTAAGATCTTGGTAATACTTCGCAGCTAAACTATGGAACAAACTACCAAACGAGATCACAGCCATGGCCAGTACAAATTTAATGAGATATATTCGCAAACTTCAATTTTAGTCCGCATACAAGCATGTCATTACATGTACCAGCTACATGTAGGTCCGAAATTGCGCCTTATTTGGTGCCAATTTGACTCAATTTTTAGTGTTGGCGACAGCTGGCAACTTAACTAAAGTCTTCACAATGTCCCAAAGTCACACGATGTTCTAAATAAATTTAGCCAATAAAACAAATGTTCTTTGTCACATGTCATTTGAAACTTGAAATATGGCAACCACAATTGGTCATCTGGCGACTAAAAATGTTGGCTAGTCGCCAGTTGGTGCCTACATGTATGTGAAAAAGTTAATTTTGGACCCTGTGTACATATATGTATTTCTATATTACTGTAGGTACATTACATATATATATATATACACAGTAGTACTTACACATGTAGGGACAGACCATTTGAAAATTGATGGGGGGTACCCATTTTTTTGCTCGTAACTATTTTAGAACTCCTATTGCTGCAATAATTTTTTTCTGGCATCGGACCTTTGCATGATTTTTTAAGGCATTCAGCATTCAGGTAATGCACAAAGTTTCACCCTTGCTCTATTTTTTTTCTGGGTGATTTTGCCGCATTTGATTTTTTTTATGTGCAAATTCTGCTTGCTCATTTCTTTTTTTTTTGGGTGGGGGGGGGATTTGCGGTACCCCACCTCATCAATTTTGAAATGGTCAATCCCTTATTGCAACCTTTTTAATATTTTAACTTGTGTATATTTCTCAATTGATATTTTTTTAAATAGTCTTTTAAAATATGATTAACATTAGGAAACATTTAAACCTTTTTTTCAATCTCTAAATTATATAATTATTGTTTATTTTTTGAATTTATTAATTTGTGGAACATCTGTAAAATAGCTTATATCTATTAAAGTATGTTCTCCACCTTAAATAAAGTATTGTATTGTATGGGAAGCTCATATTACGAAAATAAGGGTTTGTATGTTTGTAAACTATGTTTACTAGCCAGAAATACTGTAAAAAAAAATGAATAAAAATGACATACCTTGCCACTATGTCTTGCATCATGTTTCTGTCTCCTTGTTGGGTGGATTTAAACTGATTTTTATTCAAAAAATGTACAGTATATCTGGCTTAGTAAACAGAGTTTGTTATGTTCCAATCCTTAAAGTGTATATGAAACGCGAAATAAGTTGATCTTATTTGAAAGTCCTTTCGAAATGAGTAAGGATGGCGTTTTCCGTTTGTGAATAACTCATCTCGTTCCAGAGATATTCAGGTTTTTGTAATATGTAAATTAGATTACCTGTGACGTCACGACCTTGACACAACCTGGAGACAGATCACAAAATAAAGAAAATCTCTGAAAATAGTGGCAAAAAATAATTGATACTTTGCACATTACCAAGGAAAATACACATCAATGTGCAAATCATAACGTTGCCATGGAAACACTCTTGTCCCCAGGCCACTTTCATGATAAAAATAAATAATTCCTTGATTTCTCCTTCGTAATGTACAATTTACTGCTGTTGCCGCATCAGACAATTACAAACAATGTAGGCATTGTATATCAGAGGTTTAAATAAAATTGCTTTGTAGAACAGAGTCATAAAATACAATCAGAATTTTTTTTATGTTCAATGTCAAATGAGCCTGGGGCCAAGAATGTTTCCACAGCAACGGCATGATGTGCACATTGATGTGTATTTTCCTTAGTACCATACATGTGCAAAGTATCAACTATTTTTAGCCACTATTTTCAGAGATATTCTTTATTTTGTGATCTGTCTCCAGGTTGTGTCAAGGTCATGACGTCACAGTTAATCTAATTTACATATTACACAAACCTGAATATCTCTGGAACGAGATGAGTTATTCACAGACAGAAAACACCATCCTTCCTCATTTCGAAAGGACTTTCAAATAAGATCAACTTAATTTTCGTTTCATATACACTTTAAATTTCATAATATGAGCTTCCCATACAAACCATTAAATGTATATTTTGTAATTATGAGCTTCCCATACAAACCCTTTTAAGTTATATTTTTGAATATTTCATAACATGAGCTTGGGGCACCTGTGGTCCGATAGTATTTCAGGTACCCTAGAGTTATACTCCTATTGTTGTTACTATTATTATAGATGTATCTACTTACATGTATATGTGAAAATATTATCATAAATTTGTTGTTGTTGTTCAATGGCATTGAAAGCTGTTTTTCAGCTGTTAAAATATGAGAAAATTCAAGATCAAAACAATATTGCACTTCCACAAATACAATTACAAACACATTTTTCCTTCAAGATCCTGGTCAACGAATCAATAATTATTTTTATATCAATTGATTAAATATTATGACCAGTAACTTCACAGAAATATTTCCAGCATATCTAGATTTGATGCACAAATGAAATTTGAAGTAAGTTTTCTTTGTGGAACACGCAATCATTTGGTTCCAACAAGGCAACAGTCAAATAATGCAATATAAACTACAATTTTCTATTTTCAGCACGACTGATGAGTCAAGTTTACGTGGAACTTATAGTTTAAAACAGAAAACGCTGAACGAAATACGCAAACATTTTCTGATACAAAATACAGGAAAATCAAAATAGTCTTACAGTACAGTATTTATCAATGCGACAGAACTGAAGAAGGAATCTCTCACAGGAAATTCAAGATTCTAAAATATTGTCTTATTGAAACGCCAGCACATAGACATAGTTCACTTTCCTTTGCTTCTTCCACTTATACGCGAACTAAGTGTTACAAGGCAATAAGAAGTAATCTTAATTGTGTTTTCTCGAGAATAGACCTTGCGAAATTGCTTGAGTAGAGTGTAGACTTTGACAAGCGACAAAAAGCAAAACGTCTGCATGAGCTGATGAGGCGAGACTGGAAAATATCAATACCACCCCAAAAGTGAAAAGTCAAAGATATACGAACCAAAAGGGAAGGCAAAGTCATTCGGAATCTGCTGGCTGCGATTCTAATCAAACTACGGTTTAAATACAGATAAATACATGCATATTATTGATTCGTTTCTCGGCTGCGAAGTAAAAACATGTCTACTATGTTGACTTGTTGTCGTACTCGGAGCTAAATCAGTGCATGTACATTTGTAACTCACCTCTTATCAGCGCATTCCACATTGTTATCGGCCTCCATACAAACAGCTCTACCTCATAAAGCTAGCAGAGTTATTGTTTGAACTAAAAATGAGTCATTTTGTAGTATTTGAGGGAACAATTAAGTAAAATCCCTGGAATAATGGAGTCGTCTAATCACTAATGGCGGTCAAATCTATCAACCAAACGTAGTGTCGAGCCTGCGGTACTACTGTTCAGCAGGATAATTGGCGGGAATTTTGAACTGCCTGAAACAAACAACAACCCTGGACAGGAGCCATTGTGAGTCAGCGTATCATCTCGCGGGAGTTATCGTAAAAGAGGGATGCAGCTGTGCTGGGAAGCGTGCAATCGTGTTTTCAGTTTTCCATACATTTGTCTGTAACAACGAGTCAAAGTCTGCGGGAAAATTTACAGACAAATGTACGCAAAACTGAAAACACGATTTCACGCTTCCCAGCACAGCTACATCGTTAACATTTTGAAGAGTTAATCTTTTACCTGGTATCATAAGTTTGCAGACAGTAAATATTTCAGAAATTCTATTTTACGGAGATTTATATTTGGCATCGGATTCCCATACAAACACTGTATTTCGCGCCATGTTTGCACCCCTTTCAAAATGTCGGAATTAACCGCGAACTGGTCTATTTGATCGCTGATTTTAACAACACACAGACATTTGAAAACAACTGGAAGTTTGCCACAAATATTTTACGTAGGGGATTCGAAATGGTTCAAAAAAAAGATTTTTAGGGCAAAATATTTGAAACCAAATTCTCATAGAAATCCTGGTATTTTCCGCCTTTCCGCCATGTTTGCCCAGATTATCTAGCGTGCAAATGGAAATATGATCATGAACTCCTCTGTTGGCCCAGAATAGCCATAGGCCATTTTGACGATGTTGCGCGCGCAGCTAGAACAATGACTATCTGTTTAGATTACAACAAAAGGTTGGTGAACCAGAACGAGTTTTAGCAGCTCGCATCCATAATATTGTTCTACTATGCATGCGTGCGCAACATCGTCAAAATGGCCTGTACGACGGACACTCATTAGTTTTTGGAAGACATTAGGTCGTTTAGTTTGTAATTCATGAAGGTTAAGATTCGCCTTATGATTGGCTAACATTGGCTAATGTTCTAGGAGCTCTAAATCCCCGTTTTAATGTTTTACGTTCGCGGTAATGATTACTGATAAGTATTATTGGGTTGCAATCATTCCTAAGAGAATACAATCACAAAAAGCGTAGCAGCCATCTTGGTTGGTAGGAACAAAAGAAGTAAATGTGGTTTCTTTCGTTCCTACCAACCAACGTGGCGCCAGTGCAACCCACCAATAGAGGAAATCGCATGAATGCGAGTGCTACACGGGATTTAAAGGCACTGAGTGATATTGTGAAAGTTCTAATAATTGCGCGAGCTTTTAGGCTAGTGCAATTTAATTTGAGAACTTTCAAAATATCACTCAGTGCCTATAAATCAAAGTATAGCATGAGCAGTTCATCCGATTTCTGTTTACAATATACTGAGCAAACATTTGCTGAGAGCATGCGACTGTGCACTCAATAACCTTTAGGGTGCGTTCGATTGACCGTATTCCGGAATAAGAATACACAGAATGATCACTACAAATCGCTTATACTGGGAATTTTTAGCCACTGGAATACCAATTGTATCCTGAATATCACATATCAGCAAGCATTTGTAGCTTAAAGTGCAAAATATGCCCGAACCAGTGATTTCCAGAGACTATTCCATCTATTTCTATTCCGGAATACGGTCAATCGAACGCACCCCTAGATGCACTCGTCATTGACCAATGAGAATCCAGATATTTTGTTGGGCTTAAAAGTTTACTCATGCACACCGATGAAACAGACATGAGAGTTGAGGCATGAAAGTTTTGACTTCAACTATCTTCAAGTGCATGCAATCATTGCGCGAACAAACGAGCATGAGAGTTAACGCAAATCACGGCAGCACTCGCGCGCCGAGTCTTAAGAATGTTTATTTTGAAGCAGTTGGCTTCGTTAGTTAATAAGAACGCGAGTCGTTCTGGGCGGTTTGAATTTTTTTTTCTTTAATCGCTTTTATACAGAAGTGAAAAAGGACTCGAAGTCCGGTCTAAACCACTTCCGTTAAATGTTACAACGATGTTTGCTGCCGAAGTAGTTACTCGATCAGTCGGGTTTCTCGATTTCTCACCGCCCGTATCATTTGTAAGAATAAATTAGTCAGGGTTAGTCAGGCGTTGAATTATGCAAGCGAAATTGTGGGAAACTGAAGCGAGCCATGGGTACTTACATTGCTTGGTACGACCCACACCGCGGCAAAACGTCACGCGTATGCGTATTTGCTATATCTTGTCGGCGCGCGGCCGCCCCCAGTTTTCCGCGAAAACTAAAATGAAACAACAGGCAAATGCAGTGATTTTAAAATTTCTGCTTAAAAGTATGCATTTGTGAACTGTTTTGTCAAAAAATAAGAAAACTACTTAAAAGATAAGCCTAAGACTTTAACAGGTTGAAGTTTTCTTAATTTGTAATTCACTGTGAGTTTACTAAGATTTACTAAAAAAGTTGAAGCCCTCGGTAATTTGTATTTGATAGCAGAGCGTGTGGGTACGACCACTCTATCTCCGTGCAAGTTCTAATAATAATAATAATGGCCATATTTATATAGCGCCATATCACCACAGTCTCATGGCGCTTTACATATTACTGACATATCCCGTCAGTGAATTATTTCGGACTGCTTTACGGCGCTAATAGCTGCCACGCAGTTTACAATGTTGAGTATGTGGTTAGTGCAATGGCCAGGCTGCTGTACCGGGTGACAATTCCCTGCTCTTTTTCGAGTAGTACAACAAGTTATTTCACGTCCCCTTCAAATACTGATTAGAAGTAGAAGGAGACAAGGCCAACGGCTTATAAACGTCCTTGCCCAAGGACGCGGCTGGGATTTGAACCCCCCGGCCTCCCGCACTCTAGGCCGTGCTCTACCAACTGAGCTAACCATTGAGGCTAGCTCGGGAGTACTGTAAATTCACCGCAAAATGTTTTAAAGGATTCATCGACTGTGTTCTTACTCCGCGGCTGAACTGGTTGGCGTTGGTCGAATAACAACGCTATTAAACTCCTCAAGCATGTTAAGGCCTGGTTCATTTAACGGAAAATATATTTACCGCAACTAAATGTTTCTAACAGTAACAACAGTTTAAACAAAATATAATCACCTCATAATACAAATTTCTGAAGTGGATGATTGTCGTATCACGTGATCAATGACGTCGTAATTAGAGAAAATCGTTTAAGTGAAATGCGATTGCGACGATAACATATGAATAGAAAGTGACCCTGCTGCAATATTCCTCTTCCAGCAGTGTTTTATACCACGCTTAGAAAACATGACTATCGTATAAATATAAGAAAATATTAAGGGTACAAAAAGTCACGTGACCTTTTGCATTTTTTAGCCTTAATAACTCGTTAACAAAACATTGTAGTCATCTTTTCTAAGCTGAAATAGGTAAAAGGATTTAACCATAACCATATCCACTCATTATCCTTACTGTTTCTGTGAAACTCGGAGCCGCGTTTTTGATTTACTGATTTCGTGGTGTAAGTCACGTGACATACACGTTTTATTGTACACAAAGTAATGGGCTCCTGACACAAACCACTTGAGGGAGTCAAGAATGACGATATCTTTGTTATCGTGAGAAACGTGGCGCACTTACCGTACTCGGCTGTACTCAACTGGATAAGGAAAACAGTTTTTACCCGAAATTTGATCCCTGAACCAGACCTTAAAGTGCATATATATATATATATATAAGAGAAAATACATAAGCAAATACCGTGAACAAAAATCCTGCAAAAATACGTTGGATCCGAAGTAAGGACCTATGCAGCCAAAAGATAAACGATTAAGAATGAAAAGTCCGAAGACTATACAGCAAAGTTGATATACAACGTAAAATTCTAAAACAAAGTACTACGGTTAGCTAGGCCTGACACGAAAAGTGCTCGAACTAGATTGCAGCCATAGACAGCTGTTTCGTTCTTATTAGAACTCGTCAGTATGGCATAGCAAACAGTACGCGGGCTTCGGTGCCACTGCACTACCGACCGACTTTTCATATATATAAGCCCTGGCTAATTATATTTCTTACGAATAGACTAGAGGCCATAGCCAAAGGATTCCGGAATAAAAAGTTGATTTGATTTATTTTTCGTGGTGCATTGGCCGTTCAAATTCAAAGTTGCCTAAAAACGTGTATTGGTTTGCCTGTGGACCAAAATCAAGCGCACGAGAGCGCTTTAGAAAATTGGCACTGGGTCTAGTTTGACGTCATCACCAGAACACGCTCGATACGCCATTGCACGAAAAGCCTTGCCGAAGAAAAGCTCTCCGAAAAGTTTATCGCGATATTATCATCTTCTCATTTATCTATTCAATTATTTTGCAAATATGCCAACGTTTTATACCCGCGAAGAGATGAGTTCTGTTGATGACGTCACGTTTCATTCTCGTCCCAGTCTCCGGTGCGCGGAAATTAATCTAAGTTTAGTCGCTAAAAAATAATGAAAACATTTATTTTTATTTTTTCGGTATTTTTTTGCTACCTTTTAAGGTCTAAGCTTTACAAAAATACATAACTGGCCAGGGCTTGTATGCATTTTAACATGCTTGAGTCATGAAAGCACATTGTCTTCCCCTCGATTCGTCACCGAAACGCTCGTGACCATGATGAATACTTCCTGAAAGGGTTCAATTTGCACTTGACATACATGTATGATAATCGTTTGAAACATTTTGCGGCTTACCGTACTCCCGATTGAGGCCTTGCCGCAAGGAGATAGAGTGGTATGACTGTACCTGATACGTACTTCTGTTCAATACATTTTTGTACTGCTCAGAACATTCCAGTAGCAGTTACTCTTTAGTTTTTTTTGCGGCAGATCAAAAGTATTTTCATTTATAATAATAGAGCCGAAATTACAGGCATGATATCTATAGCATATTTTCCTCGTGTTAGTATATAAGGACCCAAGCGTAAAAAAAAAAGCGGATTTGATTTCCACTCCTTCGATCGCATTAGCGCGTATTGCTTGTTTGGAAATGAGTGGATTCGTAGAAGTTTTTTACTCACTCGTTCGCCGTCGCTGAGTATGGCCGAAGCTCCTGCAGGTATTGCGGCATGATTTGCACATTTATATTTATGAAGGAAAAATATGGCCGACAGCAAGGTTTCCTTGAGAAAAAATATGACAGATGGCAAGGCCCCTCTAGTAAGACATAATTAGAATGAAAATTAGACAAAAAATGACGCACTGTATGTTGTAGTATTTACGGAGACTTAATCAACTGACGTCACGCATGTGATTAGCATACTTTAACGGTATAAAAATTGTTGCACGATGTTCACGAAAAAGAATCATGTTTGCGCTCTCCAATTTATTTTATTTTTTGTCATTTGAATCTCTGGGGATTGAGTGCAAACCATCTATACAGTAGAACTCCGCTAACTCTAACTCCCAAGGTAAACCAAAACAAGTTCGAGTTAGAGGGGGTTCGTGTTAGAGGGTTCGGTGTAAATACTGAAGAACTAACCAAGATGAAAAAACTTCAAGAAGCATTTAAATTCGGATTATACCATGGTAGCTCAGTCAAGCATTAAACAAAACGTTTTCGAAAGCAACTCGACTGCGACGTCTTTAGTTTCGGCAGAGAAAACTAAACTTCTCAGAGATTTGTTCCGTTCCTCGGCGATCATGGTATAACAAACTTATACCATGGCATGAGGAGTATTAGTGATTTAAATTGCCCCGAGAGCCCCGGGAAGATTTGTAAAAGTCCCTATACTACCTAGGTTTGTGTACTAGGCAATTAAAATCGTTATCCTGTGCGGTCAGAATGTCAATAGTGCAGATTTAGGTCTTTATAAATGGGCTTGAATTGCTGTATTAATAAAGATCCAACATTCCGACAAGTCAATCAGCAATTCTGACACTCTGAAGCTTCCCGAATGGTGTTCTAGAAATAGAGTTCGAGTTAACGTGGAAAATTTTAGCCAAGTGAAATTAAAATTAGTTGGAGTTAGCGAGTAGTTCGAGTTATCCGGGTTCGAATTAGCGGGGTTCTAGCTACTGTAGCTCTTTACCTGAATAATTATTAGTTTCAATAATGTTATAATAACTGTGTTCCAGGTGTTCCGCCTATTAGAGTGTTCCTGACTACATACACAAGAAAAAAAATATAAAACCAACATGGATTGTTTTGGGTATATCAGCAATTTAAGATACCAAGTTTGAGAAGTTATTGGTAAACTAGATTTATTCCAATGTTCTTCCAACATTGGTAAATTAAATTGTGATGTGTGACATTGAACATTGGGGTTTTATTGGAAATATATTGGTAAGCTTTCAATAAATATTCGAAGACTGGAATAATATTGATAGACTTAAAAATGATGCCAATGTAATAACCGAGAATACTCCAATGTTGGAAAACTACTACTCCTTAGTTGATACCAGTATAGGAAACATATTGGACAAATATTGGTAAGTTTAAACTTTAATAATCCAAGGTTGGGATAATACTGGTATGCTTACTGATGAGAAAAATGACATACCAATAATAACCCAAGTTTGGAAAACTACTATTCATCATGTGATACCAGTATAGGAAATATATTGGTAAGTTTAAACTTTAATAATCCAAGCTAAGGTTGGAATAATACTGGTATGCTTACTGATGAGGGAAAAATTACATACCAATAATAACCCAAGTTTGGAAAACTATTACTCCCCTCTAAATCCCTGTTTCTCTCCCCAAACCCCATTACTGACACACACAACATTTGGGTGTGGTCCGCTCTAGAGGCAGCACGGCAGCATCACCCGAGAACTCGAGAACGGGATCTGCAACTGGCTAACTCAATAGTCTGAACTAATTATGTTGCTAAACCACTCCCTGAGATGAATAAATATCCGCCCACTGTCTAAACTCAGTGCCACCCACTGACACAATAACAATAAAGCCACCCACTAGCTAAACTCAGTGTCACTCACTGGCACAATAAAGCCACCCACTGGCTAAACTCAGTGCCACCCACTGGCACAATAAAGCCACCCAATGGCACAATAAAAGACACCCGCTGTCAAAGCTCGGTGCCACTCACTGGCACGATGAAAACCACCCACTGGCTAAGTAATTGGCTCCGTCAGACAAAAAGCGAATTTATAGTCACTTACCAGACCGGACCTACATAACAGGCTGCACAACAACCCACATTAACGGTGCAAAAGCCATAGTTGAAGAAACGAGTTCTTCTGAAATTAATTCTGATGGCTAAAACTCTGAAATAGAGATTGTCTCAACCAAAAAACACCAGAGCTGTGTCGACCGACGCAGAATGTAGATTTATCAGTGGGGAGGTCAACCCAGTCACACACGGAGGAAGCGAAGTGAAGACCATCCGAAGTGAAGAGAGGCCAAAACGGAGCAGAGAGGAACCACTAACGTACCTTGCGCACCTCAAGCCGTCATATGCTTCAGAACTCTTGGAATCAAATCAGGCGGAGGACCAACCGGTTGTTTTTTATAATCCCAAGATCTAGAACAAGTAGCCATAGCTTCACAACTGGGGTTCTAAAACCTAGAATCAATCTTGGTAACACGACTATTTTCATCAGCATACGATGAATAGAATGTGAACCCAACTAGAATCTATAAAAATTGAAAGATATGAGGGAGATAGTCCCATCATGCTCGCGCGTTAACAATTCTACTCAGATAGTCCGCTTTCTCATTCTCAGATCTGGGAATCACAGTGACTCAATAGAAATGACAACAGTATAAAACTGCTTAGCCTCCTCCTGAAGGTGCGGCCTTCTACTGCCTATATCGATTATGCGTGTGACATTCTGATTGTCAGTATACCACTTTAACACATAACTCCCTTTCAGGCGAGGTGCAACTGACTGCAAGACCTGCGTACAGCTAAAATCTCCCGCATCTGTACCCTTGAAAACTGTCCCAAACTCCTTGTGCAACGATCTGCGAGCCTAATTCCACTGTATAGCCACCATACCCAGTGTCACTAGCATCTGGAAAAAACAAAAGCAACCCGCACTGCGCTGGATTTGAAGCAAATTGGGCGGCTATTGAGACAACTAAGTTATAAAACCAAAGCTGCATTTAATCTTTACAAACCGATATTTCATCATTGATGGAAAAAAACCCGCAGATACCAATCGGACCGGCAGGTGGAATTAAATTCTTGGGCCGAGACGAAATCGCGGTATCCGCCAATACTGTCCTCCAAGAAAACCACAATGCGGAGACCCCTTCAGTGACGTACAAACGAACGCATAAGTTTAGTGAAAATGTACGGCGCTGAAGTTAAACCAAAGGGTAAGGCTGCAAAAATAAAGTACTTGATGCAGAAACCTACACACCATGAAAACCCTAGGTATTGCCTCACCTGTGGCCAGGAATATCTCAATGTGATGATAGCCAGATTTCAAGTCAAACGTGAAGAAAAAATAACCCGATTGGAAAAATTCGAAAACCGGTGTACGAATGTCTTCATATCTAACCGACTGTTTCCAAATAAACTGTTCAAATATGACAAGTCCAAAATAAGTCTATACTTTCCGCTAGCTTGCAAAGCTACATGCAGAGGATTGCTATACTCTGGAGGCTTTACAACTTCCAAGACACAGCTCGTTCGATAAGTTCGGCGACTGCATCATCTACAAAATCTTTGCATTTGTAAGCGGAATATTAGGGATAGCGTAAGCACCAGGTAAAGACAATAAACGGAATTTTGCAATCTTCAACAATAGTGTGAATGATAAAACTTGAGGTATGCATAGAATTAGACCAAAAATCAACAGTCCCTAATAGAACTAACTCTGAATAAACTAATTACCAACAGATCGCTCAAATTCAAATGAATCACTAGCAAACTTATCTGATTTTGCAACCTTCAACAATAGTGTGAATAATTATAGGTTATACCATGGCATGAGGGACTTTTACAAATCTTCCCTCGGCTCTCGGGGCAATTTAAATCACTAATACCCCGAAATGCCATGGTATAAGTTTGTTATACCATGATCGCCGAGGAACGGAACAAATCTATGAGAAGTTTAGTTTTCTCTGCCGAAACTAAAGACGTCGCAGTCGAGTTGCTTTCGAAAACGTTTTGTTTAATGCTTGACTGAGCGCCATTGATTAAACGACCCTGGCTTCCCCTGGGGAAAAGCGTGTTGTTTTTGAGAAGAATAACACTAAAATACAATGTAATTATGCGGTTGACTAAATATTCAAAGAGCATGAATGGATTTTAATTACGTCACGTTTATGGTTTTAAGTATCCCACATGGAAGAAGCGGGTTTGAGAAATTAAGAGAAGAATATGCAGATTGAAATGCGTGATCCCACATGGATTACGTTGAAGGTTATGATGAAGACAGGTGAGTTTGGATTCTGTATTTTTCATCCGGGAGCGTAGGGCTAGTTGTGCCAGAGGGGAGCAGGAGTTGATGCTTTTGACCTTCTCACTTCCAGCCTGCATTCTCTTCTAATTTTCCCTCATTACGCATGCAGGGGAAATTTAGAAATATGCATTGTCTCGAAATATCCCGGCGGGAAATTTCTAGACTGGAATTTCCCGGCGGGAAATTTCGAAACAATGCATATTTCTAAGTATCCCTACCATCAGGGAAAATTAGTGGTTTAAATGTGCCTCGGAGAACAAAAGAATCCGAGGCTACCATGGTATAATAAAACTTGAGGCATGCATAGAATTAGACCAAAAATCAACAGTCCCTAATATTCCCTGCTAGCAGAGGTCTCTCTCTGTCTTGGTAAAATGGAAGGCGAGGGAGAGACCTCTGCCGACATCCGACGCTTTCTCTGTCGCGCATGCGTGAAGTTTCCTTGGCAACAAATGACGCGATCTCACGTGTACTTATGAGTAATAATAATAATAATAATAATAATAATAATAATAATAATAGGCTTTATTTATTGAGGGTATTGGTGACACTTGACAGTACAGTAACTGATAACCTCATGGCCCTCTAATAAAATTGAATAAATAAAGGAAAATTGACATAAAGTCAGAAAGCTAAAAATTTACAATACTGCTGATGGGAAACTATTAATATTATAATTTAATTTATGTTAAAAAACAATTTCTAAAAATACTACTAAAATATTTGAACTACCAATATATACTACTTACAAATGTACTATTTACGATTAAAACCTACTATTTACAACAATTTGTATTAAAATAATCGCAGAATATCAGATTTTAAAACGTAAGGACGCTTTTTGCTGACATAAAAAGCTTTTGTAGAGATCATGTTTAAAGTGCCTATCACCCTTTTGCAATTTTGATAGCCTATGAACCTCCGAAACGTTTTGAGTACTCCTGTGAAGAAATTTTTGGTTTAAAGTGAATACTTTATGTTCTACGCTTGTTTGAAATCGTGTAAATGTGACCTTTCCTGACCCATGACCGCGTAAGTAAAAGCCTGGGTCGAAACCTGGGTAGACGTCATCTCATTAATGCATTATTCTCCATTGCGCCTTTTTATCACAACAACATCGATGCATAGAAAATATACACAGTTTTGGAGTTGTTAGTATAGAAAAAAGTCATTTTAGTCAACACGTTGAGTATTTCTTCACATGATTGCAAAGCCGAATTAATTATATGACGTCAAGATGACGTCTACCCAGGTTTCGACCCAGGCTTTTACTTACGCGGTCATGGGTCAGGAAAGGTCACATTTACACGATTTCAAACAAGCGTAGAACATAAAGTATTCACTTTAAACCAAAACTTTCTTCACAAAAGTACTCAAAACGTTTCGGAGGTTCATAAGCTATCAAAATTGCAAAAGGGTGATAGGCACTTTAAAGCTGCTTACAGAATTTGCCCTTCTTTGTTCGATATTGATGTTGTTCCAGTCTTCGATAGTTCTGACGGTAAATGTTCTCCCTCCTTCAGAAACTAGCTTGTATCTTGGACATAATAGATTAAAATTTGAATATCTAGTTTCTCTATTATGCACATCTGAATTTCTCACAAGCAGGAAACTAATGTAGGTAGGGGTAGTGTAGAAGAAACTATTTACACGCTTAAAGGCAAAAACACATCTTTTGATTAGGGCAACATTAGTAAAAGGAACATTAGAACATTATTGCACGAAACAACTGTAAAAAATCAACTGACGCGTACAGCTATTTCCGGTAAAACGTATTTTCGAAACAGGTTTGACTCGTTCATGAATGTGGACGGCAAGCGTCGGATGTCGGCAGAGATCCTCCCTCGCCTTCCATTTTACCAAGACAGAGATAGACCTCTGCTAGCAGGGAATCCCTAATAGAGCTAACTCTGAATAAACTAATTACCAGCAAATCGCTCAAATTCAAATGAATCACTTAGCGAACTTATCTGATTTGTTTGTAGATTGCCAATGGAAGCTTGGACAAGCATTCCTCCAGTGCCCTTCAAATTGGAAAACTTGACGAAATACCTCGAATTGTCCTCCTGAACCCACGAGCTTGTGAGGAATGTGCGGATACGCTAACTACTTCACCAGAATAAGCCGGCTTCGAAAAACTGAACTGATTCTTCCTAGCTTTGGCTACTTTTTTAGCGTCAACAACAGCCTTCTATACAGTTTTTTTTCGCTTTAGAAATTCGCTTTTCATCCTCATGGTTATCAGCCAGATCATCCGTTAAATAAGCAGAGCAGAGGCTGTCGTCCAGCCACACTCCGACCGATCAGCTATTTGATTTGCTTTTTGGCAAACCAACACAAGCTGTATGCCTTCTTGAAGCTCATGCTTGGCCTTTTCGAACTTGCTTCTGTCAATGGCTGCACTAGCTGCTTCAAACTTGGACTCAACTGCCTCGTTGAACTGGAACTGCACATTCCATTTTTCCATTTGTACGGAGCGACTTGTTTTACTTTCTTAACAACGGTTTCCACGCACGTCTCTTGATCTACAAAAATACTTCTTTTAAGAACGTTAACATCCACTTGTTAAGAATCTTTTGCCGTGAACTAGCCAAAATTTCGATAAACTCTTCCTTGTCCATGCTAAATAAGCGCACAAGCTACACGCTGCTGAGAAGCGAGACCGAGATAAAAGACCTTGTGATTTCAACCCTTAAGTACTGCCATCAGACACGGTGCATTCCATCGCACCTTCCTATCAAAACAGGATACCGATGGGAGCTCATTTTCCTGCTAATTCCCACGGTCAACCGCAGAAAAATACCGTTCATCATGTGATACCAGTATAGGAAATATATTGGTAAGTTTAAACTTTAATAAGCCAAGGTTGGAATAATACTGGTATACTTACTGATGAGAAAAATGACACCAATATACATAGACTTTATTTCAGTTCTAATTTGAGATCAGCATTATGATGATAGTATCTTCGAACATACGAAAGCAACAATACAAGATAAAATACAACAAGAACAATAATTAAAGCACAGGGATAATCCTCTGTCTAATTTTACGTTGAAAAGTGGCTAGGTTAGGAGATGCCCTCAGGTCATCATCCTGTTCAATCCATGGCCTGGCTTCACCGGTTGCCGGATCTAAAACATATTAAGAGTTGCCTGCGGAGGAGGCGAGTAGTGGTTATAACTGGCGGTATTTTTAGCTTCATGCATAACCCCCTGCAGGTTGTAGTTATTTGAGCGCAATGTAAAAAAGGATCTAAGGTATGCAGGAGCTATGTTATGGAGACATTTGTACAATAGGATAAGCATGTCCTGAAGTATTCTACTGAATAAGAATGAACTATTAATCTTCTTCTAAAGGGCACTATACATACTAGACCTATCATTTAGGGCAAGCCGTAGTAGTTACTTATTTAGCAACTCCAACTTATAGGCGTTTCTGGCTCCACAAAAGTGCCACACACTGCTGCAATATTGTAAAATTGGCAGTACAAAAGCCTTGATATTACCCAGTATGAGGTTTCTGAAACGCTTGATAACTTGGCGTTGCATGTTAACCTTTTTACAGATTGTAGACACATGCTTTTTATACCAGTACTGAAGTCAGTGTCATTATGCCTCTTGATCTGTAACGTTTGCCATCGACAACAAAAGTAAAGTCCTGGTTAGCCGTAGATCCGAAAATGAGTAACTGGAATTTATTGGCCATCAGGCATCAGTGCAGCTCACTCTCTTTTTTTTCTATTGTTCAATTCGTATTATTATTGTATTACATGTAACTCCTACATCTAGAGTGAAATAAATGTTTTTGTTGTTGTCCTTTTCTTCTTTTCGTGGGAATTAAAAAAATCTAACCCTGCTATCTCTCAATTTCAGGCGAAATGGCTTCAAATTTTCTTCGGAGATAAACAATAACACAAAGAACAAGTGAGTGAAGTTTCAAGATCGATTATATTTTATTTCTTTATTACGAAAAATCCTACCTGTACCAAACCCTCCCCCTGAGATGCAAATTGACATCAACTAGAGCGCGCAGATATGACGTATTGAGCGCGCGCATTTGACCGTTAGTGATGTCATAGACAGAAAACTACGTCATAATTGTACAAAAATGCCATCGTCCCGGTAAACTCAACACTTTTTGCACGAAAGGCGTTGAAAGCAAACTGTGTGAAAACTGTTAATCGTTAAACTACGAAAAGTGAACTTTGAACATGTCGCAACACCTCTCAAACGCGTGAGTACGATCTGTTTTCACGTGTAGAAATATTCTATGTACAAAATACGTCTACCGCGTGTGCCTTTTTTGCACAAAAAGATGTAAAAGATGAAGCGCTATAGATAACGCCGCGAGTGTTGCTCAAAGTAAGTAGCATGTTGTAACTATAATTGTTTGCTCCTGATTAATTTTGTTCTTTAGTCGAAAGCGGCGTCGGAGAGAGAGTCAAGACTTTCCTCCCGTCACGCATACAAAGAAAAAAGTCAACAGCCTGCCGAGTCTGCCGGATCTTTCCACGGTAATGTTAACAATTATTTACTCTACAAAGTAATTTACCAAGTGCAAAGTTGTTTTAAAATGATCCGAATAAATGTCTTAAAGATTTAATAAATATATTCATGGTGTTATTTTTTGCTCAACAGAAATTTCAACTCAGCTAAAACATATTAAAACTTTAAAGTGTCCTTCACAAGAAACATATACAGTCGCTTCTGAACGCAGAAAAAGTACTGAATATCTCAATTATCCTTACCATGAAAAGGGCTAATCCGAAATATCTAATATATATCGAGCTAGGGTGCGTAAATTCATTACTTACAAACATGTCACATAACGTATTGAACTCTGTAGAAAACAATCATTATATTCTGTTTCTTTTTTCACTTTTCTCCTTAGGCTCGCACAGCCAATAATGTCACCGGTGAGCAACATCTCGATACACAAGTGCGGGGAAATGGAGACAACAACATCTCGTCTCCATTAGAGGAACAAACTCGACCCAGAAAAACCCTGCTGGGAAAAAGACGTAAGTAAATAATACATTATTTTTTTAATTTCTTTTATACTGGTTGATATAAATAAGGAGTAAAAACATTTAAGTAAGTAACAAAATTAACTGAAACCTTGTTCATGTCTGGCTAGAGCGGATTTCGTATGAGTGGGACAAAAACACCGCATGTCTGTTGCCTTACCGTAACCGCACTGCTACTTACTGTAATTTGATTGGAAACAATAGGAAAACAAATCATAAGAAATCTGCTCTAATTATAAAATAGTACTATAAAACAATCCAGTGAACGTCAAAATAATTAAAATGTCACCTAATAAGGTAATTATATTTTGAAAACTATAAAGGAAAAAAGTAATATGAAGTATTCACCCAGTGTTTCTATTGCAATCAAAATCTTCATATGAATCGAAAGGCTAAGTAATAATTTGTGATCCCGTGGTTTGTTGGCTCAACCGGTTTATAATACCAAGGACTTTCATGTTAGTTTCATGTATTAGTTTAGTAAGGCCGTCATTTCTTTCAACAGCTTGTCAGATCAGGGCTGATACCTTCTCCAAAAGGTTTAAACAACATAACCTTATTGGAGAAGGGTCTCAAGGGAAGGTTTATGCTGGCATCAGGGTTAAGAGAAAGTCCGGTCTGTCGGTAAGGGTTAGGGACCTACTGTCATTACCAGACGGGGGAGGGGTTGGGAGCAACTGTAATTACCACAGGGGAGGGGTTGGAAGCAACTGTCATTAGCACAGGAGGAGGCGTTGGAAGCAGCTGTCATTATTACAGGGGGAAGGGGTTGGTAAGAATAGGAATGTACTATATGCATGGGTAAAGAGGAATAAGAAGGAAGGAGAGAACACTTCAGTAAATCTATAAATGTCAATATTTATTTAAGTGCTCATCAACTGTCAACTTTCTGTTTCTGCTGAATGTTAATCCTTAATAACCTCAATCGCAATGCATTGTAGCTACCATACTGGTATTAGCAATCAAGTGGCATCACAATGTATTATGGGGTCTATTTGTCTTTCGTTTCCAGCTTAAAATCTGCCGTTTTCGTTAACAACCATTTGCTTTTCGTACTAAGTCGATATTCTCTTTCTTTTTTCTCACCACAGATTGCCATGAAGTATGCCCGAAAGAAAACCGTCGTCAAACGCTCCATTCCGGTAAGACAACTACATGTAAACTGCGAACAGGCCCTTTATTTGTTTACGAAAAAACTCGAAAAACAATGTTTTGGCCGAGCGCGGTTGAGCGCGAACGAACTCCCCGGAAGAAAAATAAAGGGACAGTTCGCAGTCTAAGCTACATGTTACATGACAATGAACTAACTAATGTTCTTAACATGTCTATAAGACCTAGCCAGCTATTTGTCCTTGAAAACAAAATGACCGACAGTCTGCCAATTTCGTTTATCAAGGAATCAATTTTCAATGACTCTGTTTCTTATGTCAACTCCACTTATTAAAATGTCATTCTCTACGATTGTAAGTATCATATGTATGACACCTGCAAAACAACTGTATAAATGAAGAAATGCAATGTTATAGCTCAATTCATGTTCAACTCTTTAGCATACTGTCCCTTGAATGACGTCATTTCAAGGATTTGTTATACTTTTATAGCAATACTACGATCATACATCGCTTTAAAATGTTTGAACAAGATTTGAAACACTTTACAGCGCCCAAATAAATGATTTTTGGCTAGGACTTATTGACACTTTAAAGTATCTATAAGCTCAAATTGTTTATCATTAAAACAAGTCGATTCTACATAAAGGACCCATCAAGTAAATAGTTGAAGAGTAAAATATTTCAGTCTTGATTTCTGTGTTGCGTATATGAGTTATAAAGTTATATATTTTGAATATGCTAATGCATGACAACAAACTGGGAATTATCTGTCATTTCCTTCTCCTTATAAATGAAATTATTTTTTGATTTAGACAATATTTGGTAAAATCACTGATATGCATGAAAGATGCACCTATAACATCCAGCATCTCGTCTGCTGTTCCACGTGATTAATTTAAAAATTCTTCTTACAGGTTGCAATCAAGTATGTCCCAAAGAAAATCGTCAAGCACACCGTTCAGGTATCAAGACATGTTACATGATGACACATTCTTCTTGCAACACATTTCAGTGTTACGTGCATAGCCGATGTTTCAGTCAAGTTTATTAGACAATCCTTCGACATACACATTCGATACAATCATTCCGTGCAAATTTCCGCCAGTTCTGGTCAACGTATGTTGTCGAAGTCTGACGAGTACTCGAAAAAAAAGGACCTAAATTATTCGATTCAGTACCTTAAAACTACGATAAACAACTGAGCTTAGTTACAAAGCATGTCGAATGATTGTGTCAAATGAGTACGGGAATGAGCCAAATTGTGTTGTTGCATGTTGAGGTTATTTTGTAAAAGCATGCAATATAACACGATTTCTAATTTAGTGGGTATTTTCATGCAAGTGAATCAAGGTTACTGCACACTTTACTGCTCCAATTACGGACGTTGTTTACTTTATTCCTATACTATTTCTGAATCGCTAGGTCAGTAGTCTGCGCACATTTCCAGCCGAGGTTCATTTTCACCGCAACCTTCATCACCCTAACATTATCAAGCTGCTGGAGTACCACAATTTTGATGATAACCACGTGATTGTCATGGAGAGACCACGTAAGTGCATTGACCTGTTCGAACACCTCATCAAACAGGAGAAACTGAGCGAGGACGCGGCCAGGAAGATCTTCCGCCAAGTGCTTGAGGCGGTTCTGTACCTCGAGCAACGGGACATACTACACAATGACATTAAAGCTGAAAATATCCTTCTGGACATGAGCAATGGCGGGAAAATCAAGTTGATTGACTTCGGATTGGCCACGAGTGCCAGCGACGGTCCCTCTAGAGAGTTCATGGGTAAGTTGACATTTGTTTAAGGTGTGTTTCATTACTCGTCGCGTAGTAGATACTCTAGCCTGGTTCATTGACCAAATTTCGGGTAAAAACGTTTTATCCTTATTTCAGCACAGCCATGCACGGTAAATCCGTACATTTCGTATGTTATTAGGTATCGTCATTCTTGAACGCCTCAAGTGGTCCCCCCCCCCCCCCCCCCCCGAAATTTGATTCCTGAACCAGGCCTTAATATGCTTGAGTAAATCAAGAGTACCCGCCAAGCTACTTTTTCTTGAAGCAAAATAAAGTGAAACTAAGGGCGCGTTAATAGATGGAAGTAATAGTCGCCGGTTCAGACATATTTTTCATTGTAAGCGACACACACTTCTCAGTACACATTTAGTCCAGTAGCTAAAAAATCCCGATATAAGCGATTTGTGGTGTTCTTATTCCGGAATACGGCCAATCAAACGCACCCTAAAAGAGTGGTAGTCTCATCTGGCAAATGAGGAACCAGAAAACATTAATAACATTTGGTGACGTGTAGCAAGGACAGCAACGTAACACATGAGCACAAAGAAAATATCACGTTGTGCTCTTCGTGTGATCACATGTATGATCGTGTTTTCCGCGCTGAGTATCGTAAAAAGAGTCTTCGCTTTCGCCTACATTTAGTGATTGTATTCTCATTAAAGGCCGTGGCTTTAAATTCTAAATGCTTTCATAAAAACTGTCGGACAGAATGTTTAAAACCCTGTTTCCAGTCAGTTTAGGGAGACTCTAGCCCCCCACGGCCCCGAGCTTCCTACGCCAGTGTTAGCTGATAGAACATTGTTTGCACATGAATATCTGTAAGGGACATTATTTAGCTGTAGGGGGGGGGGGGGGGGCTACTATATCTGCATTGTGGCTTGCTCAAAACATTGTGACCCTGCAGTTCTCTGGTCTCACAAAATAACGACACTCCCGTTAGATAAGCCTATACATATATACGGGCCTATAAAAGAGGAGCACATAAACACTTGACCCCCTTAATGGGAACATAAAAATCGTTATCCCCCCCCCCCCCCCCACCCACAAATCTAGTAGGCCCCTCCCCCCGCTAAATAATGTCCGGTCCCTAAAGTGTTTGCTCCCTACTCTCTTTTTCTATAGGCACATGGGAGTTCTGTCCTCCCGAACAACACATTGTACATCGATATGACAAACGTAAAGCAACGGTCTGGGCGCTAGGCTGTATGCTGTTTGACATGCTGACCGGTGACGTACCTTATCAGGGTCCTAAGCAGGCCGCTTCCTTCCCTCTCGTCATACCCAACTATGTCTCGCATGGTGAGTAGGTTGTTTCAATTAACTATATTCCTTTTCAGGGCCGGCGGATCCAGGATTTTGTGAAAAAGGGGGTTGGGGGTTGAGCGAGTGACGGGAGGGCGGTTGCAAAATGTTAATCTAGAGACTCTGATCATGAAATTCTATTTACAGTGATCTCCATGAGTACTCATGTTGGGGGGGGGGGGGGGGGGCAGGGGAGGGTGTGCAACCCCTTGAAACCAGCACCTGGATCCGCCTGCGATTTTGAACTCTGTAGTGTTTTCTGCAATTTGATTGGTTAACAGCAGCAGTGGTTACATAACTTATACTATACTCAACAAAATATCTGGATTCTGATTGGTCGATCAATAACGAGTGCATAAAAACTTTATAGAGTGCACGCCTAAAGGCTCATGCAATTATCAGAACTTTCAAAATATCATTCAGTGCCTATAAATCCCGTATAGCACTCACGTTCATGTAATTTCCTCTACAAATTGCACTTCACTCACCTGACTCACTAGTTCCTTTACCATTATTGCATAACCATCTCAAACCATCGCGAGATCTTGAGCAGCCTTCGAACTTATAGTACCCTGGGTGGCAGAGTTCTGATCTACTTCCCTCTCTAAGCTAAAGTTTTGATCGAGGGCCTTCTCGTCGATCTAAACTTTGGCTTAGAGAGGGCAGTAGAACCTCTGGCACCCAGGGTAAACCTATAGTGACGCTATCAATTTTTAGATGTCATGCAAATCAAGTTTTCATTCAGTATTTCTTTTGTTGCTATTTTCGTCTTTCAAAAGTATCCGTCAGTAATCCATCTAGGACAGACATTGTCAGGCAGGCAGGCATAGTTTTCCTGATACGAGCTAATGTTACGCTGTTCATTTCTTGACAACAGAAGCTGATAAGCTGTTACGCCTGATGCTCAGCAAGAATCCTTCACAGCGAGTATCTCTACACGAGCTTCTCGAGCAGCGGTGGCTGAAGAACCACTGAACTACTCTTTCGTACTCTGGATCAGAGTTCAGTTAAATCAGACAAATATTGTAATATAGGAAATTCCTCTAAGTAAGAGAAATAATGTAATTAGAATTCAGTCGTGACGTCATAGTCATGGTGATAGTCGGGCATTAGTACGAATTCACTATGTCGTACGTCGTTTCATAAATATGCCCATATTAGGATAGTTTATGGCTGTACTCTTTATTAGGATAGGAACAAGACAATGAATTTGTTAATTAGAAATTTCACATGTAAATTAAAAGTTTCTCACAGAATTGTACTTTGTTCTTTTTATTAATTGTATTTCAATCTTATCTGGCTTAACCTGTTTCAATCTTATTCGTTGTGATCCCGATTTTTATATCGTAAACTAACGGTGATATAACAAGCCCTCTCTTGGGTTGAGAAACGTTAATTTCCCGTTTCCTCTATGGTATCCTAGCGCCAATGGGTCTTTAATACAATAACACAAGGGGTATGGAATGGTTCCTCAAAAAATCGTGAGTCTCGCCAAAATTCAAGCAAGTCTCGAAATCTCGGCGTTTCAAAAAAGAGTCTTGGATTTTGAAACAAGGGTCTCGGCGAGTCTCAGATTTGACCATTCTATACCCCTAACACACAGAGGCCATTTTCGCTACAAACGATAGGTCTGTAATTCCAGCCTCATCTCTACCTCGAGTTTGGAAGTGCAAGAACAAAGGTTTTATTGACCTGGGATCAATAGGGCTTAAAGCCCCTTATATGGAAGTACACACCATGGCGGCTGCGTCATCAAGGTCTGTTCAAGGTGATTCCCTTGTTGTGCAATGCACATATCTACTGCGCATGTTAGTAAAATCTAAAATCATAGGCACAAATATCTGTGCGGAGGAGGCGGGGCAAAATAAGATGAATTGTCGGTGGTGAGCTACCAGTTATTCGCCTTTGCTGACGAAATTGTTCATTTACGTACATTGCTATCGTTGGAATGAGGTTTAAATAAAATCGTCACAATAGTGGCCAAATTTACTCCAAACTGAGACTGGCCATCATTCTCTTGTTACCTTTCTTCAGCAAACGAGTGCGACGCCACACAGAGCTCTCGATCTTTTCATTATGAGCAAATGACTAGATATAAAAGGTCTGTTTTGGAACTAAATTTGCGATCTTTTATAAACTCTCCGAAACGAAAATGGTAAACCCACTTCTTTCTTCCACACTTATGATGATCAGCTCCTCCTAGAGCTCCCCCGGACGAGGTGCAATACTTTTGGTAATCGCGCCTTTGTTTATTCTGCTCCTAAGGTCTGGAATGCTCTTCCGCTGACTGTCCGCGAGAGTGGTTCTGTTGACTCTTAAGTCCAATCTCAAAACTCATTTTTTCAGAATTGCTTTTAAATGTTAGTCTACATATATATACACTGTTATTAACATTGAAATATTTTATTTTAGATACTTTTAACTCAAGAATGTCTTTTTTATATAAAGCTTAACATTGAAATATTTATTATAATCATAGTTCATGTAAAGCGCTTTAGAATATCTTTTTATAAATTAAGCGCTATATAAATTATTAAATTATTATTATTATTATTAGATTTAATCACAGCAAGCGGTTGGTTAACAGATATCAAAGTATAAAGATTTTTTAAAATTTCTGGATGTTACTTAACAAAACTTTCACAGTTGTATTTCACAAGTTTGGCTATTGTTTCTGGTACATTGTAGAAACAATGGTAAGACTTGGAAAATACAAGTGTAAAAATTTGATTGAATCGTCCATCCTCTGGCCGCACGTTTGCTATGCGATAAATACGGCAATATCCCACTTTCTATATTGCTTTTTACCACAATTGCTGGTAATCTCGCGATCTGATTGGTCGATGTGCGGTGGTAAATGAGAGTCCAGACAACGGTGCTGACGCGAGAAAGTTATAGACAATGCTGGCTCTTTCAAAGCTGTCACGCTTTGTCACGCTTTGTAACGAAACTATTTTTGTACGTTTCCTTTTGCGCCTTGTGAGTCCACAACAAATTTTGACGATGTGATGACGTAAATCGTGGTAAATAAGAGTCCACACCACGAAAAACCAGAGGAAATTTGCTAAACAGATATTTCAGTATGATCGCTCCCGGATATCTAACATTTATTCTAGTCCCCGACAAGAGAATATAGTGGTTTTACTTACCCCGTGAAACAAAAATAATAGGCAGTATCTAAAAGACAAATAGAAATAAAAGAAAAAAATGGAATTAGGCTCTCACAGAGTCTATCATATTAGTCTAATATCTATTTCACAGGTATAGTAAAATCACTCTATATATAATTTACCCCAGAGCATCGTAAACCGTAGCCTGCTCTGCAGAAGTATTTTTTCACTCTCATAAATTCGAAGAAAAAAGTAACGTCTGCTTACCCGAGCGCTTAATTAGTTTCCAATATGCACACCTCATTGTGTTATGGACCAATCAGATTTTACCTTCCATATCCTGGAAAGTGACGTAATGTTACATTTAAAAGGAATTCAAACAACACATTTGCTATTAACATTCATAGGAGAGTGTTCACTGGCGCGCCAATTCACTAAAATTCTAACAATGGCTTTGATTGGGCAGAGAAATAAAACGAACGTGCGACGTCATGCTTGCATATTGGAAACCGTTGTGCGTGACCGAAGTGAAGCATATATCGAAAATAAGCTATTAACCAACAACCTCCGCGAGTCGTCAACGTGACTAATGGAAAAGGTACGTAAATCCATAGGTTTTTCGGATGATGTGTACTGTACGCAATGTCGGCCGTCAGGTCGGTAGACGGTCGGTCGACTGTTGGCCGATAGGCGGTTCGGGGTCGACCGAGAGTCGACCGAATGTTCACCGCTACTCAACCGATACTTGACTATTCTGTCAGTTCGGTCTACATGGTTGATGATGCACCGACAGTCGGCCGATTGATCACCTACACTCTATCGATAGTTTACCGACATTCGACCGATGTATCGGTGACCGTGACATTTTCAGCCAATTAACGTATATGTACTTCAAAGGTTGTAGAGGCCACAACTATTAATGCTTTCGTTCATAACTAATCTTTGTAAACTTAAGATAGCATAAACTAGCGGCTCTTTATTGTCCCAGCCATGCGCCTCTGCATACTACTCCCATTTGAGTGCGCAGAGTAAATATTAGAATGAGAACCGAGCCCTAAAGTAAACATGTCATGCTTCTTAATAGTCACGAAAGTAGCGACTCTAATATTTTCAAATGTTATTTTATTATTTTACGTCGAATAATGGGAGCCGTCGCCAGGGCTAATGTTTAAGTATCGACGAATTCCAGGTTGAATTGGAATTTAGGTTGCTTTTTTTTAAGAGGAAAGAAATCCGAAGAAGCTGGAGAAAAGCTTTCGAAACAAGGTACGGCGATGGAACCCTAGCTACTGCAGTGAGAGGTGAAGTGCCTACCACATGTGCCTGCCCGGCCGGCTCCCAAATATTTGACAACTTCAATTCCTTAATCCGTCGGCTCTCCAGACTATTTAGAGAAATTCGAAAGGACAGACAAACATTGATATATATTAAGAGTTTCTGCCACATAAAATACCTGTTAAAATACACATACAAGTGTGGGTGTATTTTCATGTGTATCTCGGTTTTTATTTGGATAGCTCGGCCTATACATGTGTATGATGGTAAGCGTTTTATTTCCCCTAAAGTAACGACCACCCGAACGTTGTGATCTCCCCGCCAGAAAGTATAAGGTAGACCCTGTATTCTATTAGAGGACAGCTATTCCAGATTCAAGGCGAAATCTCCCATTCAGAATTCGAACAATTGGTACCCTGTTCCAGACCAAAATGGTCAGATATAGCGATTTGTATACCAGACTAAAATGCTCGAAAACAATACCGTCCCAACTGAACGTACCTGTAGAAATTTTATTGTCGAAAATGGAATTATGTTCGAATTAATTATGTTCGAATTAGTTACTTCAAATTAGTTACGTCATAATGCGCGCGAACTTGTAACTAGAGAAATCGGATGTTCTTGAATAAAATGGACATGAAGAAAAGTATGCCTTCTCTATATTTGTGAAGCTTGCTGCCGAAACCCGGCCGCAAAATGTCAAAAGAAGAAATAACGAAACTAAAATCGATCAGAGGGGCATACAAGGACCACTGTACACAAGACATCAAACGAGCCGAAAGGCTAATGGCCGCTGAAGAAATTCCAGACGACACAGAACTGCCTGCACTTCTTGAAAGGCTCTCGAGACGCAGGGAAGAAATTGCCGCAATGGATTCAAGGATAGCGATAGCGTTGGAAACAGCAGAAGGAATCGAGCAAGACACCGAACAAGCATTGACTTTCCAAGACAAGTTATCGAACTGGAAACACAAGATCAATCGATTCATCCAAGAAACGAACAAACCGGTGAGCCAATTCCAGTATAGTAACTTAAGAGAAACTCCGATCCTAAAGTACACACAAACTTGCCAAAGAACAATACCAAAACATTTAGCGGCGACCCGTTAGAGTGGCTAACGTTCTGGGACATCTTTAGCGTAGCCGTAGACAATGACTCTGACTTAAGCAACATCGAAACGAAAAGATGAGCTACTTGAACGGAATGTTAGCAGGAAAGGCAGCGCGCGCAATTCCTGGATTGCCCCTGAGGCCCGAAATCTACGGCAAGGCAGTTGAAATATTGAAGGATCGTTGCGGGCGAAAACAAATTCTAATAAATACGCACATGGAATCGCTGTCCAAAGTTCAAGCGCCCTCCAACGAAACAAGAAAACTCAGAACATTCTCTGATACTTGCGAAAGTAACATTCGTGGCTTAGAGGCATTAGGTGTGACAACAGATTGTTATTGTAGTCTATTAATACCGATACTCTTAAAGAAATTACCAGAAGAAATACGTTGCTTAATGTTTAGAGCTAATCCATTAGCAGACAGCTTAGGACTGCTCTGCGGCAAGAAATAGTAACAAGGGAGAAAGGCCATTTAATGTCCGAATTCGAAGCTACCTCATCGTCGATATCAGACGAAGTACTAGTGCCTACTGCTGGTGCCTTCCCGACATGTGCAGACCAGATAAGTCAAAGATCAAACGACAAGCCACGACGCAGATTCTGTGTATAAAGCGATGGCGCACATCGTCCAGAAAAGTGCGAGACGGTAAAAACAGTATAGAAGATAGGATTGCTGTGCTTTCTGGACAAAGAAAATGCTACAACTGTCTTGGTATCGATCGCATGAAAAGTCAATGTTATTCTAAATTAAAGGCCGATGCCTATACTGCAAGAAAAAAAACACCATACGTCGATCTGCGATCAGACGAAAGAAGTTACCAAGAAGCAAGAGAAAGCCGGCAAAGAAGATCCAAAAGATGAGCAACCGCCCAAGAACACCACGGCAAACGATAAAAGTACTCACGTGGGAACAGCACACGCACTGCATCCCAAGGCGAATTTCAGGATGCAGTCTGCTCTCGTCACAGCGAGCGGAGAAGAGAAAAAATGTCATGCTCGCGTCCTATTTGACACAGGTTCACAAAGGACCTTTATCACTCAACAGCTAAAGGACAAAATTGAATTGAAAACTATACAGAGAGAGCTACTGAACGTAATCACATTCGGTGCGTGTGAGGGTACAAGAAAATCACATTAAGTCGTACCACTCACTCTATTAGCAGATGAAGAAGATATCAAAATAATAGTGTTAGTTATGCCGATTATCTGTCCACCTTGAGTGATCAAGGTCTATTTAAGGTGATTCCCTTGTTGTGCAATGCACATATCTACTGCGCATGTTAGTGAAATCTAAAATCACAGGCACAAATATCTGTGCGGAGGAGACGGGGCAAAATATGATGAATTGTCGGTGGCGAGCTACCAGTTATTCACCGATGCCGAAATTAGAGGCAAATAAAGTTGCCAAATACTTGTGGCTTGTGGCGGTTTTATCCCACCTTTGCTGAAGAAATTGTTCATTTACAATACATTACTATCGTTGGAATGAGGTTTAAATAAAATCATCACAATAGTGGCCAAATTTACTCCAATCTGAGACTGGCTATCATTATCTTATTACCTTTCTTCAGCAAACGAGTGCGACGCCACACAGAGCTAGTTCTCGATCTTTTCATTATGAGCAAATGACTCGATATAAAAGGTATGTTTTGGAACTAAATTTGCGATCTCCGATAATAGCGTTAGTTACGCCGATCATCTGGCCACCACTGTTTGTTAAAATGAAGCATCTCCTAATTCCTCTGAACTGGAAGTTCTAAACATTGCTGACCCTTAACATGCGACAGATGACCGCACAGTAGATATCCTAATCGGAAACTACCATTACGGCCAATTAATCACTGGAATGATAAAGAAATCTCATTAATCGACATGCAAAGCAAGTTTTCATGGCTACTTTCGGGTCCTGTTTCCAACAAAAGCAACAACAGGGATGATTTAAGCACCGTGTTATGTCTAAGACTAGACGTAATGCCGGTCGAAGAGACGAGAAGGTCGATAGCCTTCTTACCAAGTTTTGTGAAATAAGCAGCATTCCTGATGACAATGACGGAAAAGTTAGCGAAACATTTCAAGAAACAATCGAGTTCTGTGGCAGCTGCTAATTTATTACCAACTTCAATGATAATGAGTACCACTTATCGAAACGCATTTTACACCAAACATAAGAATCATAACGGTTCAAACATGCGAGATATATAGACTGCTCAACTTAGCTTGTGTCCACAAATTTCCTGGTCGCTATATTTTACAAACGGGATTCAAGTATCAAGCCTGACCTCACGGTTCCTGACGGAAATAAAAGAAATGTCAAGAATAAACATAGTTCTAATATGCTGTTTCTGAATGAATAGTACTTACAAAAACGTTGAGAACCTAGGTCTAAAGCAATAGCGTGATTTTACTTGACCCGTGAAACAGAAACTATTAGTTAGTATGTAATACCAAGATAAACACAAAAGAGAACAAAAGAATTAGAGTGTAATAGTGTGTAATACGCTACTATCTATTTCACGGGTTAAGTAAAATCACTCTAACAGGGAACACACTATCATCACGCTACACGGCCTCGTGTCTTCCCAAAAACTCGTCTGTACAATCCAAAGCTAATCGACATATCAACGTAAGGAAAATACGCCGACGCACGGCGCGGGACGAATAAAAACAACAACTAAAGATAAACATTTGTCCTGAACATTTCCGGCCCCAAAACAGTGGACGACGGCCGGGGAACAGTTTTTCCTAGCAGAACCCTGATAATGGGATCGATAAATATGCGTTCGTTCCTAAGCACAGTTTTATTGCGGCTCTTCAGCATCGTCATCTTCTAGGAAGCACAACTTGTCAATAGGTCTTAATAGCACTGTCGACATTGTCTTGACCGTAGCCTGGCAAACGCACCCATCGCTTACAGGGCGAACTTCAAGGACACGCTCAAGGGGCCACGAACATCTCGGCTCGGTGTCATCCACCACCAGCACAATATCTCCCACGGATAGGTTTCTTCGAAGATGATGTCTAGCTTGTATTTGACGGCAAATATTCTTTGACCCACCGACGCCAAAAGACATCCGCAAGATATTGAACGTGCCTCCATCGTCTGCGGAAATAAACGTCCTCCTTTCTGAAGATACCTGGCGAAAGTGCAGGACCTGCATTAAGTAGTAGAGATGGTTTGGAGTCGGGGCCTCCACATTGTTGAGATCGTTTGAAACCTTCGTAAAATGTCATCCATTCATTACCGCCTCCACCTCGCACGTTAATGTGGCTAATCCTTCGTCATCTAAGACTTGCTGCTTCAGGAGTGCATTCAAGACCTTGCGAGCAGTTCTAATTGCTCTTTCCCATACTGCTCCCATGTGTGAGGCAGTCGGAGGATTGAATGTCCAGCGCACTTCACGTTGGAGAAGATACTCATGAATCTCGTTCTGATTCCATTCGGCGACCGCTTGTCGTTTCTTTCTCGCCACTAGTGAAGTTCCTACTATTGTTGAATCTCATTTCTTCTGGCTGTCCTCTCCTAGCTATGAATCGTCTCAGCGCATTGATGAATGAGCTGGTGTCCATGCTGTGAATTACTTCAATGTGGACTGCTCGAATCGTCAAACAGGTAAACAGCACTCCGTACCTCTTCACTAAGCTTCGACCCCGCTTAATCTGAAAGGGCCCAAAACAATCGACTCCAACAAAGGTGAAAGGAGGCTTGTCCAACCGGCATATCCGCCATCTTCTGTTGGCCCGGTTTCTGCTGTCTTCTTCTGCAATTGAAACAGCACTTCAAGTTTCGGCGAATACTGACTCTCACTTTGATGATCCAATTGAATCTCTCACGTAAATGTGCCAATATATACTCTTGTCCGGACTCATGATGGTAATGTCTAACAATTAAGTCCACGACGTGGTGTCGCTTAGGAAGAATGACTGGATACTTTGCGTCGTCTTCATGCGATCAAGCGGAGCACGCTTCAGCCTTCCACCAACTCTCAATAGACCATCAACTAGAACAGGGTCCAAACTGCAAATGGAACTCGATTTATTCACATATTGCTGCCTTGCAGATTTGCAGATTTGCAATCAATTTCATGCAGTCTTCACATTTTCCAAAAAGCCTAGAAGGTCGTAGATTGCAGAAACAATACTCAGTAGCCCTCTCTGAGTTGCAGGTTTGTCCTTAATCCCGATATTGAACGTGAACTTTTCACTTTCGATGTTCCAGCGAACACCGAGTGCTCTTTCCGTTGACAACGCATCAGCATCGAGATTGAGATCTTTGACTCCCTTGGCTCGCTCTCACACCGGAATAGTTTCTAAGACCTTGCGACTATTGCTCACCCACTTTGTGAGATGGAAGCCACCACGAGCCAACAGCTGTGAGAGTTGATCGACTGACTTGGCTGCATCCTCTTCAGTCTTTACTGATTTTAGGCAGTCGTCGACGTAAAAATTGTTCTTCATCGTTTTAACCGTCCATTTATCGAAATAGCAACTATTATCTTCGGCCGTTCTTAGCAAGCCGAAATTAGCACAACTAGCCCGACCATATTCCACCAAACAAATGTGCCACCATTTGGTACTCTTCCGGCTGACGATTTAGGTCATTTAGGAACCACAGAAAGCGCATCAGCATCCTCAGGATTGACCCTGACTTGATGATACATAGATTCCACGTGGGACATTAAAGCGATTGGTTCTTCTCTAAATCTAATCAAAACACCGACAAGCTTGTTGGTGAGATCAGGACTCCGTAATACTCGGTCGTTTAACGAAGTGCCTCGATATTTAGTAGCGCCATCAAACACTACTCTTAGCTTCTCCGGTTTTTGAGGATGCACATGCATCACGGCATGATGCGGTAGATACCAAACTTTGCCGTCATCTCGCTTCGCGTTTTCGTCAGGTACCTTTCTTGCGTAGCCTTTGTCAATGAGATTACTGATTGTGTCGGCATACTTTCGCTGCATTTCTGAGTTGTTGCTCAGTTTCTTCCTCAGCAGTCTTAAGCGGTATTCTGCTAACGGTTTATTGGCTGGAAAGCCAGGTGGATCGTCGACCCATGGGATTGCAATCTCGTAATGCCCATTTCTCAAACGGATGGAATCTTCGTATATCCTCTGTGCTCGTTGCTCTTTACGAGACATTGCAGTTTCGTATATCGATATTGATTTGCTAAACTCCAGGTTCATGTATTTGCTAAACTGCTCTGTCAATATATCGTAAAGTACGTATAAAGTTCACGTCCATTGAGGGTCCAACCGAATTTCGTCCTCGCTGCATATGGTCCACCGGCAGCTTGATTCCGTATCTCGTCCGGCTCTAAGGCTGCTGCAACATCTTGTCCAATCAAAAGTTCAACACCTCCAGGGATTCGTTCAGGAAGCTTGATACCTAGAAGGTGAGGCGACCTATCTGCGTCCTCTTGCATAGCTATTCCATCTTGCGCAATGTTCAGGGATTTATTAGATAACACATCGATCAGGCAGCTCAATCATTACTTCTTCTTCTATATCCATGATCTCGAGGTTGACCTTCGATGACAGAGTTGGACTGTTTTCTTTCTCATTTGTTGTTAAGGATATGTGAACTTGCGATCCCTCGGCACCAAGTTCATTCACGAGTTTCTCGGAGCACCATGTGGAAGTGGATCCACTGTCAAGTAAGGCGTAGGTCTTCACGATATTGTCCTTGCCTCTAGCCACTACGATCAAAATTTGATATAGTGATATTTTTGCGTATTTGTAAAGTAAAGTTGCTATATTTTTTCCCTATCCATCCCGTTTTTTGATATGCATGACGACGGAAAGTCTTATTTTTGGGGTCCGAACCTTGAGTTTTTATGTCCGCCATTACTCGAACCCGTTTCTGTAACAGATCTATGACAGAGCTAATTTCCAGCGGACGTGACGTCATTTTCTCAACACAACAACATACGGAGCTACGTTTTACACAAAGTTTCGCCTGAACTTGTAAGTAAAGTACATATTTATACTATTTTTTTCCAAAAAGGAAAGGAAACAACAAAGTTTTGAATGGGAATATGAATTTACAATAGCGACGCGTTGAGAAAATGACGTCACGACAGCAAACCGCTGGTCGAAATTCGCGAAGTACTTGGAACACACTTCAGTAATGGCGGACGTCATTTCGACGGTAAACTCTCTGCAAAATTCGTAGTTTAATTTGGTCCTTTGGTAATATTTTTCACTAGTTTGGATATTTTCGACACTATGTGTCATTCTGGAAGACAAAAAGTAGAAAAGAAAATGGTCGAATTTCGTCGTAGTGGCACTTTAACCTTCAATGGAACTATAGGCATCGCCTTGCACTCGTACCCGGCCCCGGTCTGATTTCTTTTACTGAAGACTCCGACAAATCCGTTCTGAGCTCCAACAATTGTTTCTTCGCGATTCTCGCCTGAGCTTGAGCCAACACGCTGCATGTCATTCCGTTCTTCCTGGGTTTTCCGCAGTCTTTCAATGTTTGCAGACAGTGCCTGATGAAAGCATTCAAGATGCTTACGGTTCAACTGACAATTCGAGGACTTGCAACCCTTGGGACCCTTGCATCGATCTGCCAGCAAAATGGATAGAAGAAAGACAATTTGCGCACAGCTTTCTTAAGCGCACAAAACCAAGCTTCTTAAAACTGTTCTTAGCCTTGATATCTGTACATTCCTCTAGTCTGTGCTGACACTCACACAAGAAGCACTTCAACTTAGTGACGCCGTTAGCATTTGTAGGAGAAGGAACGGAAGAATCCGCTACAGGAATGGTTTCCTTACTGGGCGTGCTTGGACTCGTGTTGATACTAAAGTTATGCCTTCTCGATGTCACAGAAGAGCTTGATCCCTCTTGGCATTTCCCTTCATCTTATCTTCGTTGTCTGCGTGCGGATCCATAATGCTACCGAATACTGCATTATTCTTTTCTTTTGCAACAGCTCTGACAAGTTTTCTCATGTCTTCATTATTTGGATCTCTACCTTCGTTGCGTATCTTTCTGAACCTTCGTTTGCTATCTTGACTTCACGAATCCGGGCACTCTAGCCATTATCCTCACTAATTTGTCCTCGTTGTTAACCTGGTTCAATCTCCCAGTAACCCTTAGCGTCGTCTCGCAATTCTCTAAGTCATCAGCCAGGCCATGCAAGGCCGCCTTCTGATACCTTACAAATCCAAGCATTTGTCATCACGTTCAACAACCTCTTAGCCTTCAAATATCCCTCCTCGGCATTCATCATAGCGCAGATCTTGATGACCTCATTTGCCTTTCCAGTGCACAGCTGGACAAGGAGCTGCAGCCTTCCACAACTATTTTCCGTACACCCTTCTACATTTGTCTCAAACGTTTTCATAAATATAAGAAAGTTCAGCGGATTTCCGTCGAAGCTCATAATCTCTGCTTTGGGTAGCCGCTGAGCTTTAAGGTGTCGTTCAACTTGTTATTGAACCCTTTGAATTGACTGCAAAACGTCCGAACTCTCTTCCTGGCCATGGTTGAGCGGCGTCTCCCTTATCTTGACTCTGACTCCAAGTTGGTGCATTGGGGTTTAGAGGAGTGGAACTATTGCACGGTTGTCTGACTATCAGCATCTTAGACTGCACATGCGTAACCGTCGAGTTTTCGGTGATACCTTTGGAGCTGTGGTTGTCACAACAGTAGTGGGTGAACTAGCACTCGGGAGCTGCATGTTGTCAAGTGTTGTTGCCGGCGCCGGCACTGACGCTTGTCTCTTATGAACTAAACTCGCAACACTATATACCAAACTTTCTCGCTCACTGTACTCAAATTCCTCTTAGATGCGCTCCTGTGCCTTAGCTACTTTAACCGAACTTCTTCTTGTTCCAGTTGAAGCTTTTGTCGCGCCAATGCTAGCTGTTCTGTTAGCGTAGCAGCTTCCGCCTCAAGTGAAGCTCTTTTAACCGCGACTTTAACACGGGCGTCAGCAACTGAACTATGCTTACTTGATCCATTGACCTTGTACTGATACTCGAATCTACTCTCGACCCAATCTTTCTCTTCGAACCGGTCTGACAGCTAAGTTGACTGACCGAATCTGAAGGCTAGCGCTTCACATTGTCTATGTATAATTCCGGGTTTTCTCTCAGCCATAACTTCATTCTCTCGTTTAAATCTGAAAACGTATTTACGCCTTCGACATAACCACGAGACTCTCTTTTCTCTTCCTGTAGCTCAATAACCCGCGATAAGCTTCATGCACTTATTTAAACTTCCCCATTCCATTTCTCAGTTCTCCCTCATTTTGTCTGATGTTAATAACGTTTTAACTTTCCTCCATTAACTGTCTTATTTCATTCATCTTTTTCGTCAGAGTTGTATCACCCGGATATGTAATAATCAACAGGAAATGTAATACTAACCGGATATGTAATAAAAATCAACAGGATCTGTAATAACAACAGGAAATGTAATAACAATCAACAGGAAATGTAATAACACTACTTGGTCGAGGTAGTGTGTCAATCACTCTGGAAGTGAAAAAACAACACCTACCAATTACCTGAATTAATGACGTCATCAGTCATGTGATTCAGTCTGATAACAGTGGCGAGTTTATGAAGTGTGTGTCTGTCATCTGTAAGAACTACACACAAAGTTAATAAAGGGTTCACCGTACCATCCACAATCGCAGGGGAAGGTTGAACGATCTCATCGCTCCCTCAGAAAGAAGGTCGCCTTCGATACGACCCTCCTAAGTCGCAGCGGCGTGAATTGGGTGAAGCAGCTGAAAGATTACCAAAAACTACAAAATGAGGAGCCAATGGAAGCTCTTGGCAACCATTCGCCATTCGAAGTATTTTACGGTAGAATGTCTAATGCAGTTGTCAATCGAGTGCCTGGCGGAAGATGCGTCCGAGAAAGTAAAACAGCACCTCAGCTGCCCAAATCAAAAGACTTCCAGAGCAGTAAGAAGCGGTTCTCGAGTATTCGACTCTGGTGCTAAGGCAGCGAGTGATGTATGGGACAAGCGCTACATTAGCCGGAGAATGAAAAACAACCCCCCTTCAAAGTACGCTGTGGGAGAAAATGTGCTTGTACGTTTTCCATTCACTCGCACTTGTCGAGTTGCCCCCAAACGTCGATATGTCTTCCAGGGAAAGATAGTGAAACGGAACTTGAAAATGTATCGTTATAAGATAGCCTACAAGCATCCGCTCACAGGCGTACAAAAAACCTCCTGGGTGTCAGTAGAAGATATAACCAGTGAAACGGCGGAAGAGGAGAAGCGGAAAAAAAAGAAAGCAAAGGAAAAACTATCCAAAGCCGTTACAAGACAGCAACAGCCCTCTCGCCAAAGTGTTAAGCAACGGAAGAAGTTTTACATTCCATTGACAGCTAGCGACGTGTTTGAGGAGTTCTCATCACAAGGGTATCACGTAATTCATAATCCTAACGGCGACGGGAACTGCCAGTTCGCGGCCATTGCACATCATCTCAGTAGTATCGGTGACTCGTTCTGCGAGGACCATGCGTGATGAAATATGCGAATATTTAGAGGACAATCCTAATGACGCGGAGGGCTTTCCATTAGAGCTGTATGCTGGAATTCCATGGAGCCAGTATCTTTGTAGCATGGTAACGGACGGTACGTACGGAGATCAACTAACATTGCAAACAGTCGCAAATTTGTACCAGATAGAGCTGGTGAGAGTATCATCTCTGGGATCCGATGCATTAGTAGACGTCTTGCCCCAGCAGAGTTCTGTTCCAATAGCCAGTTTTGCCCTTGGACACTTTTCAGAGCAAGAGGGAATTCACTATGTGAGTCTGGCGGCGAATGACCCTCGTGTGGATAGAGATGATATCACTGACGAAGCACTGTTAGACGATGCAGTGGCTGGTGATGAGCAACCGATGGGTGGTGTGGCCAGACGGTTAGTAGATACGGACACTCCCATGAAGGATGAGGTTGCACTTGATACGGTACCATCTACTGAAGGCAACGGTGAACAGTGCGACGATCACGACCCTGTGGCAGGTGGATCGTCGACCCATGGGATTGCAATCTCGTAATGCCCATTTCTCAAACGGATGGAATCTTCGTATATCCTCTGTGCTCGTTGCTCTTTACGAGACATTGCAGTTTCGTATATCGATATTGATTTGCTAAACTCCAGGTTCATGTATTTGCTAAACTGCTCTGTCAATATATCGTAAAGTACGTATAAAGTTCACGTCCATTGAGGGTCCAACCGAATTTCGTCCTCGCTGCATATGGTCCACCGGCAGCTTGATTCCGTATCTCGTCCGGCTCTAAGGCTGCTGCAACATCTTGTCCAATCAAAAGTTCAACACCTCCAGGGATTCGTTCAGGAAGCTTGATACCTAGAAGGTGAGGCGACCTATCTGCGTCCTCTTGCATAGCTATTCCATCTTGCGCAATGTTCAGGGATTTATTAGATAACACATCGATCAGGCAGCTCAATCATTACTTCTTCTTCTATATCCATGATCTCGAGGTTGACCTTCGATGACAGAGTTGGACTGTTTTCTTTCTCATTTGTTGTTAAGGATATGTGAACTTGCGATCCCTCGGCACCAAGTTCATTCACGAGTTTCTCGGAGCACCATGTGGAAGTGGATCCACTGTCAAGTAAGGCGTAGGTCTTCACGATATTGTCCTTGCCTCTAGCCACTACGATCAAAATTTGATATAGTGATATTTTTGCGTATTTGTAAAGTAAAGTTGCTATATTTTTTCCCTATCCATCCCGTTTTTTGATATGCATGACGACGGAAAGTCTTATTTTTGGGGTCCGAACCTTGAGTTTTTATGTCCGCCATTACTCGAACCCGTTTCTGTAACAGATCTATGACAGAGCTAATTTCCAGCGGACGTGACGTCATTTTCTCAACACAACAACATACGGAGCTACGTTTTACACAAAGTTTCGCCTGAACTTGTAAGTAAAGTACATATTTATACTATTTTTTTTCCAAAAAGGAAAGGAAACAACAAAGTTTTGAATGGGAATATGAATTTACAATAGCGACGCGTTGAGAAAATGACGTCACGACAGCAAACCGCTGGTCGAAATTCGCGAAGTACTTGGAACACACTTCAGTAATGGCGGATGTCATTTCGACGGTAAACTCTCTGCAAAATTCGTAGTTTAATTTGGTCCTTTGGTAATATTTTTCACTAGTTTGGATATTTTCGACACTATGTGTCATTCTGGAAGACAAAAAGTAGAAAAGAAAATGGTCGAATTTCGTCGTAGTGGCACTTTAACCTTCAATGGAACTATAGGCATCGCCTTGCACTCGTACCCGGCCCCGGTCTGATTTCTTTTACTGAAGACTCCGACAAATCCGTTCTGAGCTCCAACAATTGTTTCTTCGCGATTCTCGCCTGAGCTTGAGCCAACACGCTGCATGTCATTCCGTTCTTCCTGGGTTTTCCGCAGTCTTTCAATGTTTGCAGACAGTGCCTGATGAAAGCATTCAAGATGCTTACGGTTCAACTGACAATTCGAGGACTTGCAACCCTTGGGACCCTTGCATCGATCTGCCAGCAAAATGGATAGAAGAAAGACAATTTGCGCACAGCTTTCTTAAGCGCACAAAACCAAGCTTCTTAAAACTGTTCTTAGCCTTGATATCTGTACATTCCTCTAGTCTGTGCTGACACTCACACAAGAAGCACTTCAACTTAGTGACGCCGTTAGCATTTGTAGGAGAAGGAACGGAAGAATCCGCTACAGGAATGGTTTCCTTACTGGGCGTGCTTGGACTCGTGTTGATACTAAAGTTATGCCTTCTCGATGTCACAGAAGAGCTTGATCCCTCTTGGCATTTCCCTTCATCTTATCTTCGTTGTCTGCGTGCGGATCCATAATGCTACCGAATACTGCATTATTCTTTTCTTTTGCAACAGCTCTGACAAGTTTTCTCATGTCTTCATTATTTGGATCTCTACCTTCGTTGCGTATCTTTCTGAACCTTCGTTTGCTATCTTGACTTCACGAATCCGGGCACTCTAGCCATTATCCTCACTAATTTGTCCTCGTTGTTAACCTGGTTCAATCTCCCAGTAACCCTTAGCGTCGTCTCGCAATTCTCTAAGTCATCAGCCAGGCCATGCAAGGCCGCCTTCTGATACCTTACAAATCCAAGCATTTGTCATCACGTTCAACAACCTCTTAGCCTTCAAATATCCCTCCTCGGCATTCATCATAGCGCAGATCTTGATGACCTCATTTGCCTTTCCAGTGCACAGCTGGACAAGGAGCTGCAGCCTTCCACAACTATTTTCCGTACACCCTTCTACATTTGTCTCAAACGTTTTCATAAATATAAGAAAGTTCAGCGGATTTCCGTCGAAGCTCATAATCTCTGCTTTGGGTAGCCGCTGAGCTTTAAGGTGTCGTTCAACTTGTTATTGAACCCTTTGAATTGACTGCAAAACGTCCGAACTCTCTTCCTGGCCATGGTTGAGCGGCGTCTCCCTTATCTTGACTCTGACTCCAAGTTGGTGCATTGGGGTTTAGAGGAGTGGAACTATTGCACGGTTGTCTGACTATCAGCATCTTAGACTGCACATGCGTAACCGTCGAGTGTTCGGTGATACCTTTGGAGCTGTGGTTGTCACAACAGTAGTGGGTGAACTAGCACTCGGGAGCTGCATGTTGTCAAGTGTTGTTGCCGGCGCCGGCACTGACGCTTGTCTCTTATGAACTAAACTCGCAACACTATATACCAAACTTTCTCGCTCACTGTACTCAAATTCCTCTTAGATGCGCTCCTGTGCCTTAGCTACTTTAACCGAACTTCTTCTTGTTCCAGTTGAAGCTTTTGTCGCGCCAATGCTAGCTGTTCTGTTAGCGTAGCAGCTTCCGCCTCAAGTGAAGCTCTTTTAACCGCGACTTTAACACGGGCGTCAGCAACTGAACTATGCTTACTTGATCCATTGACCTTGTACTGATACTCGAATCTACTCTCGACCCAATCTTTCTCTTCGAACCGGTCTGACAGCTAAGTTGACTGACCGAATCTGAAGGCTAGCGCTTCACATTGTCTATGTATAATTCCGGGTTTTCTCTCAGCCATAACTTCATTCTCTCGTTTAAATCTGAAAACGTATTTACGCCTTCGACATAACCACGAGACTCTCTTTTCTCTTCCTGTAGCTCAATAACCCGCGATAAGCTTCATGCACTTATTTAAACTTCCCCATTCCATTTCTCAGTTCTCCCTCATTTTGTCTGATGTTAATAACGTTTTAACTTTCCTCCATTAACTGTCTTATTTCATTCATCTTTTTCGTCAGAGTTGTATCACCCGGATATGTAATAATCAACAGGAAATGTAATACTAACCGGATATGTAATAAAAATCAACAGGATCTGTAATAACAACAGGAAATGTAATAACAATCAACAGGAAATGTAATAACACTACTTGGTCGAGGTAGTGTGTCAATCACTCTGGAAGTGAAAAAACAACACCTACCAATTACCTGAATTAATGACGTCATCAGTCATGTGATTCAGTCTGATAACAGTGGCGAGTTTATGAAGTGTGTGTCTGTCATCTGTAAGAACTACACACAAAGTTAATAAAGGGTTCACCGTACCATCCACAATCGCAGGGGAAGGTTGAACGATCTCATCGCTCCCTCAGAAAGAAGGTCGCCTTCGATACGACCCTCCTAAGTCGCAGCGGCGTGAATTGGGTGAAGCAGCTGAAAGATTACCAAAAACTACAAAATGAGGAGCCAATGGAAGCTCTTGGCAACCATTCGCCATTCGAAGTATTTTACGGTAGAATGTCTAATGCAGTTGTCAATCGAGTGCCTGGCGGAAGATGCGTCCGAGAAAGTAAAACAGCACCTCAGCTGCCCAAATCAAAAGACTTCCAGAGCAGTAAGAAGCGGTTCTCGAGTATTCGACTCTGGTGCTAAGGCAGCGAGTGATGTATGGGACAAGCGCTACATTAGCCGGAGAATGAAAAACAACCCCCCTTCAAAGTACGCTGTGGGAGAAAATGTGCTTGTACGTTTTCCATTCACTCGCACTTGTCGAGTTGCCCCCAAACGTCGATATGTCTTCCAGGGAAAGATAGTGAAACGGAACTTGAAAATGTATCGTTATAAGATAGCCTACAAGCATCCGCTCACAGGCGTACAAAAAACCTCCTGGGTGTCAGTAGAAGATATAACCAGTGAAACGGCGGAAGAGGAGAAGCGGAAAAAAAAGAAAGCAAAGGAAAAACTATCCAAAGCCGTTACAAGACAGCAACAGCCCTCTCGCCAAAGTGTTAAGCAACGGAAGAAGTTTTACATTCCATTGACAGCTAGCGACGTGTTTGAGGAGTTCTCATCACAAGGGTATCACGTAATTCATAATCCTAACGGCGACGGGAACTGCCAGTTCGCGGCCATTGCACATCATCTCAGTAGTATCGGTGACTCGTTCTGCGAGGACCATGCGTGATGAAATATGCGAATATTTAGAGGACAATCCTAATGACGCGGAGGGCTTTCCATTAGAGCTGTATGCTGGAATTCCATGGAGCCAGTATCTTTGTAGCATGGTAACGGACGGTACGTACGGAGATCAACTAACATTGCAAACAGTCGCAAATTTGTACCAGATAGAGCTGGTGAGAGTATCATCTCTGGGATCCGATGCATTAGTAGACGTCTTGCCCCAGCAGAGTTCTGTTCCAATAGCCAGTTTTGCCCTTGGACACTTTTCAGAGCAAGAGGGAATTCACTATGTGAGTCTGGCGGCGAATGACCCTCGTGTGGATAGAGATGATATCACTGACGAAGCACTGTTAGACGATGCAGTGGCTGGTGATGAGCAACCGATGGGTGGTGTGGCCAGACGGTTAGTAGATACGGACACTCCCATGAAGGATGAGGTTGCACTTGATACGGTACCATCTACTGAAGGCAACGGTGAACAGTGCGACGATCACGACCCTGTGGCTGTGTGCTCTACGGATGGGTGTTTTGGTGCTGTACCTGATGAAATTCTAGACATGATAATAGACTACACCCTGTCTGGTATCACCTGTCTGGTATCACTAGTGAATACATATAGCCGGTTGTATAATGTTTGCAGGCGATTCCGAAGGCTTGTGGTGCCGTACCAATGCCGTCTTCCCCAGCTTCACAAGCCGTATGACATGGCCACAGGTTACCATAGCATACTGAGCCTGATCAAAAGGTTTGGTAGGGGAAGCGGCATCATACAAGAACTCAAAGATGTGGTCGACAGTAAGAGATGGAACTACGCATGGGTCTATTTACTCTTTACTGCTAGGCATGCATGGGTATATATACGTAATATAAAATGGAAAAATAAACAGTAAAAAGTGTTTTTTTGCAGTTAGCATTTTGCAAGGAGTTATATAAAGGCCTCATCGTTATCGTTTGCCCATTATTTTATTACATTTTTTCCGACTGTCTCGGAGCGTAGTATAATTATACATAAAGCAGACTGAACCACGACATGGCATGCTAGGAAGGAGTTGTATCTATAACTTCATTTAGTTAAACAAGATTGTGCAGTGCAGCTATCTTCGGTCTATACCTAAAACCGTCAGGTTCTCTGCGATTGTTGTGTCTTTTGGTACTTAATAAGAGTTGTAGCAGCCTGCTAGCAGGCTCTCCTGGTGGGTTTTTCTGAAGGGTTAGTTTTCGGGTTTGGGTTACCTGTGGGCGCGCGGTTAGGATTTAGGGGGCTTGGGGAGAGCGCACGAAAACTAACCCTTCCGAAAAACCCACCAGGAGAGTACAGTTATAGATAAAGTAACTACATATTGTATATGCTCACCTGGTAGAGTTTATTGTTCAACATCAATGCTTGTATTTCATATTCAAATCTGATTCATTAATAAAAGCAATAGTTACTAGCTAAAGTGCAATTTGATTCTCGTGTTTTTCAGGAACAATGGACTAATTCCTTGCATGCTCACGTAAGCCTATGTGACGTGTGTTCTATGACGTTATACAATTTGCTTGTTTTGTTCCAAGGGCAGATATTTGTGCTTACGGAATAACTCACCTGACGTTCGCAGCGCTGATCACATGATCTGTGACGTTGTGCAGGTCGAGAAGCTGATTGTGATCACTAAATGACTCACATGACTGATGACGTCAATAATTCAGGTAATTGGTAGGTGTTGTTTGTTCACTGCCAGAGTGATTGACACACTACCTCGACCAAGTAGTGTTATTACATTTCCTGTTGATTGTTATTACATTTCCTGTTAACTATTTTATTACATTTCCTGTTAAAAATGTATTACATTTCCTGTTAACTTTTTATTACAAATCCTGTTGATTTTTATTACATATCTTGTTGTTATTACAGATCCTGTTGATTTTTATTACATATCCGGTTAGTATTACATTCCCTGTTGATTATTAGATATCCGGGTGATACAAGAGTCGCCTTCACTCCCCTTCTTACTCTTATTTATTCTGTGGATTTCTTCGCGCAGTATGTCATCGTAGCTGGTCGTGGCGCTTCGGCCAGTCCGACGCGAGTTCGGGTTGCATTCGGCGGGCGAGTTTTCCATGAAGGTTGTTCAAGGTCACCTCTACCACGACAAATCCCGGCAATAATACGAGTCGCTTTTTGAACGAAATGCGGTACATGAGTATCACTTATCGAAACACAATTTACGCCAATCATAAGAATGATGACGGTACAACCACGCGAGATATAGACTGTTCGACTTATCTTGTGTCCACAAATTCCTTGGTCGCTATATTTCACAAACGGGGTTCAAGTCTCGAGCCAGAGTTTCGCGGTCCCTGAAGGAAATTAAACGAAATGTCAAGGATAAACATAGTTCTGATATGCTGTATCTGAATGAATAGTACTTACAAAAAGCGTTTGAGAAACTAGGTCTAAAGTAATAACAGGGAACACACTATCATCACTCTACACGGCCTCGTGTCTTCCCAAAAAACTCGTCTGTATAATCCAAAGCTAATCGATATATCATCGTAACGAAAATACGCCGACGCAGCGGCGCGGGACGAATAAAAACACTGAACAAAGACAAACATTTGTACTCAGCAAGTTCAACAAAGATACTGGTGAATATATCGTGAAGCACCTTAATGGAAGGAGGACAAACAAGATCTACTAACAAATTTCGGTTTGAATAAGCACCGACTGAACTGTCTGCAGCACAGTCAAAACATGAAAGACCCAGAACTTATAGTGAAGTAGAACGAGCTCAATATAGGATTCATTGAGAAAGTCGACGATTTGAACACTTACGAAGGAATCTTACATTACATACCCCATTTTCCCGTCTTCAAAACAGACGTTACAACGAAAATGAGAATAGTAGATGACGCGTAGCGTCTGCTAGAATGTCACCGGCAATCACATGGTTGTACTAGATGGCAAACATATTAATTCATATATTTAGAGGCACTTGTACGAGATCGGTATAGTGTTATTAGCAAAGCCTGTTTGTAAATGCTATTTTTCATCTCCAATCGATTGTCGATCTTTCTAAAACAGAGTTTGTTAAAGATAGCTTGCCATTCAGCATCCATGGCAACGTCTTTCCCATGGAGATCACAAGCTCAATTCATTTGTTAATAAAGTATTATATCAGCACGTGACTGATTCCTGCAAAAGTCTATTACAATTGCCCTATATCATTATGATGTCAAATCAAAACAATCTATTGTTTAAACGCTAAGGATCACGGTCGTAGGGAGTGGGACAAAACAGCAACAACACAAAGGCAATCGCTATTAAATGCATTTTGTAGAACGTAGAATAGCGGTAACAGCCACCAAATATGGTAAATATTGTGGGATAAACATTGATACAGCTAATATCTGGACCCCAGACAATTCGAAGTTAAATTTTCCTCAGCAGAGCAGATTTACTTCAAAATTCTATTGTTCATGTCGATTCTGTCCCCCTCATAAACAAGCCGTGACGTCATAATATAGGGTAATTGCTCCAGTAAGTATAATAAATCAACTTCAGGTAACAATGTCTCTGAACTTAACTTGCTCAAAAATATTACAATATTAATTGAGATGGTTATTTTTCTATTTTAGAAAACAATTCTCTTTAGCAGGGTTTACCAACCCATACTTTTCAACATTTTTAGAGATCAATAATACTTTTCAGTGGGATTTACGGACCTAACTTCACTGCCCAAGTTGAAGTATACATGTACATGTATAGCTAATAGCTATCCCTTGTGAATATTTAGGGACTGTCGTTCTAACTGTGAAATAAAGTCACCTATCTAGATCTGCATGCAGATTTATTTTAGAGTAGAGTGGTGACTTTTCAAATATTAGTGCTAGTGTTCATTTTCTACATCTTGAAGGAGGCTGAAATTTATACGACTCGTTTTTTTTCGATCACTGGGGTCGCCGTTCCAGAATTCTTACTCGAAAGTGCCAATGCTGGCCTGGAACAACTGAGGAATCAGGCCATTTACTACTATATTTGATGCCATTACTTTTAACATTAACGAATATTAAATAACAACAATGCAATGTTAAGTTTTATGTGTGTTTTACTTACAAATGTCGGTTCAAATTATTTCACAACGTCGGCCACGTCCGTGTTAGGAGCAATAGCTAAATCCCCAATCCTTTCGTAAAATCCTCCTAGAAAAACTCAACATCTTGCTTGAGCCAGCAGGGCAATAAATGTGACTAAGCAAATCCAGAGAAAGTATAAGACGTTGCAGCAGAAGAAGAAAACCCAGAAACGGTCGAAGAAACAGCACAGCCCATCTGACCCAGACCCTACAGGCATTTCGGTGACGCGATGGGAAGTGCAACGACACCCGCAGAAACGAAAAAAGCGATGAAAGAGGCCGAGGCCTCCAAGGGGGAGAACCCTATGCGCATGGTCTTGGTGCCGGAAGAATCCATGCGGTGGTTGGAACAACAGCTTCGTGTGGACACTACCAAAGGGGTCAAAGTGCTCAGTCAGTAAGAAGCGGACATGGCTCAGTTACTAGATTCCCCAAGGAAGCCGGAGAGTGCTGACGGGTTTCAAGATTTGATACAAATATACGTGCGGCGCCGCGAAGACATTGCTCCTAGTCCCTTCATGGCAGTGACGGCTAAAGTTTTGACGCAGAGCCAAAAGGGCGCTTTGCGCCGCGTCCCCCTTCCAGCAAACCTTTAGCTTTGGTGCTGGTCAATCTGTTGAAGCTGAAAGGGGCACAGAAAATTTCCTGGAATGCTCAAGGGGAAGTGAAACTCTACGGTCAAACCCTTCCGGGCAGTCAAATTTCCGATCTGTCTAAAGAGGCCGTGCATCCTTCTTCCACCCGTACGTCCCCTGGCTACCGCGATTTCATGCAATTTTTAGCGGAAGAAAAAATTCCTAAAGATCTAGTACGCCGACCCCGGGATCTGATCTCGAAGAAGAAAGAGTGCACCGCCCGTTCTAAACTGGCTCCCTCCAGGGAGTTCAAAGAGGAACCCTACCTCAAAGAGGAAAATCCGATTCCCAGGACCCCTTACAAAGCCTCACCCAGGCCCCCCTCCAGAACCAGTCGCAGAGCCCCCTTAGGAGGTGTCAAAGAGGAAAAACCGCCTTTAAATTGGCGCCCTTTTTAAGCACCCCTTCATTGTCGCCATGGTACGAACACTGGTGACACCCGCGGGGATGGGCCAAGCTCCCTGACAACAACGTGTAGCCCAAGCGAACCAGTTGAGGAGGAGGAAAAGGAGGAAGAAAGGGGAAACGCAAACGGTCCGCAAGATAACGTCGCGCAAACTAAAGATGGCCGTACCGAGAGTCGGTACCGAGCCTCGGGGAGGCGTCCTGAATAGATTATACTATTCATATGGGAACTGGAGACCAGATTCACTTCAACTCCTTGCTCTGCCAAATAATGTTGAAATATCTTCAATTCTGGCAGGCCACAAGGACGGAAAGGAACTCCTGCCTTGTGATGTAATTCCGCTGCTAAGGTGCGTTGTAGGGTTCTTCCGCGTCTTATCTCTTTGTACCGCGGATTCTTTTGAGTATTAGCCAAAGCCGTCACCAACCCTCTGGCCATACACATCTCATCTTTATTTCGGATACGGAGAAAACTCCTTTTGTGCTTCTTGAATTTCTCTAAATCCGTTGTGCATACTCGAGCAGGGCGCCCTGTTCCCCCTTCCGGTATTTCAGCATGAAATACATGAATATGGAAATTTCCACGGAGTACAAATTCTTTGTTGGATTGTGTTAATTCCCCAATTCTGGACATGACCAACTCGGTAGTGAGAGTAGACCTCATGAGGTAGGGGAAGGCAAGATGAATTGGATGAATTTACATATGTGTACATTCAATGATAACAATTCAGTAGCAATAGCCATTCTGAATTCAGGTATAACAAATGTATATTCTTTGCAAACATATTCTCAAAAGTTAGTCAAACTATGACACTATGACACACAGAAGTTGAGTAATATGGCTTTTTTTTTATTAGTCACTTTTTGGTGGAGTTGGGGAAGCTATTTTAATCCCTGCAGATATCTTTGAAAGTAGTTTGGTTTTGGAAGTGAGGTCACCAATGTTACAAGGCACATCTAGAAAATATTGTCATGTGAATTACATGTATATGTTGTGGTTGGAAATTTGTTTTGGTTCAAAATTGTCTGTATAATTACGTGAACAAAACATGAGTGAACTGTACACCTGACTATACGATTATTTACCTGCACGAGACTTATTTTTCATTAAGTCTTAAGTACGATAAAGTCAAAGAGTAACAAAAGCCTTATTGGAATTGGGGCAACTACAACCTCTTTTGCTCTGACGAAGGGCTAGCGCTCGAAACGTCAGCTGCTACTCGCTTTCCACGGTGGTTAGCATACCTCAATCAACTTTAGTTGATTACATACCAGTGTTTATCTTCCCCGCAGACGCAGACCAACACTAGTTTTTACAGGAACTAGTTGCCTATCGCAACTGCAGAATACCCTACCCAAGCACTGTATGTGCTTCTTTGGTCCTGTGAACTAATACAAACCCTACACCTACATTTAAAAACACTCTAACCGTCAACAATGGTTGATCACTAATTTAGGGTCTGAACAACACAGAAAAATAATGCTTCTTCGATGCTCCTGTGAACTAATACAAACCCTACCCCTACATTTAAAAACACCCTAACCATCAACAAAGGGTGCTCACTAAGTTAGGGTGTTTAGAGCTACAAATCACTAACACAGACTATAAGCCTCCTTCAGTAATCATGTGAACAATTCTAAACCCAAATTCAACATTTAAAATAACCTTAACATCAGTTAACATAACTTTCCTTTTAGAATCTTAAAAAAGAAACCAGATTTACAAAAATGAACTGGTTTAAAAAAATTAAACTGGTGTAACAATTTTGAACTGGTTTAAAAAAAATTGGAACCAAAAAAAATGTTGAACCACAACATATACATGTACATATATCCTATATTCATGTACAGTCAATCTCGAAAACTGGGGCAAATGAAAAATACATTCCAATAGTGATTTCATAACAGGAAATATATCTAAAATCTTATATGTATTTGACATTACCTTAATATATGTTAATACATACCAAGTATACCATACATGTATTTGTTATTGCACAATCAGGCCTGAAATACTTTCTTCAGATGCCTTTTGGGTCAGGCTTATTGAAGATCCTCTTTTAAAGATATCCCATAGCGTTATGTATATATATACCATAAAAGCTCTATTTAGCCTCCCTTTCGGCTTACGGCCTGGCTTTTTCGCATCACAATAGAGCGGTTTTCAATTGAGTGTAGTAAAACCAAACGCAAATTACCCACAGCCAGCCAATCATAGGAGCGAGTAATCACAAGTAACTCATAAATGGTTTCCCTGTGAGCCAATGACAAACCAAAGCAAAACAACAACCAATTTGCGTTTGGTTTTACTTTGGATTCTGATTGGTTGGTTTACTTTTTCAGCCAATAGGAGAGCTTAGTAAACGCAAAACCAAAACATTTCCGACACTCAATTGAAATCCGCTCTATCGAAAACAAACCTCGCAGTTGTCGCTGTGCTCTTTCCAGGTACAAGGGACTATATGTTGGGGGTACAATTGTTTTTCCTTGGCGAGCCAGTTATCAATGGATTTTTTGCACCGTAGGCCATAGTTGTTGAGGGTATAAACCTGAGTCTATAAACGTGTTAATGCCGAAACAATCATATATTTCGTTGACGAAGTCGGAAACCAGGTAGGTGGGGTACTTTTTGAAAGTTCCACGATCGAAATGTTTGCGAAGGCCCGAGTGAAGAAGTCGACCACAGACCCGACAGCTTGATTTCACGGCCTGTGTACGAGTATCTATATGAACAGCCTACGAGAAAACACTGAGGACGTAGTAGATTACCTTGGCCAGTCAGGTAGCTTAATTGAGTTTAGAACTTGAACAGAACGTGTTTAACTTTCAAAGAAAAAAAAGCAGGGATAACCAAAAACATACGTCGAAAAACAATAACAAATGCGAAATATGTAAACATCGTAACACGATTCACTTACCGGTAATCCGGGAGTTCAGCGTCGATTTTTCTTTATATCTCGAGATTTGAGACCACGAACGACTTCCAGGACTTCAGATAGGCAAACAGTTGACAAAACTGGGGGGATACTTTTAAGTTTCACGGATTAAAATAACCAGTCTTGGGCATTTTTCTGAACATATGTCTGCAAATATGTTTGAATTTTCGCGCTATCGCGGGCGGACCGCGCCACTTTGTTACTAAGCAACAGCACTATCATACTCAGTCTACCGCTCATTTTATATTGGCGCATGCGCAAACTTAATTCCACCAAATCCCGGTGCTGAAACGGCCGTGAACCAACAACTCAGCCAGGTATACGTAAGTTGAAGTAGAACTCTCTCTTGGAATTCAAAACGCAGCTTAGCTTTACTAAGCCCTTTTTCTTTTGTTACTTTTTTATGTCTACAGCACAGAAGAAAGAAAAGAAAAGAAAAGAATACGACTATGGCTTCCGGCGGGCCCGTAGACTGAGAGAAATGATGATCTGCTGAAATATTTTTTTTGTCCTGTAACTCCACCACTATTTTTTTTTTCTTTTTTTCTAGAACTTCTTTGGCGTGGACCAACTCAACCCTATTCACGTAAGTTGTTCTCCCTCCCCCTAAAAGACAGTGTAGCGTTCGGAGTCTGCTTAACAGACCGTTCGACCATGTTTTATTGGCAAAAAAATCCCCCCACTTCGCAAAGCAAAATTTGGCTAATTTTTATAGGCTTTTCTCGGGGTCCTCTCGGACCCTCGCTCTAAGGAAACAATTCCTCTAAAAACTATTAATTCAGTTCTTCTTTTTTTGGTTGATTTTCCAAACAGACTTTTAACTGCAACCATTTTCATGCGCATTCCGTTGTAATTCGCTGCCCAGTTCAATCTCCCTGCCGAAATCTTAACTTAAGTAAGATTGGGGAATATGTGTGCTGCCAGCAAAGAATCGACATAAACTGATAAAGGAAAAGAGGCACCAAGCGAAGTTCAACCCATCTCTCTTTCTAATCTCAAAATCATCAAGCATCACCGCCAACTACACTTGGAATAATTCCATGCAACATTTAGATTTTAATCGAAATTTTTCATTCACTACGCTTGTGAAGGCCGCTCAGAATATTGAGCCGTTGTCAGAATACACATTTTGCCATTTTGGTGGTGCGACCTCTGTCATTCGAATATGACGATTTGCCGGATGCATTGTCCTGCCGGCATAATTTACCGCCGTTGTCCCCACCATCCTGTGCAAATGGAGCTATGGGGATTTCAGTGGGGAAAAAAATGTATTTCAATATCCGCCGGAGGTAATGATTTCCTGATATCCATTTTTAAAATTTATTTTTTATTTTTAGTGCCTAAAATGTAATACACTACCAAGTATACAGTTGTCACCAATGCCGTGTTGCGGCGAAACTATGTATCATGGTCGTGTCAATAAAATAAAAGAAATATAAGGCGCCAAGATGATTTCTTTTAAAGAGAAGGGAGTGTTGTTTTGTTTCATCATTTGTCAACTTACGCCATTGTAAATTTGCCTGTTACGGAGAAGTACCCATTACAAAATGTTAAAAAATTTTCATTGAAATTTCCCCCTTAATTTCCACTCGTGGTGAGATCAATTTTTGAATATAGAGCAACTCGCTCAATTTGAGTTTTACTCTTGTAATATTGAAATTCTATCTCAGTCTACGGGGCCGCCCGCGAAGCCAATGTAAATAGTTTTAACAATTTGATGTGAATTTTATTTTAACAAAGTTGTTATTACAGAATCACATGTCTCTTTTATTGTCTCGAGATCCACTTCTTACATATAGTTGGGCTTCAATAAGGCCAAAAGGGTAGCCACCCCAATTTCAATATAGTTCTGGGGATTGTCTTCGTAGACCAAAGGCAAAGGCAAAGCTTGTCCCAAAGCGTGTCAAATACGGTTCTTGTAAGCAATGAGGGGGTCTTCTAGTTCTTCGTAATAATATAATTTATAATACTTGTAAATCTCGGCATCCTCTAAACTTTGTAGCCGACCAAACATGGTATAAGTAAGGGGAACAAGATTCCCCGAGAGGTGGAAACTCTGCAAAGCCCGTACGCCCACATCCCGCCACGTGCGCGTTAAAGCTTTCCTCAGTAAAAGGCCATTGGCATGAATGATAGCGTTGACTCAGGTGGTCGCTGTCACACCCCTCGCAGTCTCGCGTACGTTGTCTCATACATTCCCGTACACACACCATGACGTAGAGGGTTTTGTACAAAGCCCACCCGGCTTTTGTGGTGGCCTCGTCCCGGTTATCCGGCATGTCCCCTGTAAATACCGAATGTGGATCCTTCCGGGTATCGAACATTAGACCGGTCCCTGATTGTTGTTCCAGGGGGTCCATGGCGATGTCGGGATGCTTATAGGCGGAGGGGGTGGCGGGGGGCCCATAGGTGTGACACCAGTAGGAGATACGGCTGGTGCCAGGGGGGTAACTGGCTGTATCGACGTGGGACCCGGCGGTGGCTTCGCGGGCTGAACCATAGGCTGCGTGGTGGTGGGACTGGTCCAAACGACGGGCGGAGGGTTTGGGGGAGCCTGTGGTGACCATGGAGAAGCGTAGAGTTGAGCTTTCTTGGGGGGAGGGGGTTCAGCAACAGTAGCAGTAACAGTAGCGGCAGATCCAGTCCACATAAATCCAATAGGGAACACACACTTGGGATTAGGCGTTGGAGCAACACACGCTTCGGCTAACCCCTACTTTCATCCACAAATTATGACCACACTTTGGAAATGTGGTATGCGAAACGTCGTCCAGGATAGCCGCTTTCACCAAAGGAATGTCCTTGCCCGAAAAATAAAAGCCACACACCAATTCCTGCGGTTGAGACTTATAATTGATCGTTTGCCCGCACTTGTACACACAGTCTGGAGTTCCAGCCGATCCTTTAACGACTTTAGCGTAACGCCCACACAAACAAAGAGGATTCATCGTTAAAAATAAATTTATAATGGTTTCCACTATTTATGCTCTAAGAACCACTCTCCTTTCCACCAATCCGAAGCGCGCTGGTGCGCCATAAAAAAGTCCACCACTCCGGAGGTCGGCTTTGCGCCATAAATGTCTCAACCAATCCGGAGGTCGGCTTTGCGCCATAAATGTCTCAACCAATCCGGAGGTCGGCTTTGCGCCATAAATGTCTCAACCAATCCGGAGGTCGGCTTTGCGCCATAAAAGTCTCAACCAATCCGGAGGCCGGCTTTGCGCCATAAAAATCTGTCATGTCATAGCTCCGCCCCTTTCTCTCCACCAATCAGGAGGCCGGATTTGGGCCATAATATTCAACAACCGAACACCAGTGTGGCAAGCTGTTGAACGACAGAAGGGTGAATAATTAATGTATTACGTCACCAAACAATTAACTAGTAATACATTATACCCTAAAGTTATGTGGTTTGAAATCTCTTCAGGATCTTTCTGTACCTTCTAAGCAAATTGGAACTTTGGCCAAATACTTAAAATCGAAATTGTATGATTATTATGATTACGTTTGGAAAGGTCAAGTTCAACAGGGTGGTTTACCACATTGTAGCGGCGGGAAATTACGCACATTTAAACAAGTTAAGTTTAATTTAGGTTTTGAAAAGTATCTCTCTCATATTTCAAACATTAAATATCGTCAGGCGGTGACTAAGCTAAGGATTTCTGCGCACAAATGAGTCTGGCCGATATAAAAAAAATCCACATGACGAACGTGTTTGTACAATGTGCGATTTGGGTGAAGTAGGAGACGAATTTCACTATTTAATGACTTGTAATAACAGGAATTTTATAACTCTTAGGGAAGATTTCATTAATAACCTGTTGGATGTAAACAGTTCATTTCGATATTTTAGTAAGCGGGCTTTGTTTTTATATATAATGTCAATGAAGGACGATTCGATTATGAAGTTTTCAGCCAAATATTGCTATGATATCATTGTCTTGTTCAATGCTTGTAATACTTCTTAGTTTTGTATTTAGGTGTTTATACAGTTGTACTGTTATTACCGTAATTTCAATGTACCGTTGTTGGTATAAGGATTAAAGTTATTATTATTTTAAAAGTGCAGAAGCCTCACGACCAGTTTGATGTTGTTGATGTAAATTTTGATCAGGGTTTCCCCAAACTTGCCCCAGATAATGATGGAATATATATATTGTTAGTTTGATTATCAATTCAGCCAAATACAAGAAAGAGTTCGCTACTTAGTAGAATACATGACATCATACTTGCTCGCGGCTGATTACTGATAACCTTGATTATGACGTAACGAGGAAACAGTCTACTCGGAGCGCTTGAAAGGCTTCTTGATAGTCGACTGACCAATCAGAACACTCGATTTTCAAGATTAACATACTCGGAAATTCTCGACAGAGCTAGTTCCGATGTTTAACAACAGAGTCCAAGCTCTATTTTTGTGTCATTTAAAAGCAACTCATTGCGAGATTTTACAGAAGTTAATAAAATGTAAGAAATAAATACAGTACTCCAATAAAGATTACATACCTCTTCAAAGTTGTGTTTTTTATTGTCCTGTGTATACTCCTGGGATAATTTGGGACGGTGAATTTAGTAGGTGAATTGGAAATCTTGTTAAAGTGGCTAAAATGACCCCAGGAGTACACAGGACAATCAAAAACACAACTTTGAAGAGGTATGTAATCTTTATTGGAGTACTGTATTCATTTTTTACATTTTATTAACTTCTGTAAAATCTCGCAATGAGTTGCTTTTCAATGACACAAAAATAGAACTTGGGTTGCCTGTGGTTTAACCAACCTTACGCGTAGTCACCAAAACTCATTCCGCATATTTCCGCAAAAAGATTTTGACTTTTATTAGCATAACTGTGTCCATATAATATAATTTCGCAAAATGACGAGCACTCTTATAGTTCACAGAGAACTTACAAGCTTATGTGAAACCTATAAAAAATAGGTACCTAATGGGTACATGACACATGTGTCTACTGCAAATGTAAGGGTGAGCATAAGAATACAGATGGGTTATTTATTGCATAGTTCTGTTGTCAATAGATTTCAAAACAAATCTCTAACACAAACCTTATCTCGAGCCATACAACTCACCCTAAGTTCCCAGGGAAACGACGAGGTTTCAGGGCTAGGGTTCCAGGGTTAATAGAAGAGAAAAAAGTAGAGGAAAACCAAGGCTTTTATGGATTCTGAACACATAACCTTAGTCATCAAAGCCAAGTGAACGTGATAACTACTATACTAAGCGAACATCCACCCTAATCCTAACATAATAATAATAATTTAATACTTATATTGCGCAGTTTACATAAAATGATCAATTGCGCATAACATCTAGTAAGAATATAATAAAAATATGTTGTTAATTGAGCCGATCTTAATATTATAAACTAATTGAGATTTTGAGACGCCGATACCGAATTATATTGCCGGCCAGTTGGGAGAAAATATATTCCGTATTGGGCGGAGTCGCGCAGCGACGAAGCCCAATACGAAGAATATATTTTCTTCCAACGCCGGCAATATAATTTGGTATCGGCGTCTAAAAATCGCAATTAGTTTTGTATCACGATTCAACAATTAAGTCGTGAATTGTTAAAAGAAAGAAGAGAATGAAGCACCAAACTTATGCTGATCGTAATTTCAATTCTCAAAAGCGCCTTAGTATATCTATGGCAACGGTTTCACGGCTTGAGTGGCGAAAACTTTCGCGACGTGTTTTGAAATCTCTTCAAAAATTGTGAAAATTGTACTTTTAGCGGATAAGAGTGTTAGATTTCTGACGGAAACTACAATGCCAACCTTACCTTTAGGATTGAATAATTCGTATCTTGTAATTTACAGTGTTTTTAAGGTGAAATTGTTGAAATCTTGCTGTTGAACAAACGACTTTTGAACTTGACCTGGAACCCATGTAACTGCAAGGGCTCGCGCAAGAGCCAATCAGAGGCTGGTATTCTGAGACGCCAATACCATGATTGTTATATTGGCGTCTCAAAAGTAAACGAAATGATCAGTGAATCGTGATACAGTATGGTAGATAGATATGTATATGTAAAAATACATATTTATATGTATATAAATTTAAATAATTAGATAAATTAATATAACATTTAAGACTCATATGCTAGATTAAAAAAATGGGTCTTGAGATGGCGCTTGAACTTATCTACAGATTTAATCTCACGAAGAGCACTTGGTAGTGAGTTCCACAGCTGTGGTGCAGCAACCATGAATGACCTATCTCCTAGCGTCAACTTTGTCCTAACAATCGGTAAACTAAGCATTAAAATATTCGAGCATCTTAAGTTATAATGAGACTCCTTAACATTAATCAGTTCACAGAGATATTCTGGTGCCATTCCGTAGATACACTTAAAAGTTAAAAGTAATACTTTAACATTGATGCGCACTCGAATTCGAAGCCAATGCAGCTCGATCACGGAGGAGAGGAGTAATGTGGCAATACTTAGGCGCATTGTAAACTAATCTAGCAGATATATTCATGACGCGCTGGAGCTTATTTAGCTGGCAGTCAGGCAACCCATACAGTAGGCTGTTACAATAGTCAACACGGCTAGTTATAAAAGCGTGAACCAGAGTTTTAGTTGCATCAGGAGACAAGTACTTACGAATGCGTCTTAAATTGTGCAAATGATAGAATGCTGATTCGCAGACCTTACTTATATGATTAGACATAGTTAAGCTATTGTCAAACCATTCTCCAAGGTTTCTAACTACGGAAGCAGGTACAACATTCGATGTACCAACTATCAAGTGATCAATGTCAACTTTAGCTAGCTGTTGCTTCGTGCCAATAATTAATAATTCAGTTTATGAGTCATTAAGCATAAGTCTGTCTGTGATCATCCATGCAGCTTCGTATATCTTTGATGCACTGCGACATTAAGCTAACAGCGGCTTCAGCATTGGAGGAAGCACTGGGTCGAAAGGCGAAGTAGAGCTGCGTGTCATCCGCGTAGCAATGAACTTGAGGAAGATGCAAGCTTACGATGTCAAATAACTTGCGCGTATAAATATTGAATAGGAGAGGACCAAGGCAAGATCCCTGGGGCCGCCATGCATAAGATGATACACTTTAGAAAGTCCTCCATTAACAAAGGCACGTTGTGAACGGCTGGACAGATAGGACTTAATCCAATCCAGAGCGCGCATAGTGATACCCAGTTCAAATGTTAGACGATCAATCAGAATGCTGTGATGAATTGTGTCGAAAGCAGCACTCAGATCTAGGAGAACAAGCAATGTAACTTGTTGATCGTTCATGTTCAAAAGTATATCATTCTTCACTTTCAGTAGGGACGTTTCAGTACTGTGATGTTTTTTTGTATGCAGACTGTAGAGTAGAATGAAGGCCGTTGATTTCCAAGTGCGCAATGAGTTGGTCAGCAGCAGCTCCCTCAGACAGCTTGAACACGTAAGGCAGATTGCTAATTGGACGGAAGTTCTTGGATGCGTTGTCAAGGCCTGCCTTTTTCAGAGATGACAGCACGCGCGCCTCCTTCCAAGAATCGGCTATGGCATCCGTGGTGTTGCAAAAGATTGGTTCTTCTCCTATCTAAATAACAGACAGCAATTTGTCTCGATTGGAAATAGTACATCTGATAAGGTGGAAATAAGCTGTGGCGTCCCCCATAGCTCTTTTCTTGATCCTCTTCTTTTTCTTCTGTTCATTAATGACTTTAATTCATGCACCAACTTATTTGATTTTCACATATTTGCAGATGATACTAATTTGTTCTATTCTAACAAAAACCTGAATGAACTAGAACAGCTGTTAATGAAAATTTAGAAAAAATCCACAACTGGCTCTCTGCCAATAAGCTTTCTTTAAATATAGATAAAACTAACTTTGTCATTTTTCAACTCCCACAAAAAATATTACATTACCAGATTACTCTGCAAATAAAAAATAAACAGATACGACAAGAAAAATGCATTAAACACCTAGGAATTTTTATAGATTCACAGTTAAATTGGAAATCTCACATTTTACATGTTTAAAAAAAAATGAAAAGATGCATAGGTATAATCTAAAATTCGTTATTTTCTTAATACAAAAATCCTAATACAACTCTATTATACTTTGATTTACCCTTTTCTAACATATGTTTTAACCGCATGGGGTAACACCTATCCATCTACTTGAAACCCACTTGTCATTTTACAGAAAAAAGCCATTAGAATCATAACTTTTTCCAGTTATACTGAACATACCATCCCACTTTTTAAACGTCTTAAACTTAAAGATCTTGCATTTCTCTATGAGGCATTGTTTATGTATGATTGTCCCTCTGGAAAACTTCCTCCAGTGTTTAGGAATTCTTTTAAAAATGTCAATACTGTTCATCAATATAATACCAGGCGAGCAAGAACAAATTATGGCAAGTTGAATATTCGCTTTCAAGGTACCATTGTGTGGAATTATATTGACGAAAACCTAAAAAATCATACTCGAAATAGTTTCAAACGACTACTTAAAGAATCTTTCCCTTAACCTAACCCTTCGTATGGGTTAGGGTTTTAAGGGAGAATTTTGCTGAAATTCGCTTTAACATGGCACAGACATAGTTAAGGAACACAAGGAGATACTGTATAGGTTTATGTTGAGTTTTATTCAAGATTTACGTTGTACATGGAAAACTAAAAAATCCCATACAAATGCTGTTAAATATTATACAGATCCCAAGCTTGGGCTACCTGTGCCCTCTTGAGTTGGCAGAGTTACATGCTGCTTGAGCCCCAGGGATGCATGTATATCAAGAAACTTAGAGGAATCTGGATCATCCGGCATGTCGATATTATACGACATGAATATTAAAGTCCCCTGTTATTATCAGCGGCTCTGATGATAGTATGACTGACTCAAGGTCGGGACCAACTTCTTGACAAAATGTGATGACAGTGACTGGATGCATGGTGGAGTATTCAGGGCGGTACACAATGACCATGCAGTCTCAATCTAAATTAATCACAGCATATACGCCATTTCGAAAACTCAAACGAGTTGTTATCACCTGCATCAATCTTCTTAACTTCAATGTTCTTCTTAAATAATAACCCAGTCCCACCAGCTCTGCGACCAGAGCGATTATGATGTAGAAATTTGTGGGTTTCCTGAGGAACAAACTCGAGCTTTGCAGCAGTATCATTTCCACACAGCCAGGTCTCCGTGAAAGCGAACAGATCAGCGTTTGACGAGTAGATAAAGTCCAGTAGATCGGCAGACTTGGATTTTGCAGAGCGAAGGTTAGCAGAACAGAGTAACATTTACTGTTGTTGAACAGCCGCTAACAAATGGAGAGCGCTTGATTTCCATAAAGTTGTTTGTTTGCCCCTGCCAGAGGCGTCAAATTGCATATTTAATTTCCCAAAATGCAAATGGATTCTTTCCAAAAGGTTTGTAGTTGTATTATTAAGAGAACTACCGTCCCACTGGTTTAAAGATATTGAATTCCCTCTCAGCCCCAAGCATGTAGATATCAGCCTCTGCTTCCTGCAGCCAGCGCGGCAGCCGCGACGAGTAGCCCTTTGTCGAGATAAGCCAAGTTCAATTAACGTCTTCCATAATGATGCGGTTTTGGATAAAACGTAGATAAAATAGAGTCCCAAATTGGTCTTGAGTAGCTTAAAGCCATTAATAAGCCTTTAGAATCGAGTTTTGGCTACTAAAAAAGGTTGAGATGCAATATTTAAAATATAATTTAAGAAAACGTCGAGCTGATAAAAATACGTGTGCTGCCTGTGTGGCGCTCCGCTTAGCTAACCCATAACCTTCTGTCATCAAAGCCAACGCGATAACTACTATACTAAGCGAACATCCACCCTAATCCTAACCCATAACCTTCAGTCATCAAAGCCAATGTGATAACCACTATACTAAGGGAACATCCACCCTAACCCATAACCTTCAGTCATCAAAGCCAATGTGATAACTACTATACTAAGGGAACATCCACCCTAACCCATAACCTTCAGTCATCAAAGCCAATGTGATAACTACTATACTAAGGGAACATCCACCCTAACCCATAACCTTCTGTCATCAAAGCCAACGCGTGATAACTACTATACTAAGGGAACATCCACCCTAATCCTAACCCATAACCTTCAGTCATCAAAGCCAATGAGATAACCACTATACTAAGGGAATATCCACCCTAACCCATAACCTTCAGTCATCAAAGCCAATGTGATAACCACTATACTAAGGGAACATCCACCCTAACCCATAACCTTCAGTCATCAAAGCCAATGTGATAACCACTATACTAAGGGAACATCCACCCTAACCCATAACCTTCAGTCATCAAAGCCAATGTGATAACTACTATACTAAGGGAACATCCATCCTAACCCATAACCTTCTGTCATCAAAGCCAACGCGTGATAACTACTAACACGTTCCAGAAAAGGTCACAATATTCCAAATTGTAAATTATGGTATAATGTTGAGAGTTTACAATAACTTTGACATAATATTGGATTTTTCTGGTACATTCCTACGGTACGACCCAAATATCTCTGAATGTTTTTTTCGCTAGTACGTATTCACTTATAAAATTTAAATTGTGTCATCAACACTAAAAGATATGCTTCACAATCATCTGATAAATTCATCAGTTTCTTACCAAAGTAAGATATTCGGTGGATTATATTTCGGTTCAGTCCTAGCATTGTACCACTAGGAACTTTTTAAAGTATTATTTTTGTGAATCACTAAACTTCAAACCACATGTTTTTAAATCACAGTATTCTCCAGCTCGGTTTATCAGACTTATATACCTGCGTGTTTGGTAATTACCAAACTCAGCCCTGCGTGTTCAGTATTTACCAGACTCAGTCATGTGTGTTCGGTAATTACCAGACTCGGTCCTGTGTGTTTGGTAATTACCAGACTCAGTCCTGTGTGTTCGGTAATTACCAAACTCAGCCCTGCGTGTTCAGTATTTACCAGACTCAGTCATGTGTGTTCGGTAATTACCAGACTCAGTCATGTGTGTTCGGTAATTACCAGACTCGGTCCTGTGTGTTTGGTAATTACCAGACTCAGCCCTGCGTGTTCAGTATTTACCAGACTCAGTCCTGCGTGTTCAGTATTTACCAGACTCAGTCCTGCGTGTTTGGTAATTACCAGACTCAGACCTGTGTGTTTGGTAATTACCAGACTCAGTCCTGCGTGTTTGGTAATTACCAGACTCAGTCCTGCGTGTTTTCGGTAATTACCAAACTCAGACTTGTGACAAAGTTTTGACTGTATACGAACAATCACTTTGCTAATTATAACGCTACTTCAAATTTCTGTTGCACTCACAACATGACTTGGATTCAGACATTTCTGCTGCACTCACAGGAAGACCAAATTGATGCATTGATATTTGATATATTAGGTGAGGGGATGAAAACTGAAAAAATAGTCTGAAAATTACCACAGACAACGCAGGCTTTCGTTAAGTTTTATCAATATTAACTTTCAGGAGACATACTCCGATATCCTAGGCTATGGTTAGGAGGGAAAGTTTTAACAGTCCTAACCCACAACTGAACCCAGAGGTGCTAGCAGAAGTCTCTCCGTCTTGGTTTACTACTAAGACAGAGAGAGACCTCCCCGGAGACCCCTCCCTGTCTTGGCTAGCAGGGAAATTTAAGCTGCTCTACAAGTAAATCAAATGTCATGAAATGCTAGCTAACATTCGACTCATGATTCAACATTTTGCACTAAGAAAGTACGTGAAAAGCAGGCAAACAATCGCTTCGAGAAACGTCAGGATTTAGTTGAATATTTAAAAACAAAATTTCACTCCAGTCTTGTACCTTGAGTTATATATATATATATTCGGAACTACAATATACTACGTACTTTATATTGGTCATAAACAATCATGATCGGTACTCGAAATATATCGTCAGACTTCAAATGCTTTTGCTTGCTTTCTTGTAGATAACCGTTGATTATACGAAATGACTCACACCACAGTTCAGTGACCTTACACCGCGTTACAGTTGAACTAAATTATGCCGCTTTCCTCTAAGTAATTTGCAACCTCAAATCTCTGTCATAGGGCAAAAACTACGGGCCAAAACTACGAAAACTTACCTTCAATGTGTGTATGCAATCTGACGAATCCTATGAAGACCAAGGTTTATAAGAAGCAAATGGCGATCAGAAAATGCCGCCATGAACCTGAAGTTATATTCACGGTAGATCTGTCTTTTGTTAGTATTCAAATTTTGCGCGCTTTCAATAACACTAGTCCGTGATCCGATTGGTTAAAGTTGACAGTTCGCATCAGCGGATATTAAATTTCGGCTGTGAGGTGTTTTCACATCTACATGTGACGTTCTGGAGCCATCGGGCAAACTGTGGATATTCAAATTGTATTCAAGAAGGCAACCTATGCTTCTAAACCTCCCCGGACCCTGTACAACCGAAAGCAATATTTATCAGATGGCCAGAGAACAATAATGCGAAACAGTATTCCAGGGAATGATGTTTATGTGGTCTTAGAGCGTGACTCTCCTGCTGATCTTCCAGCCGTCTACGTGACTCCCCCATGCATTGCCCAGCCGCCGATTCTACTTCGTCTTTAACACGCCGCTTTACAACTAAAGGTTTAAACATGGCCAGAGAACAATAACGCGAAAACGTATTCCAGGGAATGATGTTTCTGTCGGGTCTTAGAGCGTGACACCCCTTCGTCTTTAATACGCCGCTTTACAACTACACGGTACACGCTTACTAAAGCCAACAGATGTTTGATCATGTTTCTACGACAAATTCTACCGGTAAATCAAGTATCAGTGAGATATTGTGAAGATTCCTGCGATATGTTGTATTGAGTGTCAGCGCCAACTGTCAAAGTTAATTCGAAGGAACATTATTACTGAACAACCAAAACAATAACCGCGAGTGTAACCGTACAGTCCCATGAGTTACAAGATCATGTATTACAAGACTGAGCGAGAAGTTGATTCATCAAGAGTAAAGGAAAACCTTTCGGAGTCCAACCTTTCTTCATAATTCATATACCACAGACCACAGAGATTACAAACGTCCAGCAATTTTACTGCTTTCATTCACAAGCTTCAACAACTTTTCGACCACTTAAATCAATAATTCGCCATTACCTCATTGCAAATTGTTTGGTACTTTACCAAAACACAGGTCCGAGTTTAATAATTACCGAACACACAGGTCTGAGTCTGGTAATTACCGAACACACAGCTCTGAGTCTAGTAATTACCGAACACGCAGGACTGAGGTCTGAGTCTGGTAATCAGGAGTACCGAACACGCAGGTCTGAGTTTGGTAATTACCAAACACACAGGACTGAGTTTCGTAATTACCAAACACACAGATCTGAGTCTGGTAATTACCGAACACACAGGACTGAGGTCTGAGTCTGGTAATTACCGAACACACAGCTCTGAGTCTGGTAAAATTACCGAACACACAGGACTGAGGTCTGAGTCTGGTAATTATGGTAGGTAATTACCGAACACACAGCTCTGAGTCTGGTAATTACCGAACACGCAGGACTGAGGTCTGAGTCTGGTAATTACCGAACACACAGCTCTGAGTCTGGTAATTACCGAACACACAGGACTGAGGTCTGAGTCTGGTAATTACCGAACACACAGCTCTGAGTCTGGTAATTACCGAACACGCAGGACTGAGGTCTGAGTCTGGTAATTACCGAACACGCAGGGTAAGAAGGATGATGGTGGAATAATAGATGAAAATCTGAGGAAAGCAAAAAAAATATGTTACATGCCACTTGATTCCATTGTAGTATTACTAGTAGTGAAGGATAGAAGTAAACGTCGTTGGAAAGCACAAAATACTACTGAATTTAATCTATGTGTGTAAAAAGTTGGCTGTTTTAAAACCATTTGTCCCAAATATTTAAACTTTGGAATATCGCACTCTATTTTGGAACGTGTTCTACTATACTAAGCGAACATCCACCCTAATCCTAACCCATAACCTCCAGTCATCAAAGCCAATGTGATAACTACTATACTAAGGGAATATCCATCCTAACCCATAACCTTCTGTCATCAGAGCCAACGCGTGATAACTACTATACTAAGCGAACATCCACCCTAATCCTAACCCATAACCTTCAGTCATCAAAGCCAATGAGATAACCATGAGCCAACTGCCCCAAAATGGCGGATTGGGCTCACTAGAGGTGGCAAATGCTATCAGTAATTTTATGAAAGCCCTTTAGGTATAGAACAAAAATATATATGATAGCAAGGTCAGAAGCTCAGCTTAAGGGTGTCACGTGACTTTGAAATGGAGGACGTATGCATAATGAGCTGGACCATCACAAAATGGCGGATTTGGCTCAATTGAGGTGGAAAATGCTATCAGTGATTTTCTGAAAGCCCTATAGGTATAGAACCAAACTATTTATGATAACAAGGTCAGAAGCTCAGCTTAAGGGTGTCACGTGACTTTGAAATGGAGAATGTATTATATAATGAGCTGGTCCATTATTCATGGTATAAAATCAGCACCTTTCTTTTCGCTGAGCAACAACATGAAAAGAAAAATATATTTCAGTCAAACAGCAATATAGTTTAAAAAAATTATTATCAACCTTAGGAGCTAAATTTTGCGTGTTTTACTAGGTTATTGGCCGTTTTTATGTGTTTTAAAAACCGGAAGTACTTTTGGGTACCCTGTGGTAAAAAGAGAAAAAGAACATATATATATAATCTTATCATTTGGAAAACCCTGATCGGTCATTAAATAAGAAGAAGGGTATTTTCTAAAAGTTTGCTAGAATACATTCTCATTTGACAGCATCTGAAATAAAATATCCTACAGTGTCTGTTGTATTGGTTTCCCTGTGCCTCCCTGTCAGTGGCCTGGCACTAGGACGCCATCTTGTTTTCACTGAGTTAAACTTATGACAGATCTTGAAATGATGCTTGTACTCACTCATGGATAGTGAAATACCCAGTAAAAGACTGAGAAAAGATCCCCACTGCATAATCCACTGCAGTGATGACAACGGGAACCTACTTACCCCGAAGGATCTTGATTCTTGGAAAACTTTAGTAACAGCAGGTAAGATTCGTAAGCACGAAGGCATTCTTGCATTGCAAGCTGAATCTGAAGACCAAATTCCCGAGGGTGTTTGTTATCATAGAAAATGCCGAAGCATTTGTACTATGAAAAGAGATTTGGAGCGTATTCAAGCTCAAGAACAAAACAACGATGTTGTTATGACCTGGGAGAAAGGAGCAGAAAAGGAAGACAGAAGGAGTTCTGGTCGACAGCCAAGCGCTTCTCCCAGCCGTGTGTTTGAGAAGAAATGCATATTTTGTGAAAAGAAAGATAAGTATGTAAAGGGTGAAAACTCTAGAGAATGTTTAACAAAAGCCAGACAGCTGAGAGCTGATGCTACTCTACGGAAATGTGCAGAGTTTAAGCAGGATAGTAGGATTATTGCTATTCTCACTCGAGAACTAGTTGCTGCAGAGGCGCACTGGCATCGAACGTGTTATAGGGACTATACTAACTATTCCAAGATACAGGGAAGTCAAAATGAAGTTGACGAAGGCAGTGATACATATTCCGAGGCTGAGAGAATTGCATTTAGTAAGCTGTGTGAATACATAAGGAATGAATTATTTACTCACAACAGTATAATGGAACTTTCACAGCTCAGTGAAATGTTACAGGTGAGGATGACTGAATTGGGTGTAAATGACATCAGAACATCGACAGTCAAGAACCTCAAACGAAAACTAACTGCAGAGTTTGGAGACTTCCTACATATGGTTACAGAAGTACGCAAAGTGCTAGTATATCCCGATAGTTTGACCCGTGATGGGCTCGTTCTGTCAAACTACAAACTGCAGAAAGAGATAAATGCACTAAGAGCCTCTAATAACACTACATAGAGTATTAAGGAAGTTGCTAGTGCCATACGCAAGAAGGTTAAGGACCATTGTACTAATCAGAAATGGCCCCCGAACCCTGCTACTCTTGACAGGGATCATATTGACGCTCCGCCTCTGGTTACCACCTTTCTTAGGTATCTTCTGAATGGTGACCATGTAGACGTAACCGATAGAATGAGCTGGCTTGTGAGCTCTATCGCCCAGGATGTCATGTTTGGGATCAGCAGAGGCAGATTCAAGCCACCCAAACACATACTATTGCCTTCAGCTGTGAAATCACTTACTGGAAATGTTGAAATAACCCAGATTCTCAACCGTCTGGGACATGGTGCATCGTATTCACAGCTGGAGGAAATTGACACGTCACTATGCCTTCAAAAGCTCGCCATGGTACAAGAAGATGGATTTCCACTTCCCGGAAATATCCACCCCCATATCAATACAGTCCTTGGTTTTGATAACATTGACAGGGTAGAAGAGACCCTAACAGGTGCTGGACAGGTACTTCGCACCGCGTGAATGGAGTAGCTATTCAGCCTCTCACATATGGCCCCCATCAACCCAAAATCCTCCCACCAGTAGAGAAGAACAAGCAGAGAGCACTGAAAGCAGTAGACGAACCTCTCCCTATCTACAATGTCGGGAAACGAGTTGGACCAGCGATACGGAAACTAAAGGAAGTAGACAGGGACGAGATTCTCAGAGAGGCAACAAAGAAGAACCTTCTCTATATTCTTGCTCGATTGCATTATGAAACAAAGCAAAATGTCTGCAGCTGGACTGGTTTTAACATTCTGGTGCACGATGAGGATAACATTGTGAACTCTAACATAGGCTACTTACCAACCATTAATGCACCAGCCACTAGTATGTCTACGGTGAAAGAGGTGTTGGACCGGTCCCTGGCTATCATGCACAGCCTTCATTTGTCAAATATCACTTGCGTTTTTGACCAAGCTATCTACTGCAAAGCACTTGAAATAAAATGCAAGAACATAAATCAGTTCAAACCTATTGTCCTGCGGCTTGGCACGTTTCACACGCTGTGTACGATGCTCTATCATTGGCAAGAGGTTTCAAGATGCCGGTCTGAAAGACTTATGCATGCATAGACTAAGAGTCTGGTGTTATCGCTGAAGGATCGGTATCTAGAGTACTAGAAGGTCGTAACTATAACAGGGGAATTAGATTTCATAAGCTGGCCTATGAAGCTTTTATGAGAGTGGCCTGGGAAGGATTTATGCCTTGGCTTCCTGCCCACCATTCTGACGATACTGGTCTAGTAGAAATCGTTCTGGATGCAGTTGGTGATTTTGTGGACGGAGTGAACAAAGAACACCATGATCATGTTATGCAGCTACAGTCCTTCCAGCATTTGAGCACCCGTTTTTCCGAGTATGTTGATCACCTACAGAACTCTAATGGCCCGCTTTCGTCATTTTGGATCTCTTATATTGATATGGTGGAGTTGCTGCTGCATATGATTTGTGCCTCAAGAGAAGGCGACTGGATGCTGCACCTTTCGTGTGTTCGAGAGATGCTACCTTGGTGCTTTGCGTATGATGCATTCAACTATGCCAGGTATATGTCAGTCTATTATAATGATATGACAAGCTTGCCTGATGAGCACCCTGCCGTATTTGAGTTCATGAAAGCCGGGGGTTTTTCCGTGCAGTTAAATTCAAGTAATCCATTCGGCAGAATCCCAGTTGATCAAACTGTGGAAGAAACAGTAAATAAGGACACCCAAACCCCTGGTGGGACGAAAGGATTTAGTTTGGAACCTGGCGCTGTGCAAAGGTATTACATGACTGCAGAATTCAGGACACAGTTCCTTCGTAATGTGAGAGAAATGGTTGGCTATGCAAAAGGAAACCAGGATCATTCTGACCTTAAGTCATCTCGAATCTCTAGAGATGAGAAAGATGTGATGGCGATTGTCGACCTGATTAAGAACAATTGGACTAATCCATTCGGAAGTGAACAGCAGCTTTGTAGTATTTCCACAGGTGCTGTGGCTCCTCCAGATGTTGCCAGTGACCTTGCCAGAGCTAAACAAGTAGCTGAGTCAGCTTACGAAGCATTCAAGAAAGAACGCCTAGAATCATCCAGTTCAATGTTTCATGACAAGCTGACCAAGCAAAAGCTGAAGACCTTTAGCCACATGTCGAAAACCAAGAAAGTGAATAAAGAACACGGTAGAGAAACTGTACTTCGCGCTGACCGAAATCTGTTTGCTCGCATGATCATCATTGCCGAAAGTCGTAAACTGCAGATGCAAGATGTACTGAACCATCCTTTGGGTCCTATTCCTGCAGCACTTGCTAACAGTGATGGTATGCCAAGGAAGACAAATAAAGCTCAACTGCCTGGGTAGACAACTGGAGAAGCTAGTGCAGCCCTCGGGCGACATACCTAAACCATCAGCATATCTCATTGATGGTATGGCTCTTGTGCAGAAGCTGAAGGTCGACTATTTGAGCTTTGGTGAGATTGCTGACATCGCATTAACTAGAGTTTTGCGTGAAGGAGATGACAGCTCTAGAATCGATGTAGTCTTCGACGAGTACAGGGATTGTCAATCAAATCTACAGAGAGAGTACTAAGAGGTGAAGGTAACGCTATAACTTTTAAGAACCTCGCTGCTGGTCACAAGGTAAAGCAGTTCAAAAGTTTCTTAAAGAATGGAAACAACAAGAACAGCCTGGTTAAGTTCTTTACTGAACACTGGAGCAAGAACACAAGTCGTGAGAAGCTGTGCAACAAAGTGCTGTACGTTACATCCGGGAGTCACTGCTACAAGCTTACAAAGAAGGCAGTAATGGAGGTAGAAGAGCTGAGCTCTAACCAAGAAGAAGCAGATACCCGACTCATTCTACATGCTGGACATGCAGCAAAGCGGTCTTTTAAATCTTTAATAGTGTCATCCGAGGATACAGACGTCCGAATTTTGTGTCTTGCCTTCTCCTCTTTAATTGATGTACCGATTTTCCAGAGGTGTGTATCACAGTTCCACGCACGATACGTTGACATCAGCAAGATAGCCAGTGCCATTGGTCAAGATGTGTGTAAGGCCCTACCAGGTATGCATGCCTTTACAGGATTCGTTACAGTCAGCGCTTTCGCTGGAGTTGGAAAGGTAAAACCGCTGAAAATGGTTCGGGAGAATAAAGACTACCAGCTTGCATTTCAACGTCTTGGAAACGAGTAGTCGGTTAACCCAGAGCTGTTTGCGCAGTTACAGTCCTTTGTTTGTGCACTGTATGGCGCTAATAAAAACACAGATGTTAATCACTGTCGATATGCTCTCTTTTGTGCTAAGAGAGGAGAAGCTGAGTCCCATCAGTTGCCGCCATGCAAGGACTGTCTTGAGAAGCACGCTGATAGAGCGAACTATCAAGCCGCGATTTGGAGAAACTCCTTGTCCAACAATGACATTCCAACACCGATTGGCAAAGGATGGGTTCTTGAGGAAGACGGAGATGGCCAAAGGCTAGAGATGATTGGGCTTCCAGCACCACGGGCTGTGATCGAGCTGATGGCGTGCACATGCAAGAAGTCTTGTGAAAATAGTACATGTGAATGCATTCAGAATGGTTTGAAATGCTCAGACATTTGTCGACTAACCACCTGCACTAACCAGGCAGACGAATGGGAAGATATGAAAGTAGAAGAAGAAGATGATGATATTGAAGAAATGCTGTAAATTGACACAAAAACGCTGTAGACATTGCAATTGACTAGAAATGTTTCACTTGTCTAGATATGCGCATGGCACCAACGTTACAGAAACTAAAATTGATTAACACATACATAATGCACAAGTTAGACAAGAAAACTATCATGACATCAATAGTCACTAAAACGTTTATAATTTAAGCAAGGAAAACATCTCGAGTTCTTATAATGTTCTGGACTGCAAATTATACCACGGGAGCAATAATCTCATTTGCATGCCTAACTCGGTCTAGGGTGACCAGAACAACTAAAGAAGCTCTAAAACAAATAGTCAAATACGGTTTTAAAGCTGTAGCACGGAAAACAAACATGTAAATAGTTACAGATGGGTTTAAAGCTGGTGCACGGAAACCATTAGGTTATTGGATACGGAAATCAGACAGAGCATACGAACAGTCTACAATAGGTGAGTGAGATTAGAAAACCAGTTGAAGCTATCTAAATATCACCAAAATCTTGTTCGGATTATACGACGAGTGTAGACTTAGCCAGTTCTGATGTCACCGTCACGTGATAACGCACGTATAAATTAGGTTATTCTTTTTTTTGGAAACACGCTGTCAAAATGGCCAATACGTTTTGTTTGATTGCCACAGGGTGACCGTTAAAGGTTAAAATACAAAAATAACGTGGCTCGACGTAGCCACCCAACCATAAAAATAAAATGTGATATCCTTAAAACATCTGCATCTGCACATTTCTAGTCGAGTACTGGCTATTTCCTGGGCATTAGCTAGACCCCGCAATTACTGTATGCTAAATGCAAAAAAATCATGTATTTATAGAGTATGACGTCATTGTCACGTGACCCTAATTATATATTCATCTCCTGAAAATTCTTCCTATACACGAAAACAGTATCTACACCAATTAAAAATACATTTTAAGGTGAGTATGAAAGATATTATTAGAAAAATGACGGGTTTTTTGGGTTTCCATTACTGCGCATGAGCAGTAAAATTGAAGGTCACGTGACACCTTTAAGCTGCCTTTATGACCTTGCTATCATATATTTTGTAATCTACATGCCCAGGGCTTTCAGAAAATCACTGGTAGACTTTGTCATCCTGAGTGAGCCGAAAAAGTGCCCTGGCCCTAATCCATAACCTTCTGTCATCAAAGCCAACGTGATAACTACTATACTAAGCGAATATCCACCCTAACCCTAACCCATAACATTCAGTCATCAAAGCCAATGAGATAACCACTATACTAAGGGAACATCCACCCTAACCCATAACCTTCTGTCATCAAAGCCAACGTGAAAACTACTATGTTAGTTTTGAAACGCATGTCGTCCGTTTCCTTATATTTTTCTAGTAGATGAAAATAGTTATTATTGTAGCTATGACGCGCTTAAATAGCTATGACAATTTAGTTGAGGTGTTGTTAGTTTTAACGCCCGATTCCGTTGTGAAACTTGCCGCGAGGAACAGCTTTGGGGGCAGAATGTACGTAGTTTCTGCTAATACGCCCAAGGCACGCACACGTAGCAAGTGTAATAAAGCAATGCGCATCGGCTCGCGAAGCCAGAGTTTATTCCGCTATCATGCTACGATCATAGGATCAGCTAGTACCTTGCTACCATATCTGCTATCGTTTGGTGCAAGCGTAAACCAAAGTAAGTGTATCATATATTTCTTTAAAGTTATCACCGCAGAATTTCTATTGTGATTATCGCGTAACGGACGCAGCTATTTTAGTAGAATCACGCTAATCAATCAATCAATTATTACGCTATTCAACAATTGTTACGCTACTACAAGTTGTCTAAAGATTTACTATACGATTAATCGAAATTGTATTTAGCCTATGTTCAATGGTATCAAATTCAATTCAATGCTAGTTATCGTATTCTCAGTATGTACATGTATGTATGAGCATGTTATTCTAGTTCATAGATTGTTTAATATGGTTATTGAATCATGTTTATATGCTCAGATACGTTAGAATGTATCTTGTAATCCATGTTTCAGTTCGAACCTACAATCTCTACAATCGCTACATTTCCTACAAAACTTACCTTTCTACAAAATATGCAATCCTTACAAATTTCTGCAAACCTAATCGATTCTACAATCCCGCTAAGTCACGTAAATAAATATACAAATCGCTACTGGAAATTGTGAATGAACTGTTGACATTGAATACTGTGATTAAAATTAGTTGGTTTATAATCAATCTGTGGAGTTCGGACTCATTGACTTGCACCACCACGCAGTCTTCTAACCGATTCTCAAGATATTTCCGAGGCTATGAATGACCATGCACTTTACTAATATTGGTCCAAAACTAGCTGATGCCATTCCTAATAGCAGAATATCGTTTAAAACTTATCTTGATAGAATAAATAGTACCTTTGAAATAAAGCCGGTTGGTAGCGCAGAAGTCTTAAAAAATCTAAAAAAGTTATGTGTTACCAAAGCAACCGGCCTCGATAACATTTCATGCAGAATTCTTAAAGAAGCCTCTGACTTAATATGTAACTCTATTACGGATATTTTTAATACCTCTATTAGATCAGGAATCTTCCCGAACGAGTGGAAGCTAGCAAGAGTAACTGCTATAAAAGAAACCCAGCAGATCGGATCCTAACAACTACAGACCAATTTCTGTTATTCCGGCTATTTCAAAGGTCTTTGAACGTTTAATTTTTGACCAGCTTTACGATTATTTTCAGTCAAACAATCTCTTAACGGAATGTCAATCCTGATTCCGGGAGCTACACTCAACAGTTACGGCGTTGCTAGAGGCGACCGATGCTTGGTACGGAAATATTGATAAAGGGCTTATTAACGCTGTCACATTTCTAGATCTCCAAAAAGCTGTAGATCATCAAATACTCCTACAAAAGCTTTCATCGTATGGAATTAAGGGTGTATCACTACAGTGGTTTCGAACATATTTATATAATAGACAACAAAATTGCCACGTCAACGGCAAGTCCTCTAGTACCAAAGCTGTAACACGTGGCGTCCCTCAAGTTCTATCTTGGGACCACTATTGTTTTTAATTTATATTAACGATTTGCCTAAATGTTTACCGTCCAAAATGCAACTACTCGAATCAGTGTATGCTGACGACACGATCCTCGCCCCACCGGGAACCGAACAGATCCAACACTCGGTTATCGTGAAAATATTGCAGAGGTGAGCAAATGGCTTGGTGCCAATAAGCTTACACTGAACACACCTAAGACAGAGATCATGCTTATAGGCTCCAAGAAAAAGCTACAAGGTCTTCCTTCGGATATGGTGTTTTCGGTTGGTGATAGGGATATCAAAAGGGTGTTGTCGGTTAAGTATCTCGGAATACACCTTGACGATTCGCTGTCTTGGAACACTCATATAGAAAAGCTTATACAAAAAAGTTTCGTCGGGCTTTGGTGCCCTTAATCGCCTAAGACCGTTCGTTCCATACTCGACATAGTGTATACAAATCCCTCATTTTGACTACCGTAGTTGCGTCTGGGGTAACTTAAACAAAGGGTTGGCAGACAAACTTCAGAAACTACAAAAGTGTGCAGCCAGCATACTGACAAATCTCCCATTCCAGACTCATATCGATGATCTCTTGGGCACCCTCAGTTGGAAAAGGCTCGACTGATAGAGCCACCCAAAAGGCTATCCTAATGTACAAAGCCCTACACGGTCTGGCTCCCACATACTTGACTAAGAAGTTTGAAAGACGAAAATCAGCCTTAAAATATGATCTGAGAGGTGCGAGTTCCAAAATATCTATGCCACAACCCCGGACTAACTTTGGCAAAAAACGAATTTGCTATAACGGGGCTGAACTTTGGAATTCATTGCCTGAGGATATCACATTATCTGATACAGTTAATAGAACTAAACTACGTAAACATACACTATCAGGTAAATACAATCTTATAAGACACGTCAAACATGTAAAGCAGTAGGCATTCTTTTAACGATTTTTTTACATTTTTAATGTTATGCTATTACTGATGGTTTCTTACCAAGAGACCATCACCTATGGTCTCTTGTTTCTTACGTGTTTAAATAAAGTATGTATGTATGTATATGTATGTATGACACGTCTGGGCCCACTCTGCTGCGAACACGGCCGAACGCCGCACGCCCGCCCAGCGTAATGAAATAGTTGCCTATTATGCCATCGAAATTTAAAATTTGAAACAACATGAACTCTTTATGCCCCAAATTCTATTTGTGATATACTTCAGTTGTCTAACTTAGTTTTCTTTGAGAGGCCGGTGCAGAAATTAAACTGGAATAAACGCTACCCGAATTGCGGGATTGATTCATCTTGTGATGTCACAATGAAAACCTACGGGATTCTGTTATAGTAGTTTTCTCTAGGGAGGGAGTTGATTCATCTTATAACGTCACAGGATCCATGAAAACTAACCAAAATTAGGGATTAAATGCCTGAAATGTTACAAAATTTCCATATTTAATACCTTTTTGTGGGAAACAAACACAATAGTACAATATAATAATTTATTTTTTTATTTTTTGGACATGATACTTGCCTATTATGCAGGCAGTATAATCTGTTTTTGCACGCCTATTATGCCGGAAATTATGCCGACATAATCGGCGGAAGCCTAGCTGGTGGCAGTTCACAATACCAACCAATAAACGAGAAGGGTGTATGATACTCGCGGCAAATAGTCAGGAAAAACATTACCAGTACGTATAGCTGTCGGTTCGAGTGATAGTTCATTCCATATTAGAGATTTCGAATGAACAGCCAGAAACAGAGCCAGTTAAATAGAACACCTCATACCACACTTGTTGAACTTTCCTGTTATTTAGCTTCGGCGCGCCGGTGTAACATGCTGGGGATCGTTTCGCACCACGGCCAATACAGTGTGCAAATGGCTCGACAGACAAGATGTTATTCTCTTTATCCTCATTAGAGGTAAATATTACCAAAAGTAATGACTACTTGGTACTAAAAATCAGCAGGCCTTCACCTCTCAAAACCTTGCATTTTATTGGACCCCATTTGGACTGCACTGACAAAGAATTCCACTGTTTTAGGGTTAGGGTTTGTATTGTCTCAGGGTTAGGCATTGTTTGGATTAGTACTATTCCAGGTTCCGAGGAGGTGAAGGCCGCCCCCTAAAAATGACATATTTTGTTCAATCTTTAGGTGTAACGCATGTAGATCACCTCACGACACAAGTCTTCTGATGTGGCCTAACAAGAGGAGCCTCAAATGAAATAGCGCTCGAAAAGTCATCTGAGACTCGCGGGCTTCCCACGGCTGGTAGCATGCCTTATAGTATATTATCAACTAAGGGGCCGTCGACAAATAAAAATAGTTAAGAAAGATTTTTTTTGTACTTTAGGAATAATTTTATTGCTGGGTTGCAACCAATCCCCAGAGATTCAAATAACAAAGGGCATGGCGGCCATGTTGGTGCCACAACAAAAGAAGCTAACGAGGAATCTATTGTTTAAGGGCACCAACATGGCGGCGATGACGTAACGTGCAACCCAAGAATACGAAGTGGATGTTGAGGCGGGGGGGGGGGGGGGAGGGAGGGGCTTAACGTCTAAATGACGTTAAAGCAAATTTTGATTTCTCGACGGCCCCTAAGAGTAGTCCATTATCGGCTACTCTTAGTTACTATTACTGATTATTAGTTAACAAAATAATGCACGCTTGAGGTCTTGAAAAACTGTAGCAACTTTTCAAAACTTCGAAAGTGCATTAGTTTGGGGAAATAAATGCTCGAGCGTGCATGTGATTAAAATCATGCAAGCTGAGCAGCCAATGAAATCACGCGTTCTTAAGATGCTTCCGTACTTCAGTGTCACGCATTCTATTCCATAGGTCACGCACTGAGCGCGGACCACACACCGATTCGTATCCGCCCAAAAACGTGCGGTTGACCGGAAATAGCGGCACACGACCAATAACATACCGTGTGACAACTCATGTGTCACCACATTGGAAACATCAGTGACGAGCAACAATAAACAGAACATCCAAATGTAGGTTTCGTTTCACTTTCGGCATTTGAAAGAGTACACTTGAGCCAATTAACCATTTCGTTACATGATTTATGGCGTCCTAGAAAAGCCCCTGGGTAAGTACATGAGGTAATTAAAAACTGGATGATATGGGATAGAGGAACGGTATGGCGTACTTACGATCAGACGGCGGGGAGAGCGAGATTGCAATTGGCCTGGCATTTGTGGTCTTTTCCTGTTCACGTGTTCCATCGAGTATCTGTAATTTATCTGGTACAAATAAAAAAAATGCACCGTTTGAGTACGATCCAAACACCGTAAAGTTACCAAAGGAACAAGCCCCCGAAAGTGGCGACCTCTCGACCGACTCTTGTATTTAGCAGTTGTGGGCAAATTGAAGCCGTCAGTTCTATGTAACATATGTTTACCATGCTGTTTGGATAGCAGTACATAGGTCGCAGGTCCCTCGTTATGCACCGATTCAATCGAAACTTCGGCCCCCCAATCCCCGGGACACAGCGGGGAATGTAACATTTATACAGTGTTACATTTTGACTTTTTCCCGCCCATCGGAGGCTGTTACAACACCCGCCCCTATAGACCCATTCGAAAAATGGCGTCCAATTTAAAAAGCTATTGTCCTGGTAACATGAACACGAGGCTAGTCAGTCCACACAAAAGCTTTTGAACGTGTAAGCGAGGTTAGTCAGTCCTAAACAATAGTTAATTAAATTGGACGCCATTTTTCGAATGGGTCTATGGCCCCGGCATGTGCTTCAGAATTTTCAATTGGGAGGACGCATTCATAGATTGAATATACATAAGCTTCAATATTTGAACAAATTACATTTTCTGAAGCACATTTTCTATTACTATACATGCTTTCCGCACTTTTACAGTCTCCACCATCGTCTTCTTTGCCAGAAACCGTTGTCTGTCAACAAAAACAATGCGACAAAGGAATATAACGGAAATGTCATGCAGCTGCGTTTAAATATATTTAATCTGATATTTGGCTGGCGTTACAACCACCGCTAAAATCCCCGCAATTTTTGCAAATCGTTACTTTTCCCGTTCCTCCGGAGAAATGCAGCGTTAAATGTGCGTTATTCAACGGCCATGTCCCCGTTAATTCCCCGCTATGTCCCGGGGGTCGGAGTTTCAATTGACTAGTGCATTAGCCTCACGGCACCCTGCGAGCAGATATTTCTCAAAGAGATGATAAACCTCTGCTCGCAGGGTAGCCTCACGGTTGCAAGTCTTTCAAGGCTCGGTCAAACTAGCACCCAGTGTGCTATATATAGTTACCGAGGGTAAATAAAGTTCATTATTATTATTTAAGAATATGCCACGAGTTAGCTTTTTAATACCTTACCTATGAGTTTACTGTCATGGGCGTAGCTGCCTTTAAGCCAGTAAGCCCGGGCTTACAAACTTTCTGGACATGTCTATTATCCGAACATTCATTAGTCTGCATGTTCTTGATTCCCTTACCCTCACTAACGGGCTTACAAACCAAAAATGGCTAGCTACGCCGCTGACTGTCTATCATCATTTGCAGACATTAATCTGTAGAGTTGCTGCCATGCATATAAAAATACCATTTTGTTTCATTGGGATACGGCTCGGTCAATGAACGCATTTTATATATAGCTCCCCGAAAGTAGCGACCCCCGGGAAGTAACGGCCATATCAGTAAAAGGCTCGGCTTTCGAGCCTACGCTAGTGAGCCATTATGATTGGACTAAACTGAGAAAAATACCATGACCTGTTCGTGGCGAGCTGTCACTTAGTTAGTTGCAGAGGGAAATAACCGATAGCGAGAGACGGACATATGATGATATTTTGTGATGTGACTGTGACCTCGTAACTGGAAATTAAGTCGAGCCTCGGAGAGCTCTGCAATCTACAAAACGGGTCGGATAGTACGCATGTTCAGTTTAGGTTTTGATTATCAAATTCATGAGTGGACGTTTTTCCGTGCTGTTACTTGTTTTTATTTTGTAAAGGAAATAGAAACAAAATGTTCCGTGTTTCCCATAGAGTTTTAGAAACAAGAACTCGAAATAGCAGTGGAAACACTTGTCCTTCGGGCTCGTGTTCTCATTTCTCGTTCTCCCAAATTCCCACTCATGTTTCCGCTATATTTAACTACGGAAACTATATTATATTTCTTAAAGAGCATATAGCTTAAAAATCAATCAAATATGTACTCTTGCACGTGATTGGTTATATGGCGTTATATAGAGCTCCGCAAATTCAATGCTTGGACCACTTTTCTTTCTTTTGTATATAAATGATATTTCAAATGCCTCAAATATATTAAAATTTATTTTATTTGCAGATGATACGCACGTTTATTTGGTTCATAAAGATCCTAATTCTTTTTCTTTATTTAACGTACTCAACACTGAAACGATTAAAGTTTCCACCTGGTCTAAGCAAATAAACTGTCACTAAACTCAAAAAAGACAAATTTCATGGGGTTTAAATCACGACATAGACCGAATTTCATAATTGACCCCGTTAATTGATGGTATTAAAATTAAACAGGTATCATAAACTCGTTTTTAAGAGTTATAATTGATCAAAACCTAGCTTGGAAACCTCATAAATTATATAACAACCAAAAAATTTCAAAGTCAGTTGGAATCATATACAAATCAAGTTTTTACTTACCTAGGAAATCATTGCTTTCACTATACTACTCTTTAATCTATCCATATTTTCATTATTGTAATACAGTGGGCTTCAACCTACCCAACTAATCTTCGTAGACTACTGCTTCTACAAAAACGTGTTGTAAGAACAATAGAAAAAAACACAGGTTCTATTTTTAAACGATTAGCGATATTAAAAGTCTTTGAAATCAATTCACTGCAAACTGGCATTTTTATGTACTCTTATTGGTGGAATGGTCACGTGACGCGACAGCTGCTCTCCGTCTACAGGGAGCCCACCCCTGTTCTGTTTATGAGGAAAATACAAACGAACGCGAGCCAGCGCGGAGGTGGATTCAAATCGTTACGCGGGGGGAGGGCTGTACAAAGCCTCCGCGCTCGCTCGCGCTTCGCCTGTTCGTATTCCACCCAGCCGAAACGCAACGGGGATGGACACGCACACGCAAGGGCTCCGGTAAAATATAGTATTTAAAGACAATAACCTTCTTCGTGGCGTTGAAATATTGAACTGATATTTGTCCTTGGACATTAAGTGTTCCTCGAAACTCACAGTTTTGCTCCAGCTTCGCACTCGGAAACTGTTGGCTTCTTGGACCAGATGACCCTCGGACAAATATGATCAGTGCATATATCAAGTCGGTTAATGTCCCGGCAATAATAGCGGATATTACATTGGCGTGTACGAATAGTAGTTTCAGCGGTATTGACCCGAACGCCTCACTTCGATGCAATGAAGCGCTATGCAAACTGTGTATCTAAATTAGTCGTGTGTTGGTGTCATGCAAGAATGATGGTTTCAATGGCGCTTCATTACATCGAAGTGAGGCGTTCGGGTCAATACCGCTGAAACTGCTACTCGTAGACGCAATTGTAATGTCAGCTATTGTTCTATTTAGCACCCTCTCTCAATAGGCGATTTGCATGATGACATCAAATACTACAAGTACCAGAACCTTTTGTTCCTCTAATTTAGACCATTCTTGGTATTCTCAAAGGAGTTAAAAAATATAAAGTGATAAGAAAAAGATTCTGAAAAGAATTCTGATAGTTGTAGTCAAATGATGCCATCATGCAAATCGGCTATTATTAAAGCGTCTCACACCCTTGAAAACGAAATTTAGGGCTCTTATTCGAGGAAATACTCGCCTAAGTTCTTCACTGCTCTGCAATTTGAATTAGAGCGGAAGTGTTTTGGTTTTGCGTTTACTAAGCTCTCCTATTGGCTGAGAAAGTAAACCAACCAATCAGAATCCAAAGTAAAACCAAATGGAAATTGCTTTGGTTTGTCATTGATTCACAGGGAAGCCATTTAGGAGTTACTTGTGATTACTCGCTCCTATGATTGGCTGGCTGTGGGTAATTTGCGTTTGGTTTTACTACACTCAACTGAAAACTACTCTATTCGAGGAAGTACGGTATTGTACATTTCGTTTTGTTGACCAATCACCACTTTATCATCAAAGTTGTGTGGCTGTATGGGAGGGGTTGCGAGAAAACGGTAGAAAATCTAACAAGGAAATACAATCTGCGAATGAAGAAGAGTTCCTTACGTTTGATAAAACATTTGGATATGTTTGCTCTCGGTGCTTGTCTTCACTCCAAGTTATTATTAGGCCTGCTGAAGCTCTACTACTTTCTAAACACCTAGAGCAGGGATTTGTGGTTTCTCACGTTTCAGCACAGAGGTCGTCGATTTCCTTGCTTTGCTGTCCGGGAGATCATAGCTCGTGCTGCGCCCCGTGATCGATAGCTTCACCGTTTTGGCAAAAGTTGGATACCATTTTTAACTGGTGGAGATGAGCAGCATTGGTACGACTTATTGTAATCGGACAGTTTGGTTTTTTTTGTGCCATGGTTAAAGAACCAATCGGAGAAAGATGATCCATACAGATAATTTTTTTAAAAAGTTAAAAGGACAAGTGGTATTACAGGATGTCGAAATCAAAATATTTTTTAACGGCATGCTATGAGTGGGATCAACTTTTCATCCTCGTTTCAGACTCTCTTGACTCTTTGCCCAGAAGAGCTTCCATCTTCTCGGAGATCTTTAGACCAATGCCACGATACTTCAATGTTGATATCTAACAATTAAAGCCATGTGGTCGCTTCTGACGGAGGATACCCTTACACGCCGTCTGGATCTCCCCAGGCCGGGAGGTCTACGCCAGGCAAAACCCGACATATCTAGGTATATATATTTAACTTTCCTGGGGGAGGTGGGGAGCTGGGGGAGGCATGCATGCCCCCCAATTGCAAACTCCCTAGATGTTTGGGGCCATTTAGGCAAAAGGCGAATGAAGTATACTTAGTTTTAAGCAAAGTGCGCCAACCCAACTTGTTAATTCTTCTGGACCCGCCCCTGACTTTAATTCGAAGTGAAATTGAGAAGAGCAGGAGTAGTAGTTTAGGACGAGGGTTACCTGAGGAGATAACATGACACTTAACATTCTCTGAGGCGATGGTCTTGACTGGCGAACGTCTACACTTCCACCAATGTAGAGTGCAGATGTGTAGGTGGCAGCCGATCATAGTTAATAAATCAAATTAGAGAAAAATGAAGGGGGATCGGATCGCTTAAAACATACGTAAAAATGCGAAACTCAAAATCATCCCCCTACGAGTTTGGAACTGTTGAACAGTTTATTAATCGTTCAACTATCCCTGGTGATTTACTCAAGTGCTGCCATAGCACCCACACCGTGCATTCTGGGCATTAACTAGACCCCCCTCTAGCATATACCTCTCTCAGATGTGACCGCCAATGTAAGCAGTTTGTATAGCTATTAACGTTTATGGTGTTTTTCATTCCCTTCCTGGCATTCGAGAATCGGAGTTTCCATGAACATTGGATGACATTTTAAGTACACATTCTCAGTTTAGCTGTTTCCATCTATGCTGGAATGTCTGTCACATCGACACTTGATATTTAGCATTCTGTATCGTGTGCCGAAACTATTGAATTCAAAGGACCATGTCACTTGTTCTTTCAGCAGGTAATTTATCTTGGATACGTTAATTTGTCAATGCCATAAATCGTTGCGGTCGTCGTGTCTACCCATCTGGAAAACAATCCTTTTCTTGGCAACAAAATATCACAAGTTTTTACTTTGGCTTATGTGAAGCGTTGAAAGCCACGGAAGCACAAAAACACAGCGTAATGAAAGCGTTTTGAAATAGTTCTTGAAACCATACCGGACGTTCCAAACTGTTTAACATACTTCTTGACATTTCGCACTCATTTTTTCTAGCTTTTTTGAACAAAATTCCTCTGTTGGTTCACCGGGTCGAATGTTTTTGTTTAAGTAAAATGCTCCACATATCTGTCTCAATATCTACTTGTCGACTTTAACAGCTCTGTTATTAAAATTAAGTATTGTAAAGAGGTTATAATGACCGGCTTACACTCGACTCTTTCCATTAGGACCGAGTGTAGAATCTTCTAGATTTTTAGAATGAAAGTTTCATAGAAACAGGGTCAAAGGTTTATTTAATTTTGATTTGATTTTTACCTGTGGCGAAGAGAGGCTTCCAGTAATTTAAACCAAACAATTCCAAACAACAGAAATAGCGCGTTTAACGCAAAAAATGAAATGAAATGTTTCAGAAAAACAGGTCAAAGGCTTTCGATTTATTCTTTCGATTTTGTTTTACTCACGGAGGGAAAATACCAGATGAAAGCCAATTCAGATAACTGTTATAAACTGAACAAATAGCGCGTTTACTCCACACAAATCACAAATGAAAACAAACAGTAACATTAAAACAGTAGCATTCTTCTGGCATCACTCACGAAAAGACACCTCATTAAGAATTGAACTATTTTTTCGTCTTCCAAATCAAAGCGGAAGTTGCCGACTTAACCTCTCCAGGTTTATATTTTCTAAGTGAGCGCTAGCGAGGTACGTGCCGAAACCTCCAGAAATACTCAACGTTTTAAGAGCTACAACAATTCACACCTGATCATGTCACAAGGGGTACTCGGGCTAACATTTCGCATAAAGCTTCAAAATTCAAACAGCGCGTGTGAGAAACGGTAAAAAGGTCGTCGCGCGTGTACAACACAGGAAATCATTAGTTTGATAGTTCTCTATTTAGTCAAGTCCACATGTATCATTGGCAGATTTTTTTAGGGCGCTTTCTCTGGCGGGAAACTTGGTCACACGCGCGCGCACTCTATCTTGTCAAAAATATTGTTAACTTGACCATTTTCATAATGGCATGGTCTCCAAGTGACTATCACCTAGGTGATGTCTCTTACCGCCCTCCCGATTTGTTCGGTTATAGAGCAATGTATAGAATTGCTGATGAGTTATAGGCATTTCCGAATCAACTGGAAAAACACGAAAGCCAGGCTAGAAGGCCTCCGTAGTCTTTCTCATGCAAGTCTCTCTAATTTCAAATGGCTGTAACTTCACTGCAGCTACAGCAGTAGTTAAGCGCTTCGCCTCTCACCTCTGTGGCCCAGGTTCGATTCCCGCACGCGGCGCCATATGCGAGTTGAGTTTGTTGGAATCTCGCCCTTGCTCCGAGGGTTTTTCACCGGTTTTCCTCCCTCCGCTAAAAAAACAACACGCTAAATTCCAATTCGACCTGTGGATTAGCCGGGTCCTGACATTGATTAGCCCACGTGGTTGTTTCAGGTCTCGTCATATCAAACAACAAGTGTCGATTTAGAGGTCTGGGGCCTAGAAACCGCCATTTTTAATGTCGTGGCAGCTCTTCCAAATATGGAATATGGAATTTTCCTAATATGGAAGAGGCCGCGGGAAGTCCAAAACGACACTTTTGCTTGCTATTTTATTGATATGAGAAATTCAGAGTTTTCAGAGTACCTGCCAACGACCCCGATGTCCAATTAAATGAACGTGACGTCACAGCCGTGTACTGTTGTTTTGATATTTCACAAACAAAACCCAGTAATTGTGGCTTATTGAATAAGTAACATATTTACGACAGTTCATCGTTCTTTACTGGTTATAATAATATATAATCAACGCACTCTAGCTATCTCAATTTCAGGCGAAATGCTTCAGATTTTCTTCAGAGATCAAGAACAACACAAAAAGTGAGTGAAGTTTCAAGATCGATGATTTTTTTTTTCTTTAACACGAGAACTCCTGTACATTCACTATAATTAGTTTTATAATATAAATACGATACTACGCGCGCTCTGATTGGCTAAAAAAGCATGTTTTACCAGAGTATATAACACGCCATTCAGATTTCGATCGCCTGTTCGTTTGTCGCCTCTCTCACATGATTGGTTAAAACCAATCAATCAAAAATTAGAACGTCATACGATAAGCCAATCAAACAGAAGTTGCAGTTGTAACACTTCAATGGTATTAAAGATGGCGTGATTGAATGAAATATAATTGTTGTCTTTTTTGCGCGTGTAAAATTTAACTACAGTATATCATAAAGCAAATAAAGAAGCCTAACCCATGTATTATACTGTCATAAAACACTTTGGACATTTGAGAACACTCGAGAAATGCTGAAAGCACGCGCCTTCGGCTTGTGCTTTCAGCATTTCTCTTTTGTTCCCAAATGTCCATCGTGTTTTATGACAGTATAATACATGGCTTAGGCTTCTTTATTTGTTAACTAAATCACTCGAGTGAGCTTGGGAGAATCGGGCGAAAAGTGATTCTAGCGCGCGCTCTTACGCGAATGATCACGAAATCTACCGTCGTATGTTCTCTATTATAACCAATCAAATATTTTCTCTCGCGCGTGATTGGTTGAATTCGTCACATGACCCGATATTTTCTCTCCACGAGCGGGAAATATCAGCGAATACACCCCCTGTGAGCGCATAAGCGTGCGTCAAAGAAAATATTTGAAGGATGATAACAACAATAACCTACATTGTGGCGTCGAAATATGCCCTGATATTTATCTTGGACATTATCTGATCCTCGAAGCTCGCAGTTTCCCTCGAGCTTCGCTCTCGGGAACTGTTCTCTTCTCGGGTCAGATAATGTCTGCGGACAAATCTACTCAAATTGAACAGTGATTTACATGAGCGACATACAAGATACTCTAATTTCAACTTAGTATGTCCTAGATTTAATAGACAGACTGAGGGAGGAAGGACTTTTAATGTTACAACATCAAGGGCACCCAACAAAGTTTTCGGTTAAAAAGCTGTTCGGGAGAGTAAGTTAGCCTAAAACCTTCGGATTTGAAAAAAATGTCCCTAGAAAATTGTTTTCTGAAATACTGGCTAGAAAATTTGTTTTCAATCCCTAGAAAATTATAGAAGAAAAGGGAGACTAAAATGTTTCCCCTAAACTATTCGTACGTCCCAATTCGTCTGATCAATTGAGTCAGAACAGGAAAAAAGAATCCCTAAAATATTCGTACCTCCACAAAACTTTGTAACATGAAGTTACTTGGGCTAGAAAATTCTTGTTATGTTCTAGACTACTAACAAATTCGTAGGCCGGGAATATTTTGCCATAATATTTTCGGTTGACACGATTTCCACCTAGAAAATCCGAACAGCTAATAGCTTTCTAGAATACGTCAAAAGACATAGTAGGCGCCTTAAAATGGCTAGATGAGCTGCATACAACTGGTTTCAAACGAATTTCAAAAAGTACTCGTTGGGTGCCCTTGCAACATGCCATTATCTACCATTATCGTTAAGAATCTATCAGTTCCTTTAAGAGTTCTATATGAAGTTATGTTTTTAGGCAGCAACAATCTCTAAATCATTTTATTGTATAGTTGGCAGTCTGTCATTTTCTATTTTATTATTAATATTTTAAGGTATTGCACAAAGTATATATATATAGCATAATAATATTTTAATGAAGTTGTGTATTTATCTCGTTTTTATCTTATATATAGTTTTGTAATTTAGCTTTTTATATAACTAGTTTGTATTGTCAGTTATTGAGGGCCACAAGTTTGTTAGCTTTGCTATTTAGTGCTATCCTCTGTAAATAAAGACTTTATTATTATTATTATTATAATTATCAGGGCATATTTCAACGCCGCAAATAGGTTATTGTTTTTATACACGATGATCACATTATCTACCGTGGTATATGTTGTCTCATAAACGAGAAACTGGGTAGTCGTAAACTAATCAAATTTATAATAGTTTACCGTCAGTAGCCCATTACCAGGAGCGTCCATATATACTATACCCGTGAGTCAGCGTATGACCGGTTTGAGCTATTTTTAGAACACGTTTCCCGAGTAACTGCCTTCTGACTCTGCTGCGATCGTGCATATGCTTGCAGTAATTATCGAGATTAAGAATGATCTATTGTTCTTTGAGGTGATTTTACAACGCTGCATTGTCCTGACTATGGTTTGATTGGATTCCCAAAGTGTGGGCACGTGAACTCCCGTGAGATCTGTTCTAAATATAGCTCAATCCGGTCATACGCTGACTCACAGACCAGGTATGGGAGATGGCATACCGCGGCAAAACGTTACGCGCATGCGTATTTGCTATTTCTAGTCGGCGCGCGGCCGCCCCCAGTTTCCCGCGAAAACTGAAATGAAACAACAGGCACATACCCGTGATTTTAAAATTTCTGCTTAAAAGCATCCATTTGTGAACTGTTTTGTCAAAAAATAAGAAAACTACTTAAAAGCTAAGCTAAGGTTGAAGTTTTCTTAATTTGTAATTCACTGTGAGTTTACTAAGTTATAAAATTATTTACTAAAAAAGTTGAAACCCTCGGTAATTTGTATTTGATAGCAGAGCCTTCGTTCTTTTGGCCAGCGGAGCATACCGTTTTGCCGCGGTGTGGGGAGATGGACGCTCCTGGTAATGGGCTCCTGTTTACCGTGGGAATCAGCCAATCAGAAACGAGAAACTGGGCAGTTGTTGTAAAACAAAATTCGTTATATCTTAGTCGTATCGGATAGACACGTGCAAAATTAAGAGCTAAATTTTGTCGTGGGTTTATTTTCATGCTATGAAGCGGAATTTCCTCCAATGATCTTAGTCGAGGAATTTCCTCCCATGATCTTACTCGAGGAATTTCCTCCAATGATCTTACTCGAGGAATTTCCTCCAATGATCTTACTCGAGGAATTTCCTCCAATGATCTTACTCGAGGAATTTCCTCCAATGATCTTACTCGAGGAATTTCCTCCAATGATCTTACTCGAGGAATTTTCTCCAATGATCTTACTCGAGAAATTTCCTCCAATGATCTTACTCGAGGAATTTCCTCCAATGATCTTACTCGAGGAATTTCCTCCAATGATCTTACTCGAGGAATTTCCTCCAATGATCTTACTCGAGGAATTTCCTCCAATGATCTTACTCGAGGAATTTCCTCCAATGATCTTACTCGAGGAATTTCCTCCAATGATCTTATTCGAGGAATTTCCTCCAATGATCTTACTCGAGGAATTTCCTCCAATGATCTTACTCGAGGAATTTCCTCCAATGATCTTACTCGAGGAATTTCCTCCAATGATCTTACTCGAGGAATTTCCTCCAATGATCTTACTCGAGGAATAAATGTCCAAAGTTGAAGTAAATTCTGATTTTATGTCACAATCTTCTAAGGTTTTGTAAACTGAAAACGCTTGACAAAAAAAAACAAGCTAAAGTGGTACGGCTTAGCGTAGTCTTAACAGGGGCGCTTTTTGATTTAGTACAACGGCCGATTGCAGGATCCCATTACTCGGAGCGTCTATCTCCCATACTACGTCTATGATGATGATGCTCATTTTCACAGACCGGGTTATTTTTAGAATGCGTTTCCTGCGAGTTCGGTTTGTGCTAGCCATGTTGGTTGACGAAACAAGAGAAGCTAACGAGGCATCTTTTTTTGATAACATACCGCGATGAAATTACGCGAACAACGGGAAGTGAAATCTATAAAATAATGCAGTCGACGTCTGGGAAAACGCTGCATCACGTATATAAACTGAATTATTACAGATGAACGCTCGGGGTAATGGACTCCTGCCGATTGTGGCATATAAGTCATATAAGATTGCATCAGTGGAGACTTAGCTACCGACAAAAATAATAACTTATTCCCTTGGTGCTACCCTGACCTAAGCTTGGGGGAAGGGGCACACATGTGGGGCATTTAATAAACTTTATTAAATGTTCCCCAAGGGGCTTTTCAACATCCAATTACAAAATAGTATATAATTTTTAAATATCTAAATGTATAAATAAATAAATAAAAATCTTGTTATGATTAAAATTCTATGATAGGGATGTGATTCGATCAGACTGAGATAGCTAAAAAAAATTCCAACATTGCCCTTTTTAGCTCTTTCTTAAATTTATCCAGAGACGTTATTATCTTCAGATTATCATCTAAATTATTCCAGATAATGGTAGCTCTATACTGAAATGATCTTTGTCCGCTCTTAGTCCTAAAAAGTGGGATTTGTAATGACCCACGGTTGCGTGTGAAACGAACGTGTACCTCCGAGCGTCTTATAAACTTGTTACAGAGATATTGCGGTGCTAGATTGTTCATACATTTGAAAGCCATAACGGATTCTCTAAATAAGAGTTGATCCTTGACGGGCAGCCAGTTAAGCTGGCGCAGATACGGCGTTACATGATCGAATTTCCTGCCGTTAGTAACTATCTTACATCCAAAGTTCTGTACGGCTTGAAGTTTGTTGACGTTGGTCAAGGATGTATTAGACCAAACAGTTGAATAATACAAAAGTTTGCTCATTACGAGAGCAGAAACATTTAACGACAGCGTTTTGTTGTCAAAACTATGCTTAACGCGATTGATCTGGCATAACTTGGCCATACAAGAAGATACTAAGTTGCTTATATGAGTGTCATATGTCAAATGGGAATCAACAATGACTTTGTCTGTCCCGGGGGTGGGGGCATTTGCCAGCTGAAAGAAAAGGTGGGGTGGGGAATTCGTCAGAGTAAAAGAAGGCGAAATTTTACACCAGTGAGTATAAGAGATATGCACTCGTTCCAAAGCCAGAGTGGTGCATTTGAATAGCTTCGCTGACTCCACGGTGGAGCATTTGCAAGGCGGCTCTGATTAAAAAAATCCCCCACTAACACCTGGGGATGAGTATAGGTTTGGAATTGATAGAGCCATTAGCTTGGCGAATAATAAACTTATGAAGTCAATGTTTTTAAATAATTTCTTATCATGCAGTGCTCGAAACTGTACTTTCCCATGGCCCTGAAACTCTTTTTCCATTCTTCAAAATCAAATTAACTAAGAAATTACAAGACTCCTGAGTCCTGATCTGACATACTCAACCAGGAGCCCATTGCCAGGAGCGTCCATTTCCCATACCTGGTCTGTGAGTCAGCGTATGACCGGATTGAGCTATATTTAGAACACATCTCGCGGGAGTTCACGTGCCCACACTTTGGGAATCTAATCAAACCATAGTCAAGACAATGCAGCGTTAGTAAAATCACCTCAAAGAACAATAGATCATTCTTAATCTCGATAATTACGGCAAGCATATGCACGATCGCAGCAGAGTCAGAAGGCAGTTACCTGGGAAACATGTTCTAAAAATAGCTCAAACCGGTCATACGCTGACTCAAGGGGATAGTATATATGGACGCTCCTGGTAATGGGCTCCTGACTCAACTGGTTAAAGACGCTAAACAACATATTTTTAAACGTTGAATTTTGAGCGGAGCTAGCTACAGTGTGACTTATGTAACCGGGGCGCCACTTAGACAACGAGAACCAATCATATTGCAGAACGAAAACAAAGCATTCCAACTTTACGGTTACTTGAGCCAATCAGTGTCGAGTATAAGACAATAGCATTTCAACTTGCTCAAGTTTTGATCTGGTAAAAGGAACATTTGGTAGACTAGTAGTCGATCGAAGTCTTTTGAAGGAAAACAATCGTGTAAATATGCTAATCATAATAATCAACTTTACTTTACTTTACGAGGGTGGCACCTAACAGTCAACACTTGTGGCCCTCCAACAAATTCTAAAATATGATAAAACTACAAAAACGACAACGAAGTACATACACAGCAAAGTGATAAAAGCATTTATAAAACATATAAAGAAAGTAGTTAAAGCTATAAAAATTGACTACATTTGGATTAAAAATGTTCAATGTCCTTATATGACTGTGAAAAGTAGTGAAAGAGAGCCTTCCTAAAAGTGTTTATAGATTCTTCTTTCTTAAGATAATTCGGCAAGGAGTTCCAGATCCTTGAAATTGATACGGAAAAGGATCTTCCCCCTTCCATTTCACGTGTGAAGCGGGGACAAACTAGGTTGGTCGAACCGTATTGACTAGGTGTTTTATGGCAATCTGCATTACACTTCAGCATATCTATCATGTAGGAGGGACAGTCTCCAAGAAAGCGCTTAAAAACTAGTGTACATTTATTAAGTTTAGCTTCATCATAGAACGGGATCCAATTTAGTTTCTTGAAAAGCTGTACACTGTTTGCCCTCGTATCGGCACCCATGATCACTCGGACGGCACGTTTTTGTAACTTAAAAACTTTATTGGTATTCTCGGCTGAACAAGAGGTCCATGCAGTTGACCCATAAAGCATGGTCTGCTTTTGTATGCATTGTAATACATAACAATTTTCAAACTCAGGGTGAGTTGATGGTTAGAAAACAGCTGGTAAAAGCCTAAATTGTTCTTTTATTCGGATTCAAAGTATCTTTAAGTTCAGAAGAATCTTAGTGAAATGTTCCACACACAAGCGCAAAAAGGGAATCCAGTGGCCGCTAATTATTTGCATGAAGTGCTGGTACTTCTGTATTGCACGGGGGGGGGGTACTAAAATGGGCGTGGCTCAAGCTAATTTCGACCCCTAAAAGGTACCAATAAAAACACAAACCATGTAAATTGATAACAGTTTTGTGTTCAACTGACACTACTGCTCAACTCCATGCCAATAAGTAGCAGCCACTGGATTCCCTTTGGTTGTGTTTTTAACATTTCAAATAACTTAGTACTTTTAACTAAGAGTCTTATTAACTGAAAGATACTTCGAATCCGAATAAGAGCATTTGAGGGCTTTTTTCAACGGGTACTGGTATATTGCTAGTCATGAAGTTGCTAGTTGCGAGTTGTATTTTTAAATGTAGGGTTAGGATTTGCGACTAGCTTTAAACACCCTAAATCAGTTAGCCACCGGTTATTGACGGTTAGGGTATTTTTTAATGTAGGGTTAGGATTTGCATTAGTTCATATATATATAGGGAGAACGGAGAAGCATGTGTTGTTTAGTGATCTAGCCCTCAAAACTCATATTAGTGACTAGCTCTAAACACCATAAGTTCAGTGAGCTAAATGAGTGAGCACCCGTTGTTGACGGTTAGGGTATTTTTAAATTTTGGATTCGCAACTAGCAACTTCATGACTAGCATATTTACCATACTCTTTTTCAACTGTTTTCTAACTAAACATCAACTCGCTTTGAAAATGTTTACTTCGCTCAAAGTAGGCAAAAGGCGCCAAAATTGTGTACAAACATGGCGCGCGTTCGTCACTAGATTCCCGCCAAAATCGCTTTATGAAATAAAGATGTACTCTTCGCGAGTGTTTTGGTATTTTGTTATCGATGTGTTGAATAATAAAACAATTATCCTGATCGATCTTGCGGAATATCGCCTGATTTTAGCTATATCGGCCCTCGTCGGCTAAGTATATGGCGATATTCCGCGCGATCTTGCAGGATAATAAGCAATTATTGGTCAAGGCTGAGCAAAATATGATGAATTGTCTGTGGCGATCTACCAGTTATTTGCCGATGCCGAAGGCAGAGACAAATAACTGGTAGCGAGACACACTCAGACAATTCATCATATTTTGCGATAGCCGCAGTTCCAATAATCGTTTTATTATTCAGTAATTGGGCATTCAAAATGCTCGCAATTTCCTCCTCTGAACGCTCTGGACGAGCCATGTTGGGATTTGTTGTTGAACAGCACTGCGCATGCTCACAACAATATCTGCAGCAAACGGCTTATTTGCGCGTAATTATCTGCAGGTGAATCAACCAATCAAATTTCGGTATACTTAGGAACTGAATAATAGTTGTTAAATATCTGTCATTACATGTGTAGGTGACATATATTGAGGGTAAAATGACCATGTGGGGGCACGATGTGTTGAATAATAATAAGTAGTTTAGATCAGTCACTGGAGCTAGGTGCAGGGCTGTATTCACGTAGAATATCATACTTAGATATGTTTTAGATTTTAGTAGTCACTGATCATTGATGGTGTTAGTCCATGCATGCTTAGTATTGTTTGTGTGGCTGTTCTCAGAACCTGAAAGCCGAAGTTTATTTGCTTTCACCAGCGATAGGTAGCTGCCGTACCTTGAGCAACGTGTTACCAGGTTTTGTATTCTAACTCACCGAACAAATGAACAAAATACTGACCTCGATTTCCGCTAGAACGGATTGTTCAATTTGTTCAATGTGTACAGAACACAAGAAAAAAACATCCTCAAAACACAGACATCCCGGGGGGGGGGGGGGGGGGGGGGACTCCCTTATGTGAGGTGTACATGGATGTTCGTCGTACCTTTTAGGGGTCAAAATCAGGAGTTTGGTACCACTTAGGGTATCCACCATCAAACACAGACATTTCTATGTAAAGCGGTACCTTTTAGGGGTCGGGTGTCAATTGAACAAAAAAGCTGTTATCAATTTACATTTTTATTATCTTTTAGGGGTCAAAATAAGCTTGAGCCACGCCCATTTTAGTACCTCTTAGGGGTCAAATCGAAAATGTCCGACGAGCATCCCTACCCCTTTTATATGGGAGTGCCCCCCCGGGACAGATATGAAGGTCCCAAATCAGTAGGGCCCGTTTACAGGGTTACCCTAGCGCTGGGTCATTTCCTCTTATTTTTAGCGATGTGTTTACAAGCAGGCGGGACAACTCAACTCGGCTGCCCGGGTTACCCTAGCGCTAGGGTTACCCTGTCTGAGAGCTAGGGTGACCCTAGCACTAGGGCTATGTTTTGCCCTTGTAAACGGTTTGCTAGGGTAACCCAACCCGCCTACCGGGTCAACTCTATTCTAGAGCCAAATTTCACATGTTTCTGAAGTTCTCTAGCAATTAGTAGGTAACATAACAACATTCTAGGATACTATACAGCTGCAATACTGAAAGGGCACCACAGAAAGAAGAATCGACGTTAATCCACCAAAACCAGCCAGAACTCTATTCGTGTCAGCCATGTTGTTTTCTATGCTTGAATGATTTTGGCGGCCGCGAGCCTAGCGGTTCACAGGCTACCAAAAAATCAGTAAAACTCAAAATCACTTCCACAGTTCTGTTTGAACCGGATAAAAATGAAAGAAAAGTGGGAGAGTAATATTAGTAGCACATGTTTTCATTCATTAGTATGACATTGCATAAGAAACGGCTTTTCAAATGAATAATATATTTGAAAGAGACTTCAACTGGCTTGTGTTGAGTTGGCCCGGGCAGTAGGGTAACCCTACCTGAATCATTTTGCTTGTAAACCCGGGCTATCTTTGACCCTAGTGCTAGGGTAGCCTTATCTCCTTGTAAACGGACCCTAGAAGTTCAACTATGCGCTATATAAATGTCTTGGGCAAACAAAAATAAAAGAGTTTTGAGCTGGCATAATAAAGATCTGGATATCTACTTAGGTAACTTCGTGCCTGACACGAATTCTAGTCACGTTTTCTTTGCGTTGCTTCTAAATTGACATTTTTGGGTTATTACGAACAAGAAATATACACCAAATAAACGACCGCGACTGTACAATACAAAATAAGGGCATGGCGCTGGCATGACACTCGATCTTCTTTTACTGTCTGTCCAATCAGATTACGCACTCGTACGATACTGTATATCAATGACTTTGAGACAACACACAATAGTCTAGTTTCGTATTCGAAAATTACCGCTGAATGCAATGACTACGGACGCATGTACGCAGGGTAAGCCTCATTCTGAAGTTAAACATTCATAAATACCAGCGAGAAGGTGGGCTATTCACAACACTGCGTATTGTTGTAGTTTCGCGTTTTGCACCTTCTCGCTAGTATTTAAGAATGTTTAACTTCAGAATGAGGCTAACCCTGCGTACATGCGTCTGTAGTCATTGCATTCAGCGGTAATTTTCGAATACGACACTGGACTATTGCCGAGTCTTTCCTTTCCAACCCAACACGGTGCTATTCTATTTACTAACAACTTCATACATGTGCATATACAGTTTAAAGTACAAAGCCTGGTTATATGAACGAATATTCCGCTACGCCAATCACATTGTAGAGTTACGGCTCCTACTGGAATCAGTTTCGCACTCGATAAAATGTGTTTTGACACTTTTATGGATTTAACGTTTTTACTGCCTTCTAATCCGTACTTCTAACCAAGTCATAAGGGCAGGAATTGATTGCATTTTTGGAGTTTGGGATAAATTGACTTCCGGTGCAAAATGACTCATTTCGATCAACATTCCAATATTAGCTGGCTGTGAGTTTATACAGAGCTAACGATAGCGTGAATCTCCAAGACAAAATATGAAATGAGAAAATAACGGTTATTAATATGTAAGTCTGCAAACAACGCACGCGATATACACATACATGAACGGAAGAAATACGTATTAAAATATGTATTGGGGTAGTAAAAATAAAATGGCTTTCCGGTGCAGTTTTTGCAGATTTATATAAAATTAACGTATTTAGTTGCACGACTGTGATTTTTACTCGCCTAAGGCTTGCCCCCAAAAGGCAAATACAAGTGAGTAGTAAAAATACTATATCTTAGAAAATTTGTCATAGAAAAATCCTGTTACTATGAGGAATACAGTTTGATGAACAGATGAACTCGCAATCTAAGTGCATAGCAAAACGAAGGCCAAAGGGCTTCATTCTTGTTGCTTGTACAACACGGAAGATCACCCATGGAGAAGGTCTGGCTAATGCAAATCAGACTAGTGATCTTTTCAAAGCCCCTGCCATAGGTATACGCGCCTAATGCTTAACTCACACAAAACATTATAAGCACATGTACAGAGCAAGGTCAAAACACATGCCCTCTCGACGGACCCATTTTGGGGTTGGGGGGGGGGGGGGGGGGGGGGGGGGGGGGGGGGGGTGGGGGCTGCTGCCAGCCATCTCCTCTGGACAGAAAACTCAATATTAAAAATAATTTGTTCTTAAATATCTTCAAAACTAAAAGCCATAATCTAGAAACAAATGCACTGCATGTTTTATCTTACGTTATCATTTCATTTTCTGTGTTAAAATTACTACAAGGCCCCCCAGAATGGAAAATAGATGGTCAAACATGTGGGATGGGGGTACCCTGCGCTGACAGCTGTGTCTGTTGAAACAAATGGGTCCCTATCTGGGGCATGTGTTTTGACCTGCTACTTCTGGCACCCCAAGCACTCTTACAGATTGTAGATCAGTCCAGATAGATGTGTATATTTAGTTTTTAATAGAATGAGTGTAAATAAAAAGATTGTTGTTGTTGTATACGATTCTAGAACTGGAAATACGGCAAAAGCTGCACCGTGATCGCGTCCGATAGAGCTCATTTCGTATGAGTGGACAAGTTACGGCAATTATTACCTGTAGTACGGCATGTCGTGACATTGAAATGGTTTCCCTTTTGGTATTGTCTTTCTGATCCAATTAAATTACAGAGTTACGGTACAGTAAGTTGCAGTTCGGTTACAGTCAAGTTGCGGTAAGGCTATCGACATGCCGTATTTTTGTCTCATCGCAATTAACTCTGTAATTTTATTGCAACAAGAGGACAGGAACAACGGGGCCGGGAAGCCATCTCTGGATAAACATTTCAAGATGAAAGGAAAAACAAATGAATTGTATATATAAAAGGAATATACCGCACTATAAAAGGAATGTTCCTCCCTTTTCTCTTTTTGGGGATTCAAATTCAGAACAGTAAAAAGTAAACACGCTTTCAATTTTCTCCTGTTATAATACTAAATTGCTGACGCTCAAAATTAAAATAAGCCGTAGGAAGCTGGTTGCTCAGTTGTGCCTGCTAATAGTGTTTTAGTCGCGTTAACAAACTCTTTAGTGTTACTTTAGACATTAAACATGAATTTCGCGCGATAACAAAAGTCAGAGATCGCTCAAGCGCAGCATCACGTGTTGTATGCAGATGTTATTTGACAAGGCTGAGCGACAACTGAAGGTATGCATGAGGCCCTTTTATACTGCGGGTCCTTGTGTTAAGCACATTTTGTTCAACGTTCTTTGCGAAATACCTGCTGTTGTTCAGTTCCTCGACTGCACATCAGTGAAGCAGCCAGTGTAACGAAGTTGTATCGAAGTTCGTGTTTTCTTTGAAGTTTCGGTTTTCGGAGTTGAGGTCAAGTAAGAGTTGATGATTGAAGACTTGTATCCTGTGTACAGCCGTCTGTCTCCTCTAGTATATATAGAAGATGGAGCGATAGAAGACATCTGGAATGAACTGGTTACCAAAATATTTTTTTGACTAGTTCATCATCTTAAAAATGAAACGAGAGAAACTGAAAACAAGTTTCATTTATTTGAAATGCCGAGTTTCTCTGGATTAAGCACAATTCTATGGTGAAGATACAATTTGCTTTCCCAAGACAACTCATCAACCATAAATGATCAAATCCACTAAAACTGGGTTTTAAAACTACTTTCCTTTTGTGTGAAAACATTTCGTCCAACCAGAAGAGTCCAAAACAATAAGCAAGAAAGTTTCACTTTTAAAATGTTCGTCATATTTAAAAATTATGAGAGTTTTCACTGGGTGCAATTCAAATCTGTTTTGGTAGATTTTGATGTTTAAGCCAATGAGGTGGACGATTGAAACAATACTACAATTAGCACTTTTTATATTCATGGTTACGAATGCCTATACCTCTTGTGCAGACCATAACTTACAACAAACTGTAAATTCTAGAGTAATTAACAGCATGGTTTTGTACAATTTATTATAAATGAAGACTGGGTTTATGTCACCGGTTGAATATATTATAAATATATAAACCTCTATAACTAATGGTGTAACACTCAAATCGAGACATATTTTACCATTCACTAGCTTGATATAGAATCGATATTAATGATACTAACTGAATGTTTGACCATATTATACTTTAAAATATTATTTCTAAGTGAAGTTAACTGGCGGGACTAGTTTCTTCACGGGAACAAAAAGAAGAATTAGTAAAAATGGAATTTTTTTTTTTTCTCTATATAGTAACCACCTTTATAAGATTATAAGTTCCTAAATTTCAAAAGAGAACCACCTTTTTCGTACCTAGAGACTGCATGAATTACTTGGATTTCTTATCTCGAATTTACGGCTATAGGCCAACCTCTTAACTAAGCCTTCAAAAACTCATGAATAATTAATGAGCATTTTGTCCAATCAGATGAAGCAAATCAGTCACGTGCATGCTCCTTTATACCTGATAAAATCTCATCATTCTAAAATGCCCGCGGAGGGATTCGAATTCTGTCCCAGGGGGAAACGGGGTTAATGATTGAGACAATGGAATTTCTATTGATGTTTCAGCTTTCTCATTTAATTGCTAATTAGGATGAACGTTTTATATGAAGAATACTAATGAACATGAAATTTTATATAAAGTTTCATCCTAATTAAGAATTCACTGATAAAGACCCAAAGATAGCAAAAAGTACACGGAACATAAGGTACCTACCTTATTCGTACTTAATTTCGCGCGTCTTTAATTTCGCGATTTTCGCGAGTGAAAAAAAATCGCGAAATTAAAGCCTCGCGAATAAAAATCCTCGCGAAATTTACACACGCGAAATTAAATACCATGATCAGAAATTTGAATCACAAAAAAACTTGATCAACATATATAATCAACAACATGAGGTACAGCTGATGTATCGACATAAATGACAAATTATTCACTGGTAAGCTCCATTTTGCATCTTATCTTGTGATCAATAATTTGCAAAGATTTCACATGAATATATCGAGCAGAGAATCTAACTACCGGTATCATCATCTGAATCACTGTCTTCGAGCAAATCCCTTAAAATATCTTTCGGGCAGTCGTCAAAATTGCCATTATTAGTTTAGAAAGGTTGTATCTAGGTAGTGGTAAAACATAAAATGATGCTGACAACGCTTTCGCGAAATTTAATGCCCTTTTTTATTTTCCCCTATCGAAATCGCGAAAATAAAGTCTCGCGAAATACTGTCTCGCGAAAATCGCGAAATTAACGACGCGCGAAATTAAGTACGAATAAGGTAGATAAAAAATTTGCACTAAATTTACTAATATCACCAAACTACCGAGATACACAGATAATATTTTTTAAATGAAGTTATCCAACTACCATTACTTGTTTGCCGAGCCACTGTTTAGTTCCAATTATTAAACCAAACTCAAAGCCGTTAAATAATAAAAACGTGCATTAAACTTACATATTTTGTGCCGGAGTCAAAAATTTAGAGTCTACCGTCATGTCAGTCACATCGCTTTCCCAGTCTTGAACTTTACCGAGGTAAACCACGACACCAAATCCTTCAAGTGCAGGTTCTTCTTGCATTGCGAAACGCCGCTTCAAACAACTCATAGTATCGTAATTTCTTAATGTCATTCCCTTGAGATGTTCGTAATTGCAGGCGGTGATTATTCGAATATTTTGCATGGCGTTGTGAATACAAAGCTTCAATGGTTCATTAAGTAACCATTCCCTTGAGATGTGCGTCTTTCTTTCATTGTATTCTTAAAGCGTTTTTGAAGCCGTTTAAAACAATCACAGCACGTGTTTTATCAAGTCTAAAAATTCTCGGCCTTCGCCCTCGAATTTTTAAACTTGATAAAACACTGCTGTTCGTATTTTAAACAGTACTTCAAAAACTCATGAATAATTAATGAGCATTTTGTCCAATCAGATGAAGCAAATCAGTCACGTGCATGCTCCTTTATACCTGATAAAATCTCATCATTCTAAAAGGCCCGCGGAGGGATTTGAATTCTGTCCCAGAGGGAACGGGGTTAATGATTGAGACAATGGCATTTCTATTGATGTTGCAGCTTTCTCATTGAATTGCTAATTAGGATGAACCTTTTATATAAAGAATATTAATGAACATGAAATTTTATATAAAGTTTCATCCTAATTAAGAATTCACTGATAAAGACCCAAAGAAAGCAAAAAGTACACGGAACATAAGGTACCTAGATAATAAATTTTGCACTAAATTTACTAATATCAGCAGACTACCGAGATACACAGATAATATTTTTAAAATGAAGTTATCCAACTACCATTACTTGTTTACCGAGCCACTGTTTAGTTCCAATTATTAAACCAAACTCAAAGCCGCCAAATAATAAAAACGTGCATTAAACTTACATATTTTGTGCCGGAGTCAACAAATTTAGAGTCTGCCGTCATGTCAGTCACATCGCTTTCCAAGTCTTGAACTTTATCGAGGTAAACCACGACACCAAATCCTTCAAGTGCAGGTTCAGTTCTTGCATTGCGAAACGCCGCTTCAAACAACATAGTATGGTAATTTCTTCATGTCATTCCCTTGAGATTTTCGTAATTTCAGGCGGTGATTACCTCGAATATTTTGCATGGCGTTGTGAATACAAAGGTTCAATGGTTCATTAAGTGAACCATTCCCTTGAGATGTGCGTCTTTCTTTCATTGCATTCTTAAAGCGTTTTTGAAGCCGTTTAAAACACTCACAGCACGTGTTTTATCAAGTCTAAAAATTCTCGGGCTTCGCCCTCGAATTTTTAAACTTGATAAAACACTGCTGTTCGTGTTTTAAACAGTACATAAGATCTTTAGCCGGGAGTATAACTCTAGCAGACGGTATAAAGTCCCATAAAATAGTTCTCAGTCGCCTATCTTCATTATTAAAGCAAATCAAATCGCCGATAATTACTAGTGTAGTTGATCCTTTTCATTTACGGAATTGCAGTGAATTACATCAGTTATAACACGACCTAAGAAATTTCTGCACTCTTGTTGGCTAAAAAGAGTGGTATTTGAACGTAATAGTGAAATTACAAACTCCAGGAGTCAGGCATTTCAAACTTCGGGGCGCACTCATGTACTTGAGATGTACGGCGCGGCGATACTGGCTCGAGGTTTGAAACAGTAAACAAACTCGGCGCACTTGAGAGAACTGATCTGATGGTCTTTATCAGTATTTTGTTAAGTCAGTATTATAAACAAATAACTAGCATGATTTGTAGTGATATTTGCATAAATACCGCGCTCATGATATTTCAAAATTATATTACGAACAATTTTGAAATATCATGAGCGCGGTATTTATGCAAATATCACTACAAATCATGCTATTATTTTACGAACAATTTTGAAATATCATGAGCGCGGTATTTATGCAAATATCACTACAAATCATGCTATTATTTTACGAACAATTTTGAAATATCATGAGCGCGGTATTTATGCAAATATCACTACAAATCATGCTATTATTTTACGAACAATTTTGAAATATCATGAGCGCGGTATTTATGCAAATATCACTACAAATCATGCTATTATTTTACGAACAATTTTGAAATATCATGAGCGCGGTATTTATGCAAATATCACTACAAATCATGCTATTATTTTACGAACAATTTTGAAATATCATGAGCGCGGTATTTATGCAAATATCACTACAAATCATGCTATTATTTTACGAACAATTTTGAAATATCATGAGCGCGGTATTTATGCAAATATCACTACAAATCATGCTATTATTTTACGAACAATTTTGAAATATCATGAGCGCGGTATTTATGCAAATATCACTACAAATCATGCTATTATTTTACGAACAATTTTGAAATATCCCTCAAATCAAATATCACATATCACTACAAATCATGCTATTACCTATACTAATAGTAACAACAAAGAAAGGCTGATTATACGATAATGGGTATGATATATATAAACCAATATTTCGGCTGGCACGGCCAACTTTCTTCGGGTTATTTATTTTAGGGTTATTCAGCCTTACTCTTTACACATTTTCGGTGCCGATTAGATCCCTCCAAGGTGATCCGGTACTAACTTCGTCCGTTGTTCCTTGCACTGAGTTTTTCAATATTCCGAGTATACTAATAGGGTTGTAACAAGAGACTCGTAGAGGTAAACCAAAGAACTGACCAATTTTCAACAAAAATGCCCTTTCAAATGGATCAGTTAACCGGGAAACCATTATTCTCTACTTTGGGGCCGCCTATCTATTTAACCGTTCATTGACTTAGTCAGTTCATGCAGCGGAGTTAATTTCATTTTTGCCGATCGATTAACAACGGTACAAAAATATAGTTCATTTCAAATAGCTTTTAAAAATACGCAGTTGCTAAAAACGCCGGCATTCATAACTAAGTAGAGACGCCTTAAACCACGTGACCCTCTTTTCCTCCATGATTCGTAGAAATACCGCAAACGTATCCGCAATTGCAACGTGATTATTTACAGCGCAACACTAAGTTTCGAAATTGCAATTGTTTCTGAACTGATCTATAAATTGTTTTATTCAGGTGATCCTGAAAATTACGTTTCACAAACCGTCCGCTTTTTCTATGTTGTTGTGTTTGTACCTGCGTGTTTTCGCATCTTGTCTGTTAAAATCAGTTTTTAATAATAATGTCGAGTCAACACTAGTGTGTATTTTAGAAAATGTTATCAGCCGTTGTCGTCTCTTCATAGACGCCATGCAAGGGTTAATTGCGAATTACATGCGAGAGAAACAAAATGACTCCTGCCCTATGTCCAAAAATGACAGCAATTTATGTTCAATTACAGACATTACAGACCTTAGAGAAATGTTCTAATAAACGTACCTCTAATTGATAAGCGGACTTGCTGCGGGCCACGTGACCTAGGAGGCCAGGAATTCGAAATTGAAAGTGCTCGGAAACCCTACAGAGTTATATAGCATTTCACCCAACTGAGTTTACTTTAGCGTTCAGATTACATCCCAAAGTATGCCGGTCCAGTATTGGCAGTGCTAAATGACTATACAGTTAGTGCAATATACAGCCGTGTGGGTTTTGAGTGTGTTGTGTGATGTATGGAATGTAGGTTTACAGGATGTTAAAGAACTCACATTTCGAGTAGGTATTTTACAAGACATTGTTCTCCAATAGGCCATATAGTACGAACTCCCCTGGATCCCCATTGCTGGTGGGTTATTTTGGTTCGAGAAACAAACCCCGCGGCGGTGAAGCTTTGTTTTCGTTTGCAGTGCAAGTCGCCTCTGTGGTCTAGTTTTTGTCGTTTTTGACAGGGTGGATAAAGTTGTGATAATATGCAGTGTGTGTGGTCTTGTGCATTACCCCGAGCTCACGTCTATCGTATTCTCCTCTCCGATAGCCAATCAGAGCACACCTCCGTGACGTTTCAGTAAACTAGAGGAAGATTACTTTCATGAAGAACACCAGCGCTCAAGTTTCAATCTCAGAGCGGGGTTGCAAATATAGCATAAAGTGTAGCGCGTTTAGTATGGATCATGGCCTAAATGAGCCGTATTTGTGCTCGGGAACTACACATACGCTTGGAGAACTCCTTCGCGAACACATCTAAAGAGAATCTTAAGGACTACGGTTAAACAGGATACCATTTTGTGTGACGGATTGAGTTAATTTCTACATTCGCCGCATGGTCGAACTATTTCAAGTCTTCTATGCCTAAGATGTCCACTCCTCCATCAGACAACTTTGTATGGGCAAGCGATGCGCTTCAAAACATAAAAGAGGTATGTATCTATCTAAAAGAAACGGCTTTTAGACGTCGATCAGCGCGAAGGACTGTTTCTTTGACCGATACTTAGTCACGGTGTGAATGTTCTGTTAGCTTCTCGTTAGATTCCTAACAGAATTGTTTACATTACTCAGCTAGAAGATGGCCTGGATTTCCCTCCTCTATATTCTCTCATTTGCGCGTTCGTGGAGGCTCGGATTTAGTCTTGATATGAGATCACATATCTTTAAGGCTTTGTAAAATTAATGTTACAAAGTGGAGGGCCCAAAGTGGAGCCGGGTTTTAGGAGCGCTCTAAACTGAACAATACCTCCGTGGCGTCGAACTGTTTAGCCCTCTCGAACCGTATCGCAAATCGAACATAGAATCAGATATCTGTAACCGCGAATAATAAGGAGAATTCTGGTGCTACTGGGAGGTCGTGTATTAGAAAACTCATAATTATATCAAACCTGGTTGGCATAAGCATAGACATAAGAATCGGCAACACACGCGGTAGTCATTCCGCTACAGGCGAACTGGGACACATATCATACTGACTCGGTGCTGTCCGGGAAATCACACATTGTTCACTATAATTGCTTTTGTGAAATCAAGATCTTATGTGGTTTCCTTTGGACTCGGTTTATGACTTTTACCGTTCAGAAATGAGATTTAAAGTTAAAGTTTAAAGTGCTGGGCAAGTCGAATTCTCCTAAGCGATTATTCCCCCTACTTCACATATTGAAAAAAAATACACCCTTATTGTCCCCCGTTTCAGGGATCAAACACTTCATTCGGGCAATTTGACTGTGCTTGTTTTACTACACGGCGGCGGCAAAGTTCTTTTGTGTTCCCAGAAAAAACAGAGATCAAATTCAAGATAGGTGTTTACGCATGAGACATGAACAAAGTACGGTACGTACTCTACTGGAATACAATCCACTAAAGTGAAATTCTGTTAGTGAATTCATGTGGTCTATGGTGCTAGGGACGAAAAGTGACTGCACCAAGCCACGATTTGAGGAGCATGTTTTGAGCCTCGCCCTCTTCCTGAACAGACTTTTTAGTAATGCACTTTTGAAGCTTTTCAAAAACAGAAGAAGCCGATATTGGGTGGTCTGGCACGTGTTGTTTTGTATGCAAATGGTAGTATTTAGTTAACCAATCCAACTTACATTCCTATACAAACAGCACTCACCACACCGCAGAATATAATGGCACTACTTAACTTAAAACTTTAAGTCCTAAATCACAGGAATTGACAAAAGAAATGCTATAAGGTAGAGCGTATGTAATGCTTCACGAGATTGTAAAGATTATAAGCTTGTTCTGGCGTTCTATTTCGGGACGAATTAGTCTGGACCTTGACTTTCAGTTACTAACCAAATCGTTATGTCAGATTTAGTTTTTCCGTGTGTTGCCATTATAAAGGCTACGAAAATAGAACAAGTATAGTCTTTCCCTCCTAACCATTAACTGTTGTTTTCCTTTTCTCTTCTTTCGCAGGGTCGTGCCAAAGGAAATCGTTTAGCGCTACGAATTCGCTCGCGACTTCAAGACGCCTTGTATCACATTGGATGCGCTTCTCAGAAACACTGTGGCAAAGTTGTTTTGTTTAGTTTAGTTATCATATCTGTTCTTACTTTTGGACTTACGAGAGCCAAACTGGAAACCAATGCTGAGAAACTATGGGTGGAAGGTGAGATATTTCGATGAGTTAGACTTTATTTTGTACCCAGTCGCCTTGGATGTTTTCTTGAGTAATATAAATACAGACCGGTGTTTATGTTTGCCTCTGAGCGCCTGAAGTCTTGTTTTTGTTCGGGTAAATGTCGTCGGTGCTGTAGTTTGGTGTTTCAACCACTTCTAAAATGTGCTTATTATAAAAGCATGCTCTATAGAAACCCATTTCTTTGCAGCACATAAGCAAATATAATAACTCTGGATTTGGAGAAATAATAAAACTAATGTAGGTGCGAGTTGATTTAATCTATGCGGTCACGTTCCTCAGATGTAGTTGAACCTCCCTCATGGAATTGTGTTGTGTTTAGCAATACCTTTTACTGCTTCATTAAAACCTATTTCTATTTTCTAATGGCCAGAGCTTTGTTCAATTTGGCTTCTAAATATCGTATCGGATGTCGCGCAGAATTCATCCCCGTAATTTCTCCGTGTAGTTCAATACTCTGGTATAGGATACAGTTTCAAGGCTGCCGTAGCGGAGGTATTTCTCGATATCCTTAACAAATGTTTCATTTGACGTTCGAAAACTACAAAATTGCGCTCCATAATGCTTAAATGCATCCAAATTTGCAGGAAGCTCTATGCAGCTGAGAAAATGCAGTAGAGCATGTTATTGGTAATTGTATTTCACGGTGGTTGAGTTCCGGTTGATTCCCAAAATAAACCACATATTTGATCTGCACAGAGTGACCTAGCTTTTAGCTTGTGACCGGAAGACGGGATTCCGAGAGGGCAAATTTGCCATGTTTTTCGGTGCTAACAATGGTAGAAATTGATTTAGTGTTACCTTATCACGAAAATCAATTTGTTAGCTGCTTGATCCGGACTCCTAAAAGACAACTAAGTCAAAGGTCTTCAAATCGGTCGCCAAAATACTACAGTAACTAATTTTGATATCAAATGGATTTTGTGCAGTTTCTCGTAGATTTCTTGCCACAAACTTTAAATAGTGCCAAATCTTTTTCTATAAACTTTAAGTTTAGGTTTTCAAGCCAAGGTCTGAAAGTTAGAGAAGAAGACGGGGCATTTCTGTGTCAGTGCGAGATTATGAATGACAAATGCTTGGCATATTTCGGTAGCATTACCGAACAATTAAACGAAATAATTGGGTCTTTGTCTCTTAACAGTTGTCCAGATCGTTCGTGTTTAATAGGGCTTCTGGTGAAGATTTTAATTAAAAGATTAATATTTGTATGACCACCTGAATGTTGTCCAAAACACTAGCATTTATACAAGGTATGAACTGGCTGTAGTTAGTTTTGTATTGCCTTTAGGGAGATTCATCTGCAAATGATTGAACTTTATTGTTATTTTCAATCAGTTGATTCAGAGAAAAAAATATATTTTGAACTCTAAGTGATATATAGAACTAGAATAGACCCATTCGAAAAATGGCGTCCAATTTAAAAAAGCTATTGTCCTGGTAACGTGAACACGAGGCTAGTCAGTACACACAAAAGCTTTTGAACGTGTAAGCGAGGCTAGTCAAGCCTAAACAATAGTTAGTTAAATTGGACTCCATTTTTCGAATGGGTCTATAGAGCAAAGCATTTTTTCCTATTCATAATTTAGATTACAATAATTGAAGATGCATTTAACTAATTCTCCAGTAATGTTGATAGTGTTAGCCCTACAGTTAGTCAATTTTAGTGTTTAGTAGTTAGTACTAGAAGAAACAATACTGCCAGTTGTACAGTGTTTGGAATACAGACAACATTAGTTAATCAGAATAATTCATTACCAGTACAGTGTAAAACATGACCTTACAACAGGTAGGGATTAGAAACTTTTTGGGATAATTGTTACATTTTAATTAATCATTGATGGACCACTAAGACAACGAGAACCAATCACATTGCAGAATGAAAACAAAGCATCCAAACTTACCATTACTTGAGCCAATCAGCATTGAGTACAATGCAATAGCATTTCAACTTGCTTGAGCTTTGATTCCATAAAAGGCAACATTTAATTTGCAGTCTTTCGAATAAAGAATATCATATGATTATGCTAGGATTTGTACTTTGGAATGTTTTATTTTCGTTCTGCAATGCGTCTAATAAGTATCCCCAGTTAGTCAGACTAATACCCACCCAAAGGACCAGGAGCGTCCATCCCACATACTAAGCCTTAACAGGGGTTTCAATAGAAGGCGGCTACCGGCGATAAACCGCCAGTTACTTTGCTTCTTACCGCCGGCTACTTCACACGATCGTTGTGTTTTTGTTAAAGTGCCTATCACCATTTTGCAATTTTGATAGCTTATGAACCTCCGAAAAGTTTTGAGTACTTCTGTGAAGAAAGTTTTGGTTTAAAGTGAATACTTTATGTTCTACGCTTGTTTGAAATCGTGTAAATGTGACCTTTCCTGACCCATGACCACGTAAGTAAAAGACTGGGTCGAAACCTGGGTAGACGTCATCTCATCAATGCATTATTCTCCATGGCGCCTTTTTATCACAACAACATCTATGCATAGAATATATACACAGTTTTTGAGTTATTTTAGTCAACATGTTAAGTATTTCTTCAAATGATTGCAAAGCCGAATTAATTATATGACGTCAAGATGATGTCTACCCAGGTTTCGACCTAGGCTTTTACTTATGCAGTCATGGGTCAGGAAAGGTCACATTTACACGATTTCAAACAAGCGTAGAACATAAAGTATTCACTTTAAACCAAAACGTTCTTCACAGAAGTACTCAAAACTTTTCGGAGGTTCATAAGCTATCAAAATTGCAAAAGGGTGATAGGCACTTTAAGTGTTGAGTAAAGTTTACTAGGTAAACCACCGCCTCTAACGTCAGGACCGCCGGTTGCCTAAAAACTTATTGAAAACCCTGAGTCTATGTCACACCGTTTTTACAAGTTAGGTTATTTTTAGAATGCTGGTATGTAATCAACTAAAGTCGATTGAGGTATGCTAACCGCCATGGAAAGCAAGTAGCAGCTGACGTTTAGAGCGTTAGCCCTTCGAAGGGGAAAATAATATAAAAATAACCCAACTTGTAAAAACACTGTGACAACTATATAGGAGATATGGACGCTCCTAGTTATGGGCTCCTGAACACGTTTAATATCTAATTTTGCACAATTATTATTTTTGTATACAGTACGTCCTACACTTATTTCTAAAAAAGTTGTCTCATGCATTGTGCATGCATTGTGCATGCATTGTGTTCAGTACATTGTGCATTCCAAGACTGGTCTCAAATGTTTAGAAAAGGTGATTCCCATTATTTTTCTCATTCAATTTAATATTTTGTAACACATTCACAGACTTTCCTATAACGAAGAAAAAGACAGCCATAACATATTTCAGTTTGGAATAAATAATACAATATGAACAATATAACATATTAGTATATACCACACCAGTGAATATCACTATTCGCGCGCTCTGATTGGCTACTCAAACAGTGAATATGATTTCATATTCACCTCCGAGCAAAGCAGCGATCATCTCGCGCGAGTTTTTGCCCAATTTAAATAAAACAAAATAACTATTTGGTGCTGGTTATTCACTTGGAGTGTGGTATATACTAAAACAATTATTCACCTCAGTGTTGGTGAATAGTGCTGGATATTTACCTCGCCGAAGCGGCTCGGTAAATATCCTCCACTATTCACCTCCACTACGGTGAATAATTGTTAAATATTAACACAAGGTGCACAACACATGAGAACATGTTTTAAAATAGCTGTATAAATGCATGAAACTTTTACATTTTAATTAAGAAGTTGCTGCATATTCTTCTATAGATGTAATTACGAAATCCAGTTGCACTCATGTATCTATTTAAAAAGCGACAGTCAATAAATACCTTTTATTAAGGGAGCACAAGGTCCATACCATTAGTTATGGACCAGGTTTTTGTCACTGCTTTATGGCCCAAACACGAAGCTCGCACACCACGAACAGGGCAAAACAAGGATACACAACTTATGGTATGCAGGGGCAGATCCAGGAAATGCAGAAAGAGGGGGCCGTAAAAGTGCAGCATAAGCCGAACCTCGCACCGTCTCACGCCATATAGGTGCAATTAGCTAGGGGGTGCGGGGCCCAGCCAATGAAAGGGGGGTCATGGCCCCCTCGGACCCATTAAATCTGCCCCTAGTATGGACCAAGCAAGCACATTTAATAAGATGTTTATTGTATGGCTCAAAAGTATTCAAACCCAGTGTTGCTTCAATTCTGCAGTCAGTACAGGAAGTTATCGACCACAAACTTACTAAGCATAGCTCATGAAGTTAACTAGCCAAATAATAAGTTAAGCTATTAACTAAAAGCCTGTTGAACAATACATATTGAGAGCAGTACATAACTGCAACAGTTACTGTACTTGTAATCAAAGGAATTTTTTCCAATTACATTTTTTGATTAAACAATTTTGCCAGAATTTGGTTTCAAACAAGACAATTTATTTCACACAGTGATTTGAGTAGGTAAATAACAGAGTAGTAACATGAGAAATACAAAGCATTAAGGTCTTAGATGCAACATAATGTATTGGTGTGCAGCAGCCAAAGTAGCACAAGGCTTTTGAGTCAACTGGCTGAGCTCAGTTACAAATTACAATGGGATATGACTAAACAATTTAAAGTAATTAGTATGTGTAGCATTGATCGTATTTACAGAGAAAAGAACAGGTTTCATGTGAAAATTATTTGGTAGATACTAGGATAGGACTAGTACAGCAGTTAAATGTGGTTTGTTAACAACTTATAGAGAGGCTAAAAAACATACATAGAACTGCTATAGGAATGAGAAAATCCAGAATTCAATAAGACTGCACTTGAGAATTAAGTTTGACAATTCAAGAGATCAGTTTTATTGTTTTTTTGAAAGAGTTAGCTGATAGGTCTTTTAGTCCAAGGGATGCTTTCCGATAATTTGGATGCTACGTATTTGAAATTGAATTTGCCATAATTTGTTCTTATACTAGTCCTATATACATGTAGGTTTTTTCTGGATGAGTATCTTGTATTATGAGAGTGGATAATTGATACAGGGATGAGAAATTCAGTACATATAGAAGGGATACTAATTGAGTGATTCATTATCTTAAGTGTAAATATAGATGTCTTTAGCTTGACAATATTTTCAACCTTGAGAATCACAAGAAGATTAAAATATGGGTCCAGATTAGATTCTCTTTCCCTTTAATAAAGAATATGCTTCTTGCACATTCATTGTTTTATTTGACAAGGAGTTTTGTTAATCTGTTTTTGTAAGTGTTACGATAACCCATGATGCCATAGTTTAGATATGGATAGAAAAGTGTGTAATAGTGCGTTGTTATTGTGCGTAACTGAAGGGCTGTGTGCAAAATGGGCATAAGTGACTCCTGATCACATTCTAAATTCTCCTTCAAATTCGTTGTTTTCTAAGGGAGAATTTAGAACATGATCAGGATCACGTATGGCCTTGTCGCACATGGCCCTTCAATTATTGTGTAATCGATTATTGTGTAATTGCATCTATTGATACTTTTACATTATTTTTATCATTAGTAAATACATTATAGGTGTAAGTTGTTGTCAGATTAGTTTGACAGGTGAAGAGCCACCTGGTGGAGATATTGCCAATAAATCATTATTATTATTATATTAATAGAGTTGTTTTAAACTATGCAAATCAAGATAGTACCTTAGTTTATAAATGATTCCAATATTCTTAGCTATTTCGTTATTGACATGAGCAATCTGATTATACCAGTTAATATTGTTCATCTATAAAAATACCTCAATATTTAATGTAGGGTTTATGGCTAATATTGGGAATATTAATTTCTATATTTTTTCTATGAGCAGTGGTGATAATCATGTAATTTGTTTTTCTAAAGTTAAGAAAAGGTCCATTGGTAGCACTTTTATCCTGAGTTGCATTTTGCCTGATTTTATTGTGCGACAACTGTAACCAGGACCACTTATAAGAACCAATCACATTGCAGAATGAAAGCAAATAATTCCAACTTTGAGCAAGTTGAAATGCTATTGCATTCTACTCAATAATAATTAAAAAATATAACCGACATTCAAATGCTTTGTTTTTGTTCTGCAATGTGATTGGTTCTCATTGTTTGAGCTATGCAGCTCATGAAATTACAATGAAATTTTTAAATCTCTGTTGTGGTATTAATGCCAAATACCACTACAAACCATACTATTACTATTACCAATCACAGGAGCAAGCTACATTCTTTTGTAACAACGCAATGAGCCAATCACAAACTGAAGTAATTCGTTATTGCAGGTTTTACTCGAACCATTCACGAGGAAAAGTAAACCCTATCGTGGATAACTCTCACTAAAATGAACATTGGTTACATGATGGACCAAAACAATGTCTGGTTATATAGTTTAGCTAAAACTTGATTTCCTGATAATTAAAAAACAAAACGTTTTTCACATCCAATGGAAAAGCTAAGCAAACCAAAAACCAAAGCAATCACTTAGTTTTGACACTCAGTCCTGAAGACCACTCTAATAGAAAAGCTTGTAATAGACTATACAGAGATGGTTGCTATTCAAGTGGCCCATCCGTTTATATGGCTTCTTTAAAAGTTTGGGAACATCAACAAAATGTGTAGGTCAAATCCAGCTTGGACCTCCCATGCACCAGGATGTAAAATATGGTACTATGCACATTTGGTTATTAAAAAAGTTATGTAACGAGGTCAGATCAAGTACTAATCTCACTTGAGATTGGATTCCTGCCATACAGATCATCTGATTTTGTAGACAGCAATAAAAATATTATGGACCAGTGAACTGACCTATAAGCAGATCTGTCAGTCGAATAGGCAAAACAAGTCTGGAAATCCCTTCTATGACTTACATGTATTTTACCCTAAATATTGGTTGATTTCAAAAGCTACAAACCATCAGTAAGCAGCATGTGACTGAGATGTTTGTATGGCTTACATTGTACATCAAGATGTACTGTTGGCAGGCTGTGTAGAGATTGAGGTTATTATACAGAAAGTTGTGTAATGCGGCTAGGAATTTTTATAAGTCCCCTTTATTTTTTGAGTGTGAAAGGTGAGAAAAAATGAAATTGATGAGTAGTACATTATTCACAGCTTGTACAGACCACATTCATAGATACATATTTCTGTTTCAATAATTTAATATTCACATGTTCTGAAAACATTATCATTACCATGTGAAAGAGCATGTAGACATTAGTGACCTTGTGAAATTGGAGTGCTGTAGCTTAAAAAGCAACATTTTTGAAGTTACAGCCATTTGAAATTAGAGAGATTTGTAAGAGAAAAACAACAGAGGCCTTTCTAGCCTCACTTTCATGTTTTTCCTGCAGTTGAAATGCCTATAACTCAACAGCAATTCTCCACATTGCTCTAAACATCATGACAGTTACTAGTTTTAATGTGATCAGACTTTCATGTGGTAGTATTAGTTTCCCTCTACGTGTACATATTTATCTTCCAAATTACGCAAATTAGGAGGTGCTGTCTAATTACACAAACTTTACACGTAATAATTTGTTCATTATATGATGTTTACCAAATATATTTTTTTCACCTACAGCTCCCAGCTTTTGAGTTTTCAGTTCAAGAAACTGTCATGTGCATGTACTAAAAATATGTTTTGTGTGCTAAAAGCTGATTGGTTATTACTCCAACGTCCCTATTTTAATTGGCTCACATGCTTACAAAGTCTTTAAAGTGTCTAACGAACTGATGAACCAGTTTGTGATCTGTGTAATGTGGTCTCATTTTTGCATTTGTTTTGGCTTGTAAAAACGTATTTTGTACTCAAAAATGCTAAATGAAGGAGGGCATAAGTGAGTATTGATTGCATTCTAAATTCTCCTTCAAATTCTTTGTTTTATAAGGGAGAATTTAGAATGTAATCAGGAATCGCTTACACTCTTGTGGCACGCACACCACCCTTCAAGTATTATCATGCATACAGTACTGTACTTCTTAAAAATTCCTACACCACACCCAAAGCATAATCGTACTTCAAAGGCACCAGTTGGACACCTGCAGTATAATCTGTTCACTAATAATGCATCACTCAGAACAGTGTTTCATCCATGCATTGAATAAATCTTAATGGCACAGGGTGATCCTCTCTAGAATAAGTGGGACAATTTCAAATGAATTGAGGAAAAGCTTAACATCAAAATTTGACCCCTTTTGATTTATGTAAATTTATTGTTATTAAATCACATTTAATAACCATAGTAAATGCCAACAAATCAGCTTATGCACTAAGTCTAAAAACAAGTTCGAACAAGTTTCTTTGTAACCACTTAAATGACACATATGGTTAAACAATGCATTGTATATTTGTAAGTATGTGGGCATTATACACATTATTTACATACAGGTCATGTGTGGTATGTAACAAAAGTAAGTCCAAATTATTAGACTGCTTGCAGCCCTTCCTTTGGTGAAAGATTGGAGTAAATCAGAGCTTAATATATAAGGCACTCACCCCTTGGTAATAAATGATTGCCCTTGAACTTGGTTTCAACCCTGATGCAACCAATCCTTTCACAGCCATTATTAATATCTGATTAAAGGAAAGGTATTCTATAGTTGGTAAAAAATTGAGACTGAATTAACTGAATTTGAACATTATTCTACAGTTGGTGGAAGACTTGAGAAAGAGCTTGCATACACCAAAGCTTCCCTAGGAGAAGAATTTGGAGCAACTCTGGAACTCTTGATACAAACTCCAAATATTGGAGGAACAAATATCTTAAATGCCGAAGCACTGTTACAACATCTGAAAGCTTTGAAGAAAGCTACCCAGGTCAAAGTTACTGTACATAATAAGTAAGTATCACTTCTTGAATACAATTTAGTCAATTGTTAAAGCTAATTATTTGATTTATAACTTATTTAAAAACTGATTGAAATATTTTTTGTAGTCATGATCCTAAAGGTTCGTTCATGCAAAACAGTTCATATTTAGACAGGCACAACACTCTTTCAGTTGAACTTTCTATTATATCTGAACAATGCTTTCCTACCTGAAATCAGCTGGAATGAAACATGAGTCGCAAGAATCCATTTTGAATCCACGGAGTCCACAGTATTATGTGGTCAGTGGCATAAATTAATATCAATCCTCGTTCCCAGGGGTCTTTACGCGCCTAATCCAAGATGGCGTCGAAAGAAAAAGGGATAGGGAATTTTCTTTTGTTTAATTAGTCTCCTATTTAATTTAAATTAGTCAAAGCTTTTCTCTTTTCTTATTTTCTTCTGACAACGTTTATTGAAATCGGTATATCTGCTGTCAAGCAGTACTGATCAAAATATTATTTTTCACTCTCCATTCTGACGACTCCACCATTCTCAATCCCTCGATAAAACGAAATGGTTAAAAAGTTCGAAATTTCGTAGCAGAAGACCTGGAAAAAATTGAATTGTTCAGAAGAATCGATTATTACAAGCCAACCTCAGAACACAATAGACTCCCTTGATCTCAGCTTTCCTATTTTTTTCCATTTCCCTCCGACAACGTGAATCAGCCAGTTGAATAGGTATATTTTCTGGCGCTATTTTTCTCATTCACGGGCCAAAACTCGCGGTTTCCTGGTCAACTTAATTTCGGACATTTTAATATCGGTTGTCTGACTTTTTCTTGTAAAAAAAAGCGATAACTTTTAACAACGATTTTTGCGTAAAAAGTCAACATAGTGTAATATGTAGCGCAACAGAGATTGCGTTAAAAATCGTCCAGCGGCAAGATGTAAGTTTTTGATTACATTGTAACTCCAAAAACCTCACCCTCGCTGTTGACTTTTCGCGCAACGTCCAGTCGTCCTAGAAACCTGTTTGCTATCCCATGGAAACGAGGCTACGTCGACAATCAAAATGGCAGACAACGTCGTTTCGGTAGTGAGCAAGAAGTGCGTATGGATGATAAGCAATGAAAGACACAAAGTAATTAATTGTTAGAAGGAAAGACTAATTCCCCATCAATTAACTGGTGATAAACATCTCTTTTCTCTCTGTGAATCCAACTCCTTGTCCAAATAATTCTTTCTCGATTCCTTGGCTGATCGTTTTACACAATTATATGCCTTCGACAAAGGCCACACTCGTCCGCATTTTTTTAACGAGGATATCGGATTAGGAGCGATAGCTAGATAATACAAATGCTACGTTAAAAGTCGTCGTGTGTAACATAACGTTTGCCGCACAATGTACGTTGACCTAATAAAGTTGTCTCGTGTAACCTGCATTAAAAATAGTCGCCTATAACATCACCTTGGCTTTAGTACTAAGTTTTGCCTGTTGGATATTTTTAAAAGACACTGAAAGACATAACTAGGAAAGTTTTCAATATATATTGATAAAACGTTTTTTTTCATATCGCCGACAGTATTTTACAAGGATTTCTACGTACCACTTAGAAATGTCGTATCTTAAGACACTATATTAAAATACGATAATTTTACATGTGTCTTACAGTCTTATCGAGCAATAAAATTGATTCCGTAATATCGTACTTATCAGTAAAATAAACAATAATAATGATAGCCGGACGGCTTAGAGATATGGGGATTTATCTTCTCGTGTCCAACTTACGGCGTACCGAAGATAAATTCTCTAGATTATTCTCTATATATAACGTTTTGCTTTCCCAAATAATTGTTATTCAGTGTTATCCATTATTTCAAAGCTAAAACTGTAAAAGTTCGCTTGAAAAAGACCAACCATTTTGAATAATCTCGTACCCAGACCCACGTACCTTTGGTCAGCACCAAGATTCGTTACGTATGCGCAGTAAGAACATAGGGACTGGGTATGAGATGTTCCTTACGCATGCGTAGAAAAAATAGCGCCATGGCATATCCCCCGTATACTGCCAATGTAGGCATGGTCATTCTACTGACTGTTGTCGTGTTACGTTGTAGGGAATGGACTCTCAAGGATCTCTGCTTTTCGCCAAACCTCCCTGATATTGACAACAAATTTGTGAGGCCGGTAAGCGTTACATACTATATTTTCTCGACTGAGCGCCCAGGGCGCTTATTTCAAATTTGACGTTCAAGGGGCATTCGAGGGCGGGCACTTACTTAAAAAAACATTTTCTTTCTCACTTTTAATTTTAAAATCACTGAGTCAAAGTAACCATAAACAATAAAGTTTTCAGTTTTACAGTCTGCGGCTTTATTTGAAAGAGTCACTTGTCAATAAACCTGGAGTAATGCCACCTGATGTTAATTAACACGCAAATTTGATATTGGAGTGTTTTAGGGGCAGGGAGGGGGGCGCTTATTTTAAATTTCGTATTCTGGGGGTGGGGCATTTAATCAAGTGGGTGCGGAAACAGTTGTCAATTTCAAAATGTTTCATTGTTTGAGCACAAGCGAAACACTTGTTGCGGAAGCAAAAATTGTTTCCGAGAAAAATGTTTCTGAAAAAATGTTTGCTTCCGAGAAGAAAATTTTGCATGTTTTCCCGTTTCTTCGCCGAAGCAACTCGACTGCTAGGTCCCAGGGCTGGGCTACATATGGTGCGCATGCGCAAACTCCAGCATGAATAAAGTTTCTTGGTTTACTCAGCCAGGCATCAAACCATTTGTCTTGCTTTCCTCTCGTTTGCTCACCCAAGAAACATTATCAGCAGTAATGTTTCCAGCTCGTGTGCGCAGGACTTCATGAACGTATTTTTTTCTTCGAAATCAGCTGGATTTGTTGTTGTTGTTGTTTGTACATTCTATGTTTATGTGATTCCTTGTTTTGTTTGTTTGCAATTAGTTTAGCCTGAAAACGTATTTTCATAAAATAACAGAAAACATTAAAAACGGTTTCCTGTAAAACCATAACATCACAAACTTGTTAAACCAGTATTGAACATAGTATTATGGAGGGTATCAGGGCTCCACTTGAGGACAATTCCCACTAATTTACCCCCGCTAACTTGAACTCACCGTTCAGCCGTACTGTGATGAACTGCAATGCCAGATTAAGTTATATGAATCAAGGTAAAGTAAATACACGTTAGCTAGTGATACTGTAGGTGTATTTATATATTGGCAAAGTGATATCCACATTCCTGCCCTTCAATCCTCTTGAATGATCACGTAGTGTCTTTTCACAGTTCCGGTAATTTTCTGAAATTTCGACCCACATTCAATAACTTGAACTCCCGATAACTCAAACTGTTTTTCGTTTGCCCTGAGGGATCAGGCTATCGGGATTCTACTGGATATATATTTCTAGTCAATCCGTACTCACCAATGTACCCTGCACTGTAACTAACCTGTCGCATGTTTGTTGTAGCTTTTAAATCATCTGATTCCGTGTGCCATTATTACACCGCTGGACTGCTTTTGGGAGGGTGCAAAGATTCATGGGCCTGAGCAAAATATCACTTTACTGTAAGTACTGAGTGTAAGTTCTGGCTTGTTTAAGTTCGAAATGTAAAGGAAATAATCGCTTTCCCCATAGACTGTAATACAGTCCCTTTCATATCGCGAAAATCAGTCGAGAAACAGAGCTACGTACGAGCGCGTGAATGACAACAGCGAGCGGTCACGCTGCCAGGGAAATTGGGGTTTGTATGGCCGCGTATGGCCGCGTACTCTCCCCAAACCCTGATTTATTTTCACGATAGGAAAGGGACTGTTTTTTGGTCTATTTTTCCACCGAATCGAAATGTTTTCGAAAGCATTCTATTGTTTTATGTGAGATAAAAAGAAGGATTTGAGTTCACTTCCTTGCTACATGTTGAATACTTTTGGTTCAAGTTCCAGCTCAGCAGAAATCAGTACTGCGCATAGTCGACGCATCTTCACCGCGTACCAATGCTACCATATTTAATTGCATGCCTATAGCATTAATTACTGCTGTTTTCCATATAAATGTAAGGTCTCGCAAACAGTTTTCGATGGCTTGATCGCACACTGTTTGCGACATCATGATGACAGAGTTAATGAATACATGTACCTTTTACGTTATATCGCCAACTGATCGCCGAAACTTGCAAACAAATACGAAAAAGATGGAACCAGTTCTATCCTTTACGTACTGTATGCGAATTATTCCGTTTATATGGAATATTACCTTTGCTCATGAGCAGATGTTATTGTTAACGCAGAACATTTAGTTTGTTGACTTCATCAATGCAGCAAAGTATCCAGGGCCATAATAATTACGTATCAAGCTTATAATTAAAATCACCACTTAATATATACAGGCCTATTATAAAGAAGAATATAAAGTGGACGTCGTTAAATCCTATTACTCTCCTGGAGAAGTTCAAGAATGTGTTACCTCAAAGAGAGATCGACAAGATGATCATGATGTTCAAGGAGGTAAATTTTCTTTTACTACAGATGTTAAATTCCCTGATTTTTGCCTCCGAGAGTCTAACCCGCCCCCAAGCGAAGGGAAAGGGCCCTGGGAACGAAGTTGGATTGAAGGGTATGTTTTGTCGAGGTGGGGGTAGGGGTGGGGTTGGGGCGGGGATGGGGTGGGGGTGGGGTAGTGATGGTGAGGTACTTGACAAATAAACACCGAATGATTTCCCCATATGTATTGATCGGTATTTTCAGGAGAATAAACTGTGCCATTGGAAGTGAAATATTGAACTCTTGTGAATTTGTCAAGGTTTTACATATGCAACAAAATACAAAGAACGAGGTTAGTCAGTCATTATTGCCTCGATCATACAAGAATCTCTAATTTTGAGCTGCTATATCTTAAACGCCTATAGACCCATTCGAAAAATGGCGTCCAATTTAATTAACTATTGTTTAGTACTGACTAGCCTCGCTTACACGGTCAAAAGCTTTTGTGTGTACTGACTAGCCTCGTGTTCACGTTACCAGAACAATAGCTTTTTAAATTGGACGCCATTTTTCGAATGGGTCTATATCATCCAAACTTTTCAATTTGAAACGGTAGGGTGGACAGTTTTTAGAGGAAATATTTGCTTCGGTCTATAGAATGACAAATATTTTGATTTGTGAATGCAGTGCAGTCCCACCTTGGTACCGATTTATTGTAACTTGGATAATTAGCAGTTGCTTACATTGTGACTTTTTGTGACTCCCTTTTATGGTGTTTATATAAACACTTATCAAAAAGGATTCTATCGAATGGCGAGTAAGGGTACTTTATTCGAGGAAGGGTACTTTATGATCAAAACCATTATTCCTTAAGAATTATTTTTAATTACTAATTGTGACTGAGTTTCAGTTGTATTGAGTGGACTTATGTTGTCGTATTTCTCTGCCAGGCTGGAATATCCACGGGTTATATTAACAAGCCTTGCCTCAATCCCCACGATCCTGATTGCCCTGTCACAGCTCCAAACTTTAAGTCAAAAGAGGTGAGTTAGCAACTCAAGAACATGTCCGCTGTAGGTTTTTATCGCTTACGAAGATAAACTATTCAGTGGGGATATTGCAGGTAACTCATCAGAGACAAAAACTGATAACATGTTGAAGAGAGCGTACTAAAATGACCAACTGTGCAAAGTTTTGAGCAGATGTTTTTGATACCCACAAAGTTACGAGCTAACAAAGTTAGTAAGACGTTTGTTAGCTTGTATTTTGGTTTTTGCATTTGTTGATTACCTGCGAGATCCCCATTATATTGACGCTTTTGACGTGGAGTTAAGTCTTAGTGATGTACGTTCTTTGTTTGTTCGTTTCTCTTCATTAGTTTGCACTAGTTGTAGGTTCTTTAGAAGGTATTGTAGTAACACCGAACACCAACCTTCCTAATGAGTGTGTTGCATTGTGTTGTATTTATAGTTCAATCGGTTTGGGATATTCCTGTGGAATTCTTATCGTTGTTTGTGGTTTTACAGAGGCCAGATATTGGAGCAGTGCTGACAGGCGGTTGCCATGGTTTCGCTACAAAGTATATGGAATGGCCAGAAGAGCTTATTGTTGGTGGAGTCACGAAGAATAGATCTGGGACAATTAGGAGGTACAGCTATTCGACTCAGTACAAATATATCTGCCAGTCACTATCGTTCCATGTCTTGGACTGAGGTCCTTTAGAAAACCAGTGCGTTCAATGAGATCCGCCAATTTGATCGAACGAAACATTTCTAGTTGTTTTGGGTTACCATTTGCAAGTGTGTTCATTAGAATTTTGGGTCAGTTATGATTGATCCACTGACACATACTCCAAAATTAAATCAGCTAGTACTTGTACTGAAGTTTGCTTGTAAATATTCTCAGTTGCTGTATAACCCAAGTCATTGGAAATCCATGTATATCTGCATGACATTAAATTTTGTCACCTACAGAAAGATAAGCAAAACATTATTTAATTCAGACTTTTGTAAGGTCAGAAGAATTTATGCAAGGAAAGTCAAATTTGACAGAAGCAAAGCGTAAAGCAACTCCGTTGTCAGGATTCCAGTGATCAAGAGGATCTAGAAAAAATGGCCAGAATGTAACAGGTCACGCGACCCGCGTATTACTCTCTCCGACTCGTCATCCCCTGTAGATCGGTTCTAACGGTTAATATCGCTTGATGTTTCAGTGCCGCTGCCTTGCAGAGTGTTATCATTTTATTGAGTGCACAAAACATGCAGGAATACTACCAAGATGATAGTGGAAGGGACAGGACCATAGAGAATACCAAGAAAATCCTTGCGGAGTGGCAAAGAGAATACACTAAGGTTAGATGCTAAAAAGTACTCATTTAATTATCATTATTTCTAATTATCAAATCGATACTAAAAATGTCGTTCTCAAGCTCGCGGTTTTAGCGTTTGGAATTGTTGACATGGACCCTATTCAGAATGAATGTTAGGTACATGGAGTGTGGCATACCTGATATTTGGCTTTATTGCGAACTCACTGCGTTTATTCTTTGCAAATATCAAGAAACGTTTGTGCTTCTGGAATAGTCGGTTTAAAAAATGTTATCTGTTTAGACTATCAGTATTCATAGTGATGCGAGTTAAGTAAGCTAGGCCTTAATTTAGCTTAACGGTGCGTACTTTGAACCAGGTGATGAACTCCATGTCCAGTAACGAGAAAGAGGAGTATAGTATCCTGGCTTTCACGTCAACGTCCTTTAATGACCTCCTAAAGGACTTCTCCAAGTCAAGCACCTTTCGCCTTGCTATTGGATACGTGCTCATGGTAAGAGAATAAAAGTGGTGGAGAATCCCAGTACTTGATTAATGCAAAGCCATTTACGTGTCGTATTAATGTGTTGTGTTGAATATCTTACAATCCTACATATAAATCAATTCTAATAATTGTCTCTAGAGTTTTCACCTGGCACCTCTTTAATTTCTATATCGTTATTCTTTTGGGTTTTTTCGTAGATGTTATGCTTTATATATTATTATTATCAATACTGCTATATTTATTATTAATATTAATGATTTAGATTTCATACTTAAATATATATTAGTTCTTATTTTTTTGTACTATGTAATACTTTTATTGCCCCACTCAGCTCGATTAGCTTTTTAGTTATTTCTGAGTGACTTTTACCTGTACTTGTTTCTTTTGTCATATGAATTGTAAATACTTCGTACGTTTTTATGGTAATAAAGTTATTGTTGTTGCCTAACGTTGCACGAAAATGAAAACACCAGATCAGTACCATTCAGTAAACTATTTTTGGATAGATTTGTTGACCTACATTAAACCTGTACAATTTTAACATGAATCGTTATCTTAGTCACACACTTGCCATTGTCTACTTCAGGTCATATACTCCTGCCTGACCTTGAAGCGTTGGAATGACGCGGTCCAATCCCATGGTGGTCTGGGAATAGCAGGCGTGCTTCTCGTCACTCTTGCTGTAGTGTCAGGTCTAGGGTTCTGTTCCTTTTGTGACATCCCCTTTAATGCTGCGTCCACACAGGTAAAATAACTTAACTGTACTGTTGTCACGTAGTTTTCAAAATCTTTTTTATCATCCAACATGAAAACTTCTACCGCACCCAATTCGTCATTTTCAATACTTCTTTTGTAACGTTAAAGTGATAGCATTGTGTTGTTCTATAGAGCGGATTTCAATTGAGTGTCGGAAGTGTTTTGGTTTAGCTCTCCTATTGGCTGAGAAAGTAAACCAGCCAATCAGATTCCAAAATAAAACCAAACGCAAATTGGTTTTGCTTTGGTTTGTCATTGGCTCACAGGGAAGCCATTTATGCGTTACTTGAGATTACTCGCTCCTTTGATTGGCTGACTGTGGGTAATTTGCGTTTGGTTTTACTACACTCAACTGAAATCCGCTCTAATAAGGCTGTGGTTTGAATACTTTCCAGGTCCTGCCGTTTCTGATGCTTGGTCTCGGAGTGGATGACATGTTTCTTATCGCCCACACATACGCATCCATGTATGAAGTGGATCCTTCGGTGAGTGCAGGGCATCCTCAATTTCTTGATCTTTCAAGAGAAAATAATCCTACGACTGCTCCTGCCAGTTGGTTATCTTATTTTGACCATGACTCTGTTAAGAAGTTTTAGAATCAAATGTGGTAACGCAGTATTTTAGTCGATCGACAAACACAGCAGTTTTCAGTTTTTCCAAATCTCGCCGTTCAATTGGGTGGGGATGGGCGGAACAAAATTTGAGATGAGGAACCGGCGGCCGGGGAGGTGGTGGGGAATGGCGAGATTACAGTTGTAGGCAAGATTAAGCGGGAAATGTAAATTTGGGATGTTCAGAAGTGGTGAGATCAGGCAAGATTACGTGAGATTCAATGAGGTATTGATGCAAGATTTAGCAAGATTTAGACCAATGAGATTTGGATCTTTTGAAGTCGAACCCCCTACTACGCATGGCTAACTAGTCCCTATTGCTAATCAATGCCGTAATTGATCATTAGGTCCAGGTCGCCTACTCTCTCAGCAGTACTGGCGTCAGTGTTCTGTTGACTTCGTTCAACAACATGTTTGCTTTCTTCATGGCAGCCATGATACCCATCCCTGCCTTAAGGGCATTCTCCATCCAGGTACCGTAATTTCTGTTACCGTGATGATGAGACAGTCACTTGTTATTGCTTGCTGTTAATGTTTTCTTCTAGTGCTGGTCTAAGGGTTGAGCGAAAAGACGTCTCGCTTGAAAAACAAGGAGTAGAGAGACTGTTATTTCTTCCTGTTAATTCAGTGTCTCCGAGAAGGCACACTCCATTTGATTCATGTGCATGCATTGTTACATTGTAAATATCTGAAGCCAGGGCTCTTGAACGCTCTCATTCTTTTCCTGGTTAGGCTGCTGTGATAGTCGTGTTCAACTATTTAGCGGTGATCATCGTGTTCCCTGCGATGATAGCGATTGACGTCAAGAGAAAACAAGACCAACGATACGACTTGTTGTGCTGCTGTCAAAGGTAAGCTGTGCGTAATCTGGACTTCTTCCATAGAATGGAAATATTATTTCGATACATTTTCTAGAATATTTCCATGATATTTCTATAACATGGATAAAGATTATAATAAGATTATAATAATATATAATGGCAATTTACTGACGTTTTTCCTAGACATTTCCGTACTGATGGAAGAGGTATATTTTTTTTCAGTGTACCAGTGAGATATTGATGTTTTTTTTGTTATCTTACTCTATATCGGTCGGTTCCTGGAACACATACTTCTCCAAAGCTCGTTCCCATGGTTCCCTCCTAGGTTATAATATGAGGATTTTCTTGTTGATATTCCGGACAAAAATGTAAACATAGTTGCCAATTTCATTCACATCAAAATGTTTTTCTCATGCACAAAAACACTGCTTTGGTTAAAAAACGTGGTGTTTCTGTACGCCTAATAAGGTTCTTTTCACTTGTGCTTGTATGCATCCTTCAAAATAAAATCGCTGAAAAATACTCATGAACAAATTCAATGATATTGTTTTGTGATAAGGAGAGCTACATGTAAACCCTGTCGGGTTTCGGGCCATAGAGGCCACGTTGAATAGAAGGATACCGTATACCTGTTGTCCTCATAAACAAACTGGTGATGGTGTTCTTTCCCCAGTAGATATCATGTTATTAATTTGCCTTTATTTTCCAGAACTGTACCCAGGAGGATATCAATAACACCAGACTCGTCTACAGACACTGGTATGATCCTACGTAGGTACCACAATTCTTGCAGTTCATTGTCTTCCATGAGCGCAGCCGCCGTCCAAGCTCCTGGGTTAGGTGCCGTGGTAACAGCTAATGGTACCATCTCTCTTCCTGGTACTGTAACAGTGCGGGCATCAGCCATTGCAGAACTCGGCACTTGCACTACAACAGTGTACAATACCATGGTACCACTGTCTGTTGCTGGCCTGAGTAGTGATGTGGACGACAGGGGCACTATTGCGGCAGGGGCTAATTTGGAGGGACGCTCAAAGTTGAGTGCTGCAAATTTTCATATGATTGGAAAGACCACTTGCTACAATGCTAGTGGAAGAGATCCTGGAGATACTGTTCCGAATAGGGACTTAGGGATTTCACGGCAAACAACTGGAACTGTAACGTCAATCGACCGAGGTAGAAAGCACATGTCGAAGCACCAATCCACTAGCAGTGTTGTGATTTGTGGTGGCGGCAATGTGCGAACGGACGATTGTAGAAATGCCATAGATATCAATAAACACTCGAGGGAGACGAACGGACACTCACAGACAGGTTCACGGTTAAGTGGAAGCCCAGCAGCATCGGCACATTTGTCGTCAAGAAATACTAACGCGTTCATGGAGGAGACGAACTCAAACAAATGGGAAAAACTGAAAGAGAAACTCTCAATGACATACTTCGCAAAATACTGCTATGGTCCGTGGCTTCAGAAGAACTCTACAAAGGTTGGTGTTGTTTATTTTCTTTAAGTCAGATGTTCATTTATTGATAATGGCATGGCAAATGAATTTAATTATAAAATATACTTAGCCTTCTTTTGTGCATTGAATTGACACGGTCACCAGGTCTTTCTCATTGGAATTTTCTGGGTTTTGATTTTAACCCAAGAATGATGAATACCATGACAAAATAGTTGCATCATTTATGCGTCAGTAGAGTAACTAGTATTTATCATAGTGCGAAGTACTTCTTTTGAAACCTCCAATATGTTAATGTTGTTATTAGTTTGACCGCATCACTTGGATTAAAGGCGCTGTGTCATGGTTGTGCGCATGTCCAGAATCAGTTGTTAATTGGCTTCAAACAGTCAACATCCACTCCCTTAATGCTTGATTGAAAGGTTATGCAATATTTTCCTTGAAAACTAGATCATATCTACGCACAATTTGCTAATGTTTTTCATCCATCCCACATGTGTGCTAGGGTCATCAGTTTATATAAAAATCACTGAAAATAGTTCTGTTCCGGCTCGGAAGATAAAGGCGTGTCCCTCGCCGTGACACAGCTCCTTTAAGCCCATTGTTCTTCAGTAACATTAGGAACAGATACCTCAACGGCTTCAATCATGTGTTACCTTTAGTAACATCAGATAAAGAAGTGTGACCTACTAATGCTAGTGTCACCATTTGTGTCCCAGATCTTTGTCTTATTCCTGTTCGCTGCGCTGTTCGGCGCTGGTGCCTATGGCTGTATGTTGGTCCATGATGGTCTGGATCTCACCGATGTCGTTCCAAGAAACAGCACGGAGCACAAGTTTGTGATGGCGCAGTCCAAGTACTTCTCGTTTTACACGATGTACGCTATCACCAAGAAAGACTACGACTACCCCAATGGACAGAAGTTGTTGTACAAATATCACGAGGCGTTCAAGCGGGTATGTTGATGTAATAGGAGATGCTCGTGTTATTTTGACCAAGCATTGGGAAGGGTGCTTCACAAACCTATCACCTAGTATCCATAGAGCAACTTTAATGCCTTGGTCGCCTACTTTCAAAATTAATGAAACTCCTAATTCATACAGATGTTTGATTGTGGTTTGAATCTTTTTTTTTTCAGGTAACCAATGTTGTTAAGACACCAGAATTGGAAGTCCAGCCATTCTGGTTATTGTACTTCCGTGACTGGCTGAAAGGTTTGTCTTCATTTTCATCATGGCCTTCGAGCATTGAATGGCATTGTCGGGCAAGATATTCAAGGAATAATTTTTTTGTGTGTGTTTATATAACGTTATGTAAACACAAAAGAGTTGTGGGAACACGAGCCTCTTGGCTGCTTTGAGTGTTTACCGCAACACGTTATATGTGAACACAGAAACTATTTTCTATTCCTTTAATGAAATAGAAATGACAAATGTTTAAGAAAATCTCAATTTCGCACCTTTGAAATCGTGCCAGTGATTACATAGCTTCATGCAAACACGGGTAACAACCAATCAGAACGCGCGTACTATTGAATATATTTAATAACACGGGTAACAACCAATTAGAGCGCACGTACTATTGAATCGATTTAATAAAACGGGTAACAACCTATCAGAGCACACGTACTATTGAATCTATTTTATCAAACCTCATGCAAACACGAGTAACGGCCAATCAGAGCGCGCGTACTATTGAATGTATTTTACAAAACAGCTTGGAGACTGTGTTCTGTGTACGTATAGGTAATGTCGTAAAAGTCTCACAGTGATGGTCTCTACACATGATTTGTTTGATGCTATATAACTCTAGTGAAGTTTCTCAAGCTACGATATGCACGAAATGGTCCAGTACTGTTGAACCAATCCGATCACACGTTCTTATAAGGTTCCCCTGTGGCTAGTAGTAACAGTAATTTGAAGAATAAATGTGTAAAAAAAAAGTTATAAGAAAACTATAAGAAAATGACTGAGCAGAGAGGATTTTATGTGAACTCGACCACTATCCGAAGCAATCTCGTACCCAGACCCCATTTGGTTTTGCGCAGTAAGAAACAAATGGGGTCTGGGTACGAGATTGTATCCGAAGTCATCAAAACTATTGCGCAGTACACTTTCAAAAAAATCCTATTCGCTTGCATTGCAAATGAAATAGTTTTCAGGACATCATTTTGAGACCATAAGTGTTTTGTACTCGGGTATCGCTTTAAGTACTAATATTATTTGTGTGCACAAAGTAATGCCATTGTGTGTCTGTGTATCCCCAATAGATATGCAGAAAGCTTTCGATGCCGACTGGACAAGTGGTTGTATCACATACTCCGGATGGAGAGACAACGCAAGTGACAGTGGAATTATGGGCTACAAGATGTTGGCCCAGACAGGAATCAAAGACAATCCAATTAACAAATCCCAGGTCCGCTCTGTTCGTCTTGTGGATAAGTCGGGCATTATTCGACCACAGACGTTCTATAACTATCTCACTGTGTGGAGCAACATGGACACGATGGGTTATACCGCGTCAGAGGTATGACCTATAGGAATAGAGCCCTCAAAGTAACATATGAAACGACTTTTTATGTGTATGTATGGTCAAACATTTTGATCATATCGATTGTGCATCAAGTGAATAGTTTAATAGTAGAATATATCTCGATTTGAGTGTTGCATCTATGAGTTATAGTTTATATTTGTAATATCTTCAAGCCGGTGACGTAAAGTTATTTATTATACAAAAACATGCTGGTAGAGAAAAATGACCTTTTGTCAACATCTATGTCATATTGGAGCCGCCACATTTTGAAATATAAATTAGTCGCACTGGTGACATGCTGGTGACAGTTGGTGACAGAAGACGCGTAAAAATAAGCATTAGTAAAAGCCAAGTTGTCGATTCTATCAATTGAATTCGCTGGGGATCGGAAGAAGGTTTTGGTCGCTGTTACGCAGACGGATTTGAACTAGGGTTCAGTTCGGATGCGACGCAGGCCTGTCGTCAGAAGATCATTGCGCCTCTTTACAAACCGTGTGACGTCACGCGGTACAATTCATACATTCCAAGTAATTGTGTAAACATGTTGCGACATACATACATACTCTTTATTTAATCACGGAATCCCAATATAAAAGATGCTCTTCCAGAGAGCCGTGAGCAAATCATTTCAGTAAAATTACAATCATAAAACTACTATTATATAACTATTATAACTAACCTAAAATAGTCATAGTTAATGAATTGATAAAAAATCTATAAAGTTACAACCTATTAACAACTGGTTAGTTGTTCCATATAATAGCCCCATGTTGGGTCTAGGTATGAATAGACTAATGTCAGAACGGCGCAGGCTATAGGCGTGTATATCGCTAGTTTTAGTAAAAGTTGAGAAATATATTGGGGGACCACGCCATCAATGGTTTTAACTCATTCGGGTCTTCTTAAAAAACGGGTTGTTTTGGATTTAATTTTGTTATATGATACATATTCACAATAATATGGAAAGCTATATGTCGTTATGAAGCCTGGTGAATAGACTTTCAAAATTGGGCTTCAATTTTCGAATGAGACATAATTTGATTACCATATGTTCACATAAATTAGCATAAATTATTAAGAAATTACTACAACATTTGACAAAAACTGAACTGGATTCCACAAAATGTGTAGTATAATAAAAAGTTGGAAGCAAAAAGTTACATTGATGTATTGGCAACATGTCTAGCACATCTGGCTGAAGTAGGACGAAAGAAATTGAAACAATTATATTTACGGTCACGTGCATACTGCCTGAAAATGTCCTACATGTAATATAGGAAAATTCGGAAAATAATAGAATAAATAATAAATATTCACCAAAAAAGGAATACCACATTGAACTCTTTTACTTTACTCTCATAGCACAACAGATTGACCAAATTTAAGTGATTTCTAGTTGTAAACAAAGGCCAACATATAATTTGCATAATTATAAAAAATGTATAAAGGTCAGTTATTATTAGTAAGTAAACTACCTAAGTAAAATAATATTTTTAGATTTAAAAACTCAAAAGGCAAAGTATCAACTCTCAAAAGTATACATAACATAATATATAACGCATAGTTTCATTTACACTAAAGCAGAAGTCTTAGCAATGCCAAAACAATGATTATGCATAAAATGCTTGCCCTGTCCAAGAAAACAATTCTATCCCCCAGATATGTTCTCAATGATATGTCGAGACATGTTCTTGAGCCAATAAGAAAGGTTTCAAACAGGTCTAACATGATTTCAATGCCTTTCGAGCCACTAAACAAGTCTAAATCGTAGCCATGAATTCTCACCTGTGAGAAGTCTTCGCCGAAATTACGTAGCTGACGACCAATTTACAACTCCAAAACACTCTATATACCTCCAAAACTGCCATCCAGTTCATCACACTGCTTTCCTGGTCGAGTTAGGCCAAAACTGCAGCCAAATCCTACGTTTTAGAAGCTGTCGGATCTCCTCGCGTCTCGACCGCCATACTCAGAATGTCAGATTTTTGAAACCCAAAATACAATGAAACTAAAATTAACCAATCAGAAGTTTGGTTAGATCGAATTCGATAAAACGTACTGTGTGATTGGCTTAGGATATAGTCACGCCGTTCAGCGAGTTACAAAGCAATTGGATGTAACGCTACGACGCTAGAATTTTTTTTCCTATAGGTCTTGTACGACCTATTTTTTGTTGCGTGGACCCAAATGAGCTAGCTGATGGTGGTGTCTTTCTGTCAGGTCTTTCCAGCTAAGGTTGTATCTTTGGATTTGATGTCGTAATAAGTAATGATTCTGGCCGCCTATTTTGAAGTTTTTAATTTTTTTGAGCGAGACCCTTACCCATAGAACCTCAAACAGAACTACAATAGTCTAGATAGGGGACTATTAGAGAATTGTAAATAGAAATAAGGGCATTTTTCGGCACAAATGGAAGGAGTGTTCTCAAAACACCAAGTCCCTTGGCAACGTTCTTAGAGATATTATTGATGAGTTTCCCACGTGAGAATCTCATAAACATGCAGACCAAAACATTTGTAGGACCTGATTCTTTCGATATGACAATTTGCGCTGATTTTGGGATTTTCAGGGAGGAGACCAAGCTGATGGCGTGTAACCAAAAACATGCTTTTTGTTTTTGTGGCCTTATTTGCATTAAGCCATGCATGCACTTTTGCCAGATCATTATTGATAGTTTGGGATAACCCGTCCGGGCTACTTAGAGGCATAGGTGACTATACAATCTGCAATACTTCTACACTACTTTCAACACGTTTTTCATCTCGTTTCATATGCACTTTAGTAAGCAACGAGTGTAGTAAGCAGTAGAGTTGGCAATGATGTGTGAGAAGTAGTCTAATGTATTACTGTGAGCCTTGGACACATGGTTTCAACATCGGTACAACATTTGTTGCATCATTGTTGAAAACATGGGTGTCAAACGTAGTATATACTTCATGGTAGTGTTTCGTTCCATATAGTCTCCCTGTATAATCATTTTCTCTACTGTTTTACAGTATTATGCAGGGAGACTATATGTAACGAAACACTACCATGAAGTATATACCCAAACGGTTTCCACATCGATTCAACAATGTTTGGTAAATAAGTTGCGAGAGACCTAGGAATGAGTACCAGACTGCTCGCGTCCACCCTGCCACAGGCTCGTATTCAACAAATGTTGAATAGACCCATTCCATAAATGGCGTCCAATTTAAATAGGTATTGTTTTCAGTAGCCTCGTGTTCACGTTGCCACGCAAAAGATGAATGCGAGGCTAAAGATTCCTAAACAATGGTTATTCAAATTGGACTCCATTTCTGCAATGCGTCTGTGAAGCGGTCAACCGGTTTCAACATGATTCCACATTTCCGAGAACAATAGAAGTTAAGTAAATGTTGGACAGATGTTGAATCAAAGTTTGAACGCATTTAAACTCTATTAAACATGCTTTCAATATCTTTCAACACATCAACAATGTTTTCAGGCCACCATCGGGTTTCAATTTTTTTTTGACCAATACTTAACGCTCAACCCTCGATGCCTTGCGATTACGAAGTATTCTCATTTTGGAAGGAATGCTTTGAGACCGCCGAGAGCACGTTTCAGGTCCTTGGTAGACTGGAACACGTCCATACCGTATGTTACTGACTACAACGCATGTTCTATTGTAGGTTAACATAAGACCTAAAGCAACAAACTGGTTCAACCTGAGAGACGTCACGGAAGCACAGAGCATGCGTAGTAAGTAGCCGCTGCCCGGTGTTTGACGTTTTGTAGGCTCAATCACGGTTTCTGGGGAAACTACCCCCACCCCTCCGATTGGTATATATGTGTAATTAATGATTAACCATTAAATTTAGGGTGAAACGAAAGGGGGTGGGGTGGGTGGGTGTTTCCCAGAAACCGTGATTGAGCCTAATTTTGTTACCTCATTTCTGTATATTAACCTAAGATGCCCTGGTGAGTTTTGGATGTTGATTGGATTGGACTGAAACTTTCCTTGGGATGTATAGTGTCTTGTGGCTTATCATTTATTGTATTACCTAATAAACCGACTTATGGAGATGTTGGAGACATTGATGTTTCCACACCTGTCAAAAAAAACGAACCAAGGTCCCCCCGGTAAAATACCGTCGCCAACTTGTCCCACAAGCTCGTCAGAAGGAGATGGAAACACAAACTTGAGATTTAAGAAATTCAGCGAAAGATAGGAAATCGATAAATCATTCAGAATGTTACCAAGACTACTGCCGAACTCAACGATTTTCACCATGGTTGTTTTGACTTTCTTCGGGTTCGAGTTTACGGCTTGTTGAACATAGCAACAGTAACTCAGTAAGAGGGGAGGAGCTATTTTACGGCTATGGAACACTTTTGATAAATCAGCAATGGACACAGTTGAGTAAAAGATGATATACTTGGTTTGTTTATGATGATGATGTCACTGGGAAGATTACCTTGTGGTATTTACTATTCGCAAATATCTAAATCAAGGCACTGCTGAAATTCTAATTCATGCTTTTATTGGTTCTAAACTTGACCATTGTAATTCTCTTTTATATGGTATCCCTACGTACTCAATAAGTAAATTACAGTCTGTCCAGAATGCGGCAGCTCGTATCGTAACGCTTACTAAGAAATACGACCATATTTCTCCTGTAATGATCCAGCTACATTGGCTACCCGTAGAGTTTCGTATTATTTTTAAGCTATTGTTATTAGTGTACAAAGCTCTTCACGGGATGGCGCCCTCCTATGTTACCGAACTATTGAGTTATCGCAAATATTCACGATCGCTGCGTTCCAGCAATAAAGAACTTTTGAGTCATAGTATCCCGACAAGCAAACTTAAATCATATGGTGATAGATCATTTTCTGTAGCTGCACCGAGACTGTGGAATGACTTACCACTGGAACTTAGGAAGTCGTCATCAATTTTACTTTTTAAAAAGAACCTCAAGACATACCTATTCAAAGTGGCATATGATATATAGTTTGTATATATGTGTATATATATTGATATTATTTTATCATATAATTTTTTTTTTTTAGCTTTTTATGTAATTTTTATATAGTCGTAATTGTAATTGTATAGCCTTTATGTATTTTTTTAACTTACTCTTGTAAAGCGCTTAGGACAATTAATGGATTCAACGCTATATAAATAGTTATTATTATTATTATTATTACTCTGGCTGTGTATTGAAACTAACACAGCCTTCAAGTGATACTGAATACCTTTGACGTTGCTTTCTGTTTGTCCTCAGTGGAAGCAGCCCAGCCGATAGAGTTTGCACAGTTACCTTTTTATCTGATCAACCTCAGGCAAACGGAAGACTTTGTGAAGACTATAAAGGTAAGTTATATTAAACAGCTACTCACCTCAACTGTTTGTGGAAAATGGCTCGATTCAATGACTTGTGCTGTGAACACTAATTAATACGATATGCATTCTCACTCCTTTGTCGCTTGAGGCTTCCTCTCTTCACTCACGAATCGACGTAGTAGCTCTGTCTACAAATCGTCGCTCGCTTCCTCGCTCGCTCAACCATCCACTCACCCACTCCCTCACCCACTCCCTCTCTCACCAACTCTCTCTCTCTCACCCACTTACTCACTCACTCACTCATTACTGCGTAAACATCCCGTTATACAAATAGAACAAAACCGTGTAACTAACATAACGCATTGCTGGTTCTTCTTACAGGAAGTACGCAAGATCTGTGACGAGTTCACCGAGGCAGGTCTACCGACCTATCCTTATGGCATACCGTTCACATTTTGGGAACAGTATATATGGCTGCGGCAACACCTATTGATTGCCATAATGATCATTTTGTCTGTCAGTTTCCTGGTCATGGCTGCTGTGCTTTGTAACGTCTGGGTGGCTATTATCATAGTAAGTACGCACTCAACCAATCACATATCAAACAACAAGTGTCGATTTAGAGGTCTGGGACCTAGAAACCGCCATTTTGAATGTCGTGGCAGCTCTTCCAAATATGGAATATGGAATTTTCCTAATATGGAAGAGGCCGCGGGAAGTTCAAAACGACACTTTTGCTTGCTATTTTATTGATATGACGAACCGAAGTAATTCGTGATTGGTTTACTTAGTAAATGCAATCATGGATTACTAACCAATCAAACTCGAAAGCAATCACCTATAATTACTTTTCGACACCTAATCGAAATCTCATTTTTAGCAATTTCTTTTCACGTGGTTACTCACCTCGTTTAGCCTTTGGGTTATTCTGTGTAATAAATCCGCACGCAAATTTTCGTATAATTTCATTTTATAAATTGTATAATTTTCTTATTGAGTGAAATAAATGTTGGTGGTAACCTGTGTTGGTGTGATTGACAGGTTATCACTCTGATCATGATTACGGTGCAAGTGTTTGGTTTCATGGGGCTCGCTGGCATCAAACTGAGTGCTGTGCCTGCTGTTACTCTCATCCTGTCAGTAGGTGTGGGTGTCGAGTTCACCGTTCATATGTGTATGGTAAGTTTTCTTATTTGTTTCGTTATTTATCTTGTTTTATTGTGTACGTATTTGTGTATCCGAAGTTAATAAATAAGTTCAGAAAGTCCGCGTCCAAGACAATGCTAATATTCCGCCAGTTTTCTGGCTATCTCGCTTGTAAAGGGACATTATCAATCGAATTGAACCTTTTTGAAAGTTTCTTTAAAACAAAACTACAAAATAACACCCTGAGATAGAACAGAAATACCATGTGAATGTTCTGATATGCTTTACAAACTACAAAATAACAACCTGAGATTGAAGAGAAATACCGTGTGAATGCCCTGATATGCTTTGAAACTTTTTCGACAGAGGATGGAAAAGATTAAAATGGATTACAATAGCTTATTTTAGAAAATTGTTTTCGGTTACAGTGAACCGATTTCAAGCTTCTTAACATTTCTCTTAAAAGCAGTATTTTTCATCCACTCGAATCTTTGCCATCCTTCATCAAAATCATCTCAATTTTTCTCTTGTATGACTCTGTTAATATGAGTTGTCTTTCGTCATGAGAAAGGTTATCATTTTTCGAGGTTGTCAGTGCCCCTAGGCCAGTTTTAGCGGCTGACTGAAGACACGAACATTAAGTGTACTATTGCTTTGTGCATCAAATCTTAATGCATAGCTGGTATTGCATAGCTGACATTGCGTAGGACGCAGTCCGTCACGTTCAAGATGCATGTACATGTGTTTTTGTATGGTAATATTCAAGTTGTTTTTGTAGAGTTGCATATTCTTCATTAATACTATTTGTGGTCTTCTCCTTTCACTGTTTGTCTACTCATTATCATTGTAGACTTATCCACAACTTTACCTTGTTTTCCCGCTTTGGTTTCGGCATTTCGTAATATAATGTACGTCATGTGTTACTACTGTTTCTGGTATGTACTGAAGACTCATTCAATCCTTCCAATTCTTATTGTTTCCAGGCTTTCCTGACAGCAACAGGAGATAGAAATCGACGAATGCAGAAGGCGGTGGAGCTCGTGTTCGCGCCCATTGTAGATGGAGCAATTTCTACTTTGCTTGGTGTGGCCATGCTAGCTGGATCTGAGTTCGACTTTATTGTGAGGTATTTGAAATTCACAGTAAAGTAAAATGTTCCGTGGAAATTGACTCAAAATATTGTCCCATCGAAACCGCTAAATGCGCTGAACATGAGCCATGTAAATGGTGTCAGAGACTCGAAGAAACTTGAATAAAAGCTGAATAGGGGCGAGAGAGAAGAAAAAGAAGGCCCGTTAAGAACCTCACTTCCATGCGCTGAGTTTCAATTCAAGAAAACACGTCAAACCGGTTGTGCTGGGCCATTGGTAAGCAAGCCAATGAAAATTAACGTTACAACTAGCACTCACGGTTACGCCTGGTAATGAGTAGATTATCCAATCAGGGACGAGGTTCAAATTCTGAACCTAATGCTCGCATGGAAGTGAGATTCTCAACGGATAACACCAGAGGCTCCTCTTTTTCTTCTCTCTTCTTTTTCTTCTCTCTTCTTCCTCTTCTTTCGCTCGCCTGTTCGCCATATATTTCTTCGCCGGAGTCTCTGAAACCCATGCAGGGTATACGAATGGTAACTTTGAGCATAGTTAATAGAGTGGAATGGTTATGAAACCCAGCGACCTTCTTTGTTATATGTCTTTGTTAGCTTTTTTCAACCGTGACCCTGCACAAAACACAATAGAAATTCCAATGTGTTAATCAATCAGCCAATAGAAACGTGTGAGTTCAGTCGTTCAGGGGACGCTAATGAACTATGACCCTGCACAATCTTTTGTCTTGCCCCCTTCCAACATAAATCGCAGCGCCTTTGTTAGCCCCTTTGAAGTTTGCCGGGTTTCATAACCATTCCACTCTATTAACTATGCTTTGAGGTATTTCCGTTTGAATGTTGCTGCCTTTTCTTGTAACGACTGTTGTCTACTTCTCCAACAAACCTATTTTTGCCAATGTTAATATTCTAGCAAATAACACATTAAGTTAATAAGAAACATTCAGAACTTATTGTTAATTCCTGGGTGTGTACAAGCGCAGAGACGAATCATTGGAGTTAGAGTCACTCGCTCACTCACTATTCAACATTCCTAACATTCCTGGTGTAGGCACGCCAGAGAGAGAGTGGGAAAGAGCTTATTTCTCTCTCAGAGTCGGAACCTAAACTTATAAGTTTTCGAAACTCGCTACGACCCACAAATCTGCCAATCTTTATTTCTTGAGTGACCCAGTAACTGGAAATCCACAGTAAGAAACCTGTATTTTGATTCTGGTTATCAGAAATTAACTTCTTCAGTATTTGGGGTATAGAATGGTCCCTCACAAAATCGCGAGTCTCGGCAAAATTCAAGCAAGTCTCGAAATCTCGGCGTTTCAAAAAAGAGTCTCGGATTTTGAAACAAGGGTCTCGGCGTCTCGGCGAGTCTCGGATTTGACCATTTTATACCCCAAGTATTAGCTTATAGGAAAATGAATTCGAAGTCGACGTACATTCCGGGAAGAGTCATACTAGATATCTGTTTTTACCTTCTTAACATTTTTTCACGATCTATCATATTGTAATCTGTTTTATGACAGCTCAGTATCAAGTTCAAAAATACACGCCAATGTAAATGTTCTTCATTGTACCTGAAGAAGGCTGGTGTGGCCAGCCGAAATATTGTACCACTAATTTCAAAATTCTACGTTGTATCGGTCTTTGCTTCTTCATAGTTACAGTTTAGAGCATTAGCTACAGCCTGGACAATAATACCATCACACCATATACCTTGTCTTAACATGTTATAGGGTTAGCAGGATTATGCCTAATTTCGGCATAACCTTTCTGGCATAATACTATATCTAAGGCATAATGCCGGCATAATGATGATATTTTGCAGCATAATAGTGTTATGTTCCATGGATTAAAATAGAAACTCTATCTAGAATCTAGACTCGTTTCCAGTACATCTTTACACAGTTGGAGGCCTGGTTACTTCATTATGCCAGGCTCCCAAGGCATGGCTGTTCCGTGCATCATGGCCGAATCAGATTCAGTTGGCCCAGCTGATGCTCAGCCAGAATCTGCTCCATCAGAGCAAGTGACAAAAATTGTGAAATTTAACCGGCATAATTTGGAGCATAATACAACCATCCGAGCATAATTTGGAGCATAATGCTCCGTTTCCAAGGGTGCCGCCCAAAAGCAAAATGCGCGATGTTACGAGCATAATCCGGCTAACCCTAATTAAGACTTGCCAAAGTCCATTCTAGGATTGTTTTGAAACGGATAGATAACAATCTGACCTTTGGGCTAAAATTCCACATAATTAACATTCCGGCGTGCAGCATGACGTAGGTGGCCCACAAGTGTCACGTACGACAAAAGCAAACTTTGCAAAATACTTTTACTGTGAAATATTTTAGTTCTGCCGAATGCGTGAACAATTTGCTTTCGCCGCGAGCATTTAGGTTTGCCGTTGAGTAATTTTATTTTCCCGTGGTCAACTTGATTTTGCCGTGACACTCGTCGCCTACGGTATGGCCACATGCGTGATGACGTAACGCTTTTGTGATCACCACCAAGCCTCGCTTTTGTGTTGAGAGGAAATGTTGTGCCAAAGTGAGGCTTGGTGGTGATCACGTGACATCATTATGCATAAGGCCTATTGCATGCAGCAATTATTCTCAATAAAAGTAAATTCCCGCGTTATAATACAACTTTGTCACACAGTGTATGTGAAAAGAAAGTGCACAGCTTATGTTTACCCCCACCGAGTGTCGTGAAATATATACATTACAAAAGCTTGTTTTAACACCAGGCCGGGAACGGAAAATCCAGGGGGAAGGAGGATGGTTAAAGAAAAAACAAATCGAAGGGAGGGGGGAGTGGAGGTTTGGATAGTTTCTGAAACTACAACATGCACTGCAGTCTGACTGGAAAATAAACAAAGTTAATCTTGTATCCACGAGTTCTTCATTGGGAGGCCATCTTAATTTCAAGAGTTATTAGATTTCGTCAGTGTGACGTTGATTTTCACTTTCAGGTATTTCTTCCATCTGCTTGCTGCTCTGATTGTGATTGGGAGCCTGAATGGGCTGCTCTTTCTGCCTATTCTACTATCGCTAGTCGGACCAGCACCCGAGGTGAGCTCTGCGTTTGCCAATACTGATCGCGATCATGTCTGATGTAGTTTCGAATGAGTACAAAGAAACGTATACACATTATTATATGACTAGGTAACTTCGGCTGCTATGATTGGTCAATTTGCGGTCCATAACTTCCTGTACGGACCGCAAAAGTGAAGCTGGTTTTTAATACATTTGAGCCATATAATAAACATCTTATTAAACTCGCTTGGTATGTCCGTACTGTCAGTTACGGACCTCGATTTTCCTCCCTTTTTGTGGCTCGCGCGCTTCATAATGCAATGAACAAACACGGTCCATAACCTGCCGTACAGACCGCCTCATTTAATAAGAGGTAGCGCGACACTTGATGCCACTCAACCCTCCACGATTTTAATTGGCGCCTAAAGCATTCAAATGCCAAAGCATGTACGACAGTGAGAATCGACGTCGAGTGAAAGTCGTTTGATTGATGGATGACAAAACTCTAGCTGAAGTGAGCCTGGTACGCGCCCTGAGAGGGAATTAGTCACGACTGGGAATATTTTGAATATAAGGGAAAGAAGGGATTATCTAGAACCCTTTTCTTTCAAAGTTGCTACGTTATTCATAATGTCGACCCGTGCTTGGAGTTCATGTTTGCCTGCAGTGTAGCTGTCGATAACTATAGGGAATAGGTGAGAGTATGTAAGGATTGGGCGGGGTTATAAATATTACGACAATGTCGAAAACTAACATTAACATGTGGTATAACCCCGCGTCACATGATGGTAAGCCAGACAATCCCCGTATTCAGTCGCGGTTTGTAGATTTGGATGAAGTGCATGCAAGCTTTCTTTATAATTTGTGTTTCATCTTTGATTGATATCACTTATTTCAAATCCGCAGGTCGAAGAGGTCAGACCACCCGGCACAGCCTCGTCAGCAGGCTCCCAACGTGAACTCCTCCCTAGTTCAAGCTGCAGGCGGGGGACTCCCCCAACGGACTCACAGCTTTGCATATTGGAAGCTACAGGGTATCATGAAAATAGACATGACGACTGCATGGGAGCCGAAAACTCTCAGCGGTCGAATAAAAAACATAGAAGCGACAGAAGGAGTCGTCGGTCTCGTTTTCATGATCCTTACAATGCGGGTACACCTCCGAGAATTGTGGACTCAGAATCTTCTAGTTCTACTGTTACCAGGGTAACCGCGACAGCTACAGTTACTGTTGAATTACATACGGAGCAATTCCCTACTGAAAGAACACTAAAGGGGCGAGTGCATGATAGCATGCAGCCCGGGAATAGAAGGGTACAACCGGCACGAGATTCGGGTCACAATGGTGGGGACTGTGAAGTGGTGGATTTGGAACTCGAGGGCCACAGTGAAGTGAGATAGGTAAGTAAGCCTATACTGAACCATTGGCAGTTGGGTGGTTTATCATTGACCGGGATTACTGTAGTCAACACAAATATATATAATAGGTCCGTAATAACGGGGGTCCGGAAGGTGAGAGTTGACTGTAACTGCACAGGAGCCCTTTACTGGGAGCATCCATGTGTTATACATTCGTGAGCCAGCGTGTTCCTAGCCCTTTACTAGGAGCATCCATGTGTTATCCATTCGTGAGCCAGCGTGTTCCCAGCCCTTTACTAGGAGCATCCATGTGTTATACATTCGTGAGCCAGCGTGTTCCCAGCCCTTTACTAGGAGCATCCATGTGTTATCCATTCGTGAGCCAGCGTGTTCCTAGCCCTTTACTAGGAGCATCCATGTGTTATACATTCGTGAGCCAGCGTGTTCCCAGCCCATTACTAGGAGCATCCATGTGATATACGTTCGTGAGCCAGTGCGTTCCCAGCCCATTACTAGGAGCATCCATGTGTTATACATTCGTGAGCCAGCGCGATCCCAGCCCTTTACTAGGAGCATCCATGTGTTATACATTCGTGAGCCAGCGCGATCCCAGCCCTTTACTAGGAGCATCCATGTGTTATACATTCGTGAGCCAGCGTGTTCCCAGCCCATTACTAGGAGCATCCATGTGTTATACATTCGTGAGCCAGCGTGTTCACAGCCCTTTACTAGGAGCATCCATGTGTTATACATTCGTGAGCCAGCGTGTTCCCAGATCAAGCTATTTTTAGAATCAGGTTGTGGCGGAAAACAACGTTAACAGTGAGAAGCCTTAATTGTGAACAGTAATTTTATGCAACAATGTACTAGGCGAACAATGCTTCTTAATGATTTATGAAGAGATATTGTTTATACTGCGTACATGAACCTCGCATTTTATCGGCCTTCCGCTCAGGGGTATTGGATTTCTTCACCTCGGGTGTTCTAAAAATAACCTGATCTGGGAATGTGCTGACTCAGACCAAGTATAGACTATATCGCAACCCCGCCGTCGCAGTGCATTCTGGGATGGATATCTCAGTTTTCCATTGTTGTTGTTGGGCGGCCATCTTGGATTTAACAATGGAAACTGAGATAGCCATCCCAAAGTACACTGCGACGGCGGAGTTGCGATATAGTCTATGGACGCTCCTGGTAATGGGCTCCTGAGCTGCAGTATGGCTCTTACACAGTTTTACGCAGTGATGGGAAATCCACTCTATATGTACAGCAACTTACAAATGTAGTTTCTTGAGATGAAAACGTCGTTCTGTATGTCTAACCGTTACATTTTAATTCCCTAGCTGGTGAAATCATGGTATGAAGTGAAAAAGTCTCAACAGGACTGTATTCCTGCCTCACCGCCGTGCTAACACGCGCACGTGATGACGGTTCGACCAATGGAAATCAAGGAAGGAACCTAACATAACCAAATATAGAATTGTCTGGAAAGAGCTGCTCTTTGGGTTTGGTTAAAGTAGCAAAATAACCAGAAGCATAACATGTATCGGAATTAGTTTGCTGTGAAGAAAGCAGTCAAGTAACAAGGATGGAAATAGGAGCCAGGTGATAAACAGCAAATCACCTTAAACTACATGAAACAAATGCATTGGAAAGCTGTTACCTAGTTACGATGGAAAACTGTTGCCATGGTTACGATGGAAAGCTGTTGCCATGGTTACGAGTATCAACAATCACCAGTATCATCACGATATAGAGGAGTGGGTTTTTGAAAGAAGGAATCAAAGAAAATGAAGAGGGAATAGGAAAGAATTCAAGTTGGGAGTCACAGTCACAGATAAAGGCTCATCCCATCCGTAAAGGAATGCGTATCATCTCATCGAGAACAGTGAACGAGCTTTGAGCTCAACACAGTTTTTAGAAGACGCAATTTCTATGGTAGATAGCTTATATTTCCTACATTGAACAAGAGATGCTATAAGCCGATCAGTACAGAATGTGAAGCCAACATAACTACGGCACGTCGATGGCATATATAGAAACACATCGAGTATGGATGCACCTTGTTTTGTTACAAGGAAGAAGACATAAATATGAAACCATAAGGTAAATTATGGGCAGCGTTTGTAGATCTGGCCCCGAGGTCTTCCGCCGTTCATTTACAAAGGGTAGAATTCATCAGGCAGAAAATTTGGTATCCCGCTTTTTAAATATACCAAGTAAATGCTTAAAATTTCGTACTGTCGGTGGCTGCTAATCGACCGTACCGAAAAATATGGCGGCTGTTCATTTGACCACAACTCCTTGCGAAACTAACACGATCAAAATAATACGTAGAAATCATCTATTCTCTTCAATAACAGTGGATTGGCAAAAGCATTCGTACTTGCTTGTTTCTAAGATTTAAAACCTCTACCGCGATTTTATAACGGATTTAAAGTGTTTCGCGCGCAAAGGATTGTGGGTAAAAGTACAAAGCCGCCATCTTGGTTGCTCGCCTTTTGTGTTTTGCTTTATTTTTTACATTTCGACAGTTACAGCTAGGGTTAACGCCTTACTGTCGACCTATCCTTTCTGCCAATAGCGGCTTTTGCTTTCCAGTATAAACGTATTGTAGACGATTTTAATTTTTCCCTATTCAGCAGCATCCCACATCGTTGATAACTCTCAGACATGTATACTTCAAGTGCTTCGAGAAGTATAATTAGTATGTCGAAGTACTGGAAGTATAATATGTATGTGAGCTATGAAGCATGTGAAATGCGTCTGAACAAGAGATGATGAGGTAAGAGAACGAATCCCCCATGAGAATTATTTGAAATTTATTTTGTTTTACAACACGTGATGTAATTTATTTTATCTCGTCCCAGTAGACTATTCTCGTTAGTTACCATTGTTTATATTCATTGGGTCGTCATAGCATCGTTATAAACCACTCATTAATTAGTTCAACAGCATCATGTGTCTTTCTTAAAATAACCAGGCTGTGCCCTGTTGATCTAAAATAGATTTCAAATAATTATCATTGGAACAGACCCATGTATGGGGGATTCGTTCTTACCACATTATCTCTTGATCTGAACACCCCTCCCCCCTGTTTCACCCAGATTTAATGTTTAATCATTATTAGTTTCCTATCCAAGATGTCTGCCTGATGATCTTCACTCCTTAAATAAACGGCAGTCACCTCGTGTCTCCAAACACATGGGCGATAGGCCCAGGGATATTGATTACATACAAGTTAAATTTATTTATTCAGTGTATATACTACAGGGTGTAATTATTGATATGGTATATATCAGCGTTGTTGGACTTTGTCTTGGTATCAACCGACTATAAGGTAAAAAGAGCCAAGAACTAATAGGCACTGAACATTGAGTTACAAATACGCATAACCGCTAGCTTTAATACTGTTTTTTTATTTCACTGTTCTGATGTTTGCCGATCCTTCGTTAAATTCAGTGTTTTGGTTTTGGTTCTAAAGTGGGACAAAAATTAACAAAGGTGCATGCCTAGTTAAAAATTTACCTTGAACGTGACCATGAATATAACTTTTTTTGTGCCGTTGAAACGAAGACTTGTTTTTTGGAGAATAACTACTAAACGATTGTGCATATACCCAACGCGTGTTTTAATGTGTAGTTGAAATTATCCAGTTTCGTATTCGAAAATTACCGCTGAATGCAATGTACGCAGGGTTAGCCTCATTCTGAAGTTAAACATTCATAAATACCAGCGAGAAGGTGGGCTATTCACAACACTGTGTATGGTTGTTGAATGTTTAACTTCAGAATGAGGCTAACCCTGCGTACATGCGTCTGTAGTCATTGCATTCAGCGGTAATTTTCGAATACGAAACTGGCTATTGCATGTCACATTGCTCTGTAGAGTACGCGCTAAACTTGAAACAAAAAAAACAGGCTGCAATACAAACAATAGGTTTTTGTCTCTGTGTCGAGTTTAGAAGTGCAAGAACAAAGTTTTTATTCTCCTGTGACGTAACATGGTAGCTGCGTGATCAAGGTCTATTGTCCAGAGATTTGATAAGCTATCCAGTGGATATGTATTAACCTAACTAATTGTATGAACTAGATAGCAAAGTATCAACTTAAAGTTCCTATGAAGTGAAAATTTCGACTATTTTTATTTTATAATATTAAATTTTAGTCTTCCATTGGCCATTTTGTGCAATAAAAAATATATTTGGAGAGTGCGAACATTATTTTTTTTCGTGTCGAATTCAGGCACAATTGCCAAAAATCATGCGACAATTTTTTATGCCGTTAAAGAGATGCTAATTACATGCGTGACGTCATACGATGTGCACATCTAGTGCGTTTCTTTGGTCTAATTTTCATTCTAACTATGTCTCAGAGGGGCCTTGCTGCCGTCTGTCATATTTTGTTATCAAAGAAACCTTGCCGTCGGCCATATTTTTACTTTTATGAAAACACACCAACTGACTCACGCATGTAATTAGCACTTGAACGGCTTAAAAATTTCGCACGGTTTTGGCAATTATGCCTGACTTAGACACGAACAAAAATTATGCTCGCACTCTCCAAATATATTTTTAATTGCACAAAATGGGCAATGGAAGACTATATTTTAATATGATAAAATAAAAATGGAGTCGATTTGTTCAATTCATAGGCACTTTAATAACAACCTGGCTGCCAATAACGTCACATGCCGTGCAGCTTTTCACCTGTCTGTTGACGGATAAGTCGGCACTGCTCTTTTTCTTTCCCAACTATCGTATGTGGAGCCGGATCATCCTGCAATTTGTATAACTTGTACAGCATAAAATGCCCTTATATACTGTAACTAATACCTATACAAATGGCTTTGTTCATTGCTTGCTTCTAATTACTGTGTAATTGGCTGATTGGCCTTAGCATGACAGGTTTGCAAATACACGCGGCATGTTTGCGGGAGCAACTCGATGGTTTCCGCACAAAAGTTCAAAGTAATCTTGACACATCGCAAAAAAGTTGGGGTTACGAGGAAAATCGCGGCAGACGGTTAACAGTTTAATTATTTGAGCCATAAAGCCAACTAAATTTGGAAATGGCATTGAACTTCAAATTTAAAGGGGCTGTGTCACGGTAATAGACTTCGCATTCGCGTTCCGGGCCGGAACAGCTATTTCCACCGATTTTGATATGAGCTAACGAATCTCTCGGCCATGTGGGATGCTTAAAATCAAAGCAAATATGCAAATATCACTAACAAACTGTGTATATAAACAGCCTCCAGGGAAAATATTGAAAATTATTTCAATCAAGCATTAAGCGAGGGACGTTTAACCAATTAACAGCCACCAACCGAGTGATTATGCACAGAACCATGACATAGCCCCTTTAAAGTGATTTTCAACCAGAAAGAAGCGAGCGGGAGTGATTTCCCGGGTTCAATTCACGCATGCGCAAACGTTTGTCAGACCTGTCGGTGCCGTTGCTCGTCGCTTGATTACAACAAACCCTGATGACAGACAGGAAGTGAAAGTAGGTGCAACGGGCATCCAGTTGGTTCAAAACGTGTATTGCCTTTAAAATATTGCGCGCGATTGCAAACATACAATCTGATGTGCTCTACTGTTGCTCCTACTGCTGTTTGTGTCTCGTGTCAATTCATTCGTCCTGGCAAAACCCTTCTCGCGGTTTCTGTAACAGATATATGTTTATTGAGTTAGAGCATATAACGCTATTCTTAATTAATAATTACGTGAAATACGGGTATAAAAAAGTCACAAAAGCACCAAATTACAACGCTTAATCTTCTTTTATTCAGGAGTTTTAAAATTTGAATAAGAAAAGGATTCTGGTAGTGTAGGTATAAATAATAGGTTAAAACCAGTAATCTCCAATAGAACATTTGTCTAATAACGTCACATAGTACAGCTACCAGAACTCCTTGTGACGATTCTTTAGTTCCTTTAACTTGGAACTAACATCTGAATGACTAAAAAGAATTCGAAAAGGATTCTGGTAGTTGTAGATAAATGACGTCATAATGCAAATGTCCAATAGGGTGACTGGAAATAAGTGAGGGCACGTGTTACCTTTCAGCACTTTCTCCTTTAAAAAGCAGCGTTGATCTGTTTTTCTTAAAGAAACGGCGAGAAGGGAATATTAAGCTGAGCGCTCCCGCCTCCTGATGGGCAAGAACGTTAGATTTAGACTTGTATCAGTCCTACACATTGTTAGTAGTCATACATTATTTATTATCTACACATTTCATGTAGGTTCTACCCTTATCAATGCCAGCTGCGATATACTTGTACACCTACTGAAGAATGTTAAATTATTCACGATGGGCAATACCATTGAACATCTACACTTACTCGTATTTAATAAAAAAAGATGTTTGAAAATATTGCCTGTTTCTTGTAATTAGCACTAAATCCTCTAATATGCCCGCAAAGGCCACTGGTCTACCAAAATAGGCTCCGAATCGCCGTCATGTCACGTGATTGTCATGCCACATGAGTATGGAGATATAACAGTGACCCATTCTATCTCTACACCACACAAAAGTCAAGATTTTCAGACAAGATAACAAGCAAACGGATTGGATATAGTTTATCAAAAATTAGTTCATCCTCCAGAGAATCCAAAAAATAATAACTTTCGCGGAAAGCTAAAACCCTGGACGAACGAGAAAACATTATTTCCGACGTTTATTGGGTGGAAACGAAAAATGTTAAGCTGCCTTGCTGACGAAACCAAGAAACGTTTCACGAGAAACAAATGCTGGCGCATGCGCCTTAATCATGTCTTGCCCCAAATGCTTTGCCCCACAGGAAGCCCACCCCCGTTCTGATTCGGACGAAATAAAAACGCAAACGGCTGCCATATTGAACGCGAGGAGACTTGGTACAAATTGTCACATGGGCGGGAAGACAATCTAGAGGCATCCGAATTTAGTTGGGACACTTCTAGTGGCTTTGTGGTGTGCGAGACACAAAAGAAAACAGAGCAGACTGGACATCCCTCCACGTGACGATTTGTACAGTATCCGCATGTTTAACGTGGCGGCCATTTCGTTTTAATTTCCTCAGAATCATAACCGGGATGGGTTCCCTGTGTTTACCCATGTGCGGAACATTTGCTGCGCAGCCCTGGAATCTCGTTTACATTTGCTGCGGAGCCCTGGAATCTCGTTAACATTTGCTGCGCGTCCCTGGAATCTCGTCAACATTTGCTGCGCAACCCTGGAATCTTGCCAACATTTGTTGCGCAATACTGGAATCTTGTCAACATTTGTTGTGCAACCCTGGAATCTTGTCAACATTTGTTGCGGAATCCTGGAATCTTGTCAACATTTGTTGCATAACCCTAGAATCTTGTCAACATTTGTTGCACAACCCTAGAATCTTGTCAGCATTTGTTGCGCAACCCTGGAATCTTGTCAGAATTAGTTGCAGAGCCCTGAAATCTTGTGAACATTTGTTGCGCAGCCCTGGGATCTTGTGAACATTTGTTGTGCAACCCTGGAATCTTGTCAACATTTGTTGTGCAACCCTGGAATCTTGTCAACATTTGTTGCAGAACCCTGGAATCTTGTCAACATTTGTTGCAGAATTCTGAAATATTGTGAACATTTGTTGTGCAACCCTGGAATCTTGTCAACATTTGTTGTGCAACCCTGGAATCTTGTCAACATTTGTTGCGGAATTCTGAAATCTTGTCAACATTTGTTGCGGAACCCTGGAATCTCATCAACATTTGCTGCGCAACCCTGGAATCTTCCCAACATTTGTTGTATAACACTGGAATCTTGTCAACATTTGTTGCATAACCCTAGAATCTTGTCAACATTTGTTGCACAACCCTAGAATCTTGTCAGCATTTGTTGCGCAACCCTGGAATCTTGTCAGAATTAGTTGCAGAGCCCTGAAATCTTGTGAACATTTGTTGCGCAGCCCTGGGATCTTGTCAACATTTGTTGTGCACCCCTCGAATCTAGTCAACATCTGTTGCGGAATAAATATTTGGATCTTTGAAGTATTTAAGAAACATTTGTTGCTTCTCGGATGCAAATTTTGCTCCCACGACAAATGCTGCGTGCGGGGAAACATGGAAACATTTGGGGAAACACTGAAATTTTCATGTTTGCTGCTTTGCACGCGCAAGAAGCTGCCGAAATAGATCTCGTACCCACACAGTTTTTGGCCTAATACTTCGGCAGCAGACTCTTTCTCCAAATTCTTCGTTGGAGAATATAAACAAGCAGAATTCGGGATAATAGAACAGAGATGTATATGCTTCAAGTTGTGCTTATGTCGCTAGTAAAAGACATACATCACACAGACAAACTATCATTCACAACATCGACACTGATGATACAGGTTTTTTAAATTTATTTTTTTCAGATGAGCGTTTGAGAATTATATTTCCTGAAATGTTGGCATCTCATTGCGTTAGGACTCCTGGATTCTATATGTATACAGGTTCATAGGGATGTTTTATTTATTTGACAGCTGGAATTTAAATTACTTAAAACATTGGCATATTTACTGCTTTATGTTCTCTTTTCCCCTATTTTAATTTTGAACCACCTTTTAGGGTTTTGCAGAAAGAGGATTTGAATTTGAGTAAATGATAATAGTATAAAATTCACATCGACTTGCTGGAGCTATGTATCATTCTGCTTTATAACTTCATTATAAATATTCATTCTCCTTGGCTTGTCGTTGTGACGTCACTGGCCTGCTTGTCATATTTACGCGATCCATGTGGCAGGTCCTCGCGGTATGGCTGCCATCATGTCTAAAATCATTCAACTGCCGAAAAAAATCTATAATAAATTATTTGTTTCGTCTCGACTTATATATGAACCAATGAAATCGAGGTACAACAAATACTTAAAGACCCAGGATGGACCATTATGCTTGGCCGCCATCTTTTATGCAAGTCGAAAAATGCACAATTAATCATATTTCATTCAGTCGATCGGCACCAAAGGAATCGCGCGCGAGGCGAAAACAAATGAAAATCAAAACAAAAACAGGCGCGCAAAGCATTATGGTCCGTGCTGGGTCTTTAAGCCTAAATTGCAGAAAGTATGGGTCGTGAAAATGGGAAAGCCACTTAAACTCTCTATTAATGCTCGCCTCCTACCAGGCATTTCCTGGAGTTTGACGTTCACGTGTGAAGATAAAAAAACGTACGGGGAATTAAAACGAAATTATCATTGACAGGAACTGCGGTTAGCAAAAAAATAAGAAAGATGAACTGGACTATAGTGTTAAGTAGACAAGCTGGTAATTCTATGAACCAAAGTCAATGGTGGTTGAGTTCATTGGGTTGTACTGGTAGCTCCCACGACCATCCATGTAGAGAACGTACTGCAACAAGAACGGCAAAATATTATAAACAATATTACAACAAGAACGACAAAATATCATCAACAATACTGCAACAAGAACGACGAAGTACTATCAACAATACTACGACAAGAACGGCAAAATATCAACAATACTGCAACAAGAACGAGAAAACATCATCAACAATACTGCAACAAAAATGGCAAATATAATCAACACTACAACAAGAATGGCAAAATATTATCAACACTACAACATGAATAGCAAAATATAATCAATACTACTACAACAAGAACGACAAAACATCAACTCCTAGAATATTTTTTTACACCGCCCCCAAGGATAAGAAATTATTTTCAAAATGCCCCCTTATATTGGTTTATATTTTGAGACCGCCCCCAAGCTGGCCAAAAATAAAACAATAATGACCGGTCCCTTACCTCGTGATATTTCCACAATGACTTTCTGTGGGAGACTGTGAATAAAGTAATGCCAACCTGGAAAATGATGAAAGCCACCAATCAGCACGTCATATCACATGCTGGTACCACGCTGTTATTATGCTATGCAATGAAGACCATGGCTTAGTGCCATCGTCTGGGACGTAACCAGTGCTTACTCGTGATCTTTGTCATCATCCAATAGACCAAGTCAGCTTGCCTGTTTGTTGCCCCATTTCAGACCACGTGATAGTTCTCCAGGGGATTCAGTACTTTGTTTTCCAATTATACATTTCCTCTAGCCTCCTCCGCAGGCAACTCGGTTCGTTTTTTTTCCAGTCACAGCAAGCCCGGCCAGCTGAGGCGAGCGCGTAAGCGACTAACTCGACCCCAGGCCACTCCCTGCTTAAAAACGATACCACAGGAAGCCCAACACTAAATTTCTAAAAAAAAAAGAAGCGAAAACACGAGTTGCCTGCGAAGGTGGCTACATTTCCTCTTGGGATTCAGAAAAACAAAAATAATTTACTCAAGGGAAAAGTCACGTGGTCTGAGGGTTTATACTGACCTGGGAGTTTTACCCACCTCTCTACACCTTGTGTACATGAACCCCTCGACATCCACGCTGACACAACTGGTACACTCATCCAAGATGGCGAACTGTGGCTTGTGGTAAAACAAGCGGGCCATCTGTAACACAACAGGATTGTCTTCACTGTAAACATCACACCATTTACAGACTTTGAAGAACTACGTAAAATGCTTGTAAAATGTCTGTAAAATGTCTGTAAAATGTCTGTGAAATGCTTGTAAAATGCTTGTAAAATGTCTGTAAAATGTCTGTGAAATGTCTGTGAAATGCTTGTAAAATGTCTGTAAAATGCTTGTAAAATGTCTGTAAAATGCTTGTAAAATGTCTGTGAAATGTCTGTGAATGTACAAATTTACAGACACTTTTTACAAACATTATACAGAGTAGAAAAGTTCTCTAAATTTACTACTCTGTAAATTTGTCAAAATTGTCTGCAAATTTGTACATTCAGACATTCTGCAAACATTTTACATAGTTTTTCAAAGTCTGTAAATGGTTCGATTTTTCCAGTGTTCAGGTGTTTGCTGTTCAGTTCTTGTAAGAACATTTGAAAAACAGACATCCAGCCTGGTGCCAGGCATTCTGGCTGGCATTTTTTTCTGATCGTGTTAATGGAATCCCTGTGGTTTGACGTCACCGCTCATTCATTGTCTGAGCTGTGACGTTAAAAAACGAGCATATGTTAAAAAACGAGCATATGAATCGCTTGTTAGACCCAGACTTGAATACGCATCAGAGGCCTGGAACCCTCATACTGATTCTAATATATCTAAGTTAGAACAAACTCAAAAGACTGCAGCAAGGTTCGTCTGCAATAACTATGATCGATATACTAGCACCTCCGACCTTGTTAGTTCTCTGGGCTGGGACACTCTTGAGAATCGAAGACTTGCCCAGCAGGCCACTATGTTTTATAAAATTCGTAATGGCCTGGTGGACATGGACTTCCCTCACAATATTGTCCCTAACCCCAGACACAATAATCTGTACTACTGCCAACCTTCGTGTAATGTCTTGGCCTTTAGCTACTCTTTTTACGTCCGAATAATTCGTGTTTGGAATAAATTACCAGTTCACGTAGCTAACACACCGTCATTGGCATTATTTTCGAGCATCATTGGCCCTGCAATCAAGTCCATGAAGCCTCCTCCATATCTGAGGCATTTATAATTTGTTTATATATTTATTTATTTAAAATAGCTACATTTACATGACTATTTATTATACCTGTATTTAACTATTATTGTCCGCACTTGCACTATTTTATTGACTTTGTACTTCACCATTGTATTATAACTAGCTTTAAGCTTTCTTATTATTTTATGCACCTTCCGGTATTAGTGTATACTATCCAAGGAAGTAAAAATCTAAGATCTAAGTCACAAACCGTTATAAACCACGGATACTTTGTGACTTTGAAATACGAACTATTGGACATTATATGTTCCTCGAAACTCAGTCATTTCTTGGAACGATAATATCCGCGAGCAAATTAGTGTATTTTCAACGTCACAAACCAGGATTCCCAGTCTCCAAATGCGTTTTTCCGTGGTTCCGATTAATTTGTGTAGTCGGATTCCCTGTGGTTCCGATTAATGTGTAGTCGGATTCTTGTGGTTCCGATTAAATTGTGTAATAGGACTCCCCTGTGGCTCCGATTAATTTCTGTAATCGGATTCCCTGTAGTTCCGATTAATTTGTGTAGTCGGATTCACTTTGGCTCCGATTAATTTATGTAGTCGGATTCCCTGTGGTTCCGATTTCAGCGGCCGTTTCGATTCTTCCTATTTACCGAAGGTAAAGAGTTTTGGAGCTGTTAGCTCACTACATGTACATCCCCAAAACTCGATAAATAGACCCCAAACAGTCAAGGAAACCACATCAAAGCTTTAGTAAGTAAGCATTCTTTATTCACAGCAAAGATTTCTTACAATTACGGCAAAACAAGGTAATTTGGAGAGGGATACGTCTTACCTTCGGTAAACAGGAAGCAGCAGCCGTTGAAATGGGAACCACAGGGAATCCGGCTACACAAATTAATCGGAACCACGAAGAACCGAATTCGGAGACTGGGAAGCCTGTGGTTACGACATTACAATCTCTGAGTGTTCTTCGTTTTCATGTGACGTCATCGCCGCCATCTTGGTTGGTATCAACCAACCAAGATCGTTGATTGGCCCTTTGCAGGAATGCAATCACGTGGTTGTGCTACATGGCAAAAAAATCTGACTTCATTTATTTAAAGGCACTTTTAGGAGATCGGTAGTTAGCAAAACATGTTTGTAAATGCTATTTTCCATCTCCAATCGATTGTCGATCTTTCTAAAGCAATGTTTTAAAGATAGCTTGCCATGCAGCATCCACAGCAACGCCTTTCCCATGGGGATTACGAGCTCAATTCATTCGATAACGAAGAATCATATCAGCACGTGACTGTATCATGCAAAGGGTCTATTGCAAACCACGAATTGAAAAGCTGAAACAGCAAAATAGACTCAGTGGATGTAACTGTACAACGAACTCAAATCCAATTGAATTCTATCGAATGGACTGTACCATGTACTGGAATCTCAGACGAACTACTGAGTGGGTGTAATATATGGAAACATGACATAATACTGCTATACTGTTGACGCCTGGAATATCGTTTGAACTGGAATAGAGAACAAACGGTCAATTCTAACGAGAGCTGAAACAACGATGGGGGCTTTTCTAACCTAACACGTATCAAACAGTCTTCCCCCACACCCACCCCCCGAATTCTCTTTAATATCAAACACAAGCGAGAGAGTTATCTCTTGACACAAGTCATTACCGCTATGCGCTGCTTCTCTCCACCACTAAGAACATCCATCCAGTCCTGCAGAGGAAGAAAGAGAATAAAAAAATGAATAAATGACTGGAAGATATGACAATCAAATAAAAAAACACTAGAAAATGAAAAACTGGCAAGTGCAGGTTCTTGTCGTTTTGCTCTTTAATTATTTTCTATGTACACATTAATGTGTGTTACCTGTACTACCCGTGTCGTGTTACCTGTACTACCCGTGTCGTGTTACCTGTACTGCCCGTGTCGTGTTACCTGTACTGCCCGTGTCGTGTTACCTGTACTGACCGTGTCGTGTTACCTGTACTGACCGTGTCGTGTTACCTGTACTACCTGTGACATGTTACCTGTACTGCCCGTGTCGTGTTAACTGTAATACCTGTATCGTGTTAACTGTAATACCTGTATCGTGTTAACTGTAATACCTGTATCGTGTCCCATCCACTCTCTCTTTCCAGAATATAGCCTAGCTGCACCTGAAAATAACCAAAGAAGTCAACAATACTCATGTCAATCCGGGCTACTTTACCTTACCGTTACGCTATGTGTTGGCTTTTACGCTCGCCTCAGAACTTGCGCTATGCAGAATTTGGAGGCGAACTAGACTACGCAAACTTCATATATATTAAGCTCAAGCCAAACGAATCCAACTGCATCGCCATCAAATCTCGTTCAACATTGTTGGGTACATGCTGGACTCGTTTGGCCACCATGTTGGATGAAGGTTGATTTCGGTCTAACATTCAGTCCATTTCTTTTGTTATCAAGTTTCATGAACGATGTTTGGTTCGCGGTTAGGCCAGCCTGCTGGATCCACGCATGCGCACAAGGCTGAGCCTTGCCATTGTGTAAATAGTTACACAATCTCTTGCCCAGACCCCATGTTTCTTACTGCGCATGCTCAACGAAAGTATGAGCTCTGAAATAATCCCGATTTTTGTGTATTCTGATTGGCTGTTCTGAATGCAATTTCACCGGAAATCAAACATAAAGCCTGTCTGGAGAGTTGATTTATTAGGGCATTGAAAATTGGGGGTTATCTAAACTCTAAAAACAGTTGGATTTTACCTAATTGCCGGGTTGCCGCTAAAAAACTTCAGGGATTCTTTGATACTTGCATGCATCCTATCGGGATTTCAAATCACTTCACCGCCAACACAAATCGCACACAGTACATGAATTCGAAAATCGAACCCAACCGGCAGTAACAGTTGGTATATCCGAGGGATTTATAAGTGCATGCTCTATAGGCAGAAGTGGCATTTTCCGATCTCGTAAACTTGTGCACAGGCGCTGATCACTTAAACATAAGCGTTGGTATGGGAATGCAACGAACTCAGGCCTTCAAGGAGCTAAAATATGAACGATTTATGACAAGAATGCCTTGACTTGCTTCTACGGTTTATTCAGTTGCTGTTTGTGTGGTCATCGGGCTCAGGTAAGGCGATTTCAGCGAGTTTTCGATCCCTGTGAATCCTCTTGTGTATGAATCTGATGTCTGATGAATCCGCCGAAGATAAACAAACTCCCCGAGCCCGCTGCATGAAAATGAAGCCGTAAAATTCATACTAAAAACGGCAAAGATGAAATAAACTCCCTAAGGCATGCCCTACCACTAGCAAGCAAAGTATTTATATCAAACTACCGGTCGAACTTCCAAATCCAAACTACCCTGCTAAAACCTAGTCGGGTTCGATTCTCAAGCAAGATCTCACTCGAAAGGTGATAGTAGTAGGAGAGGGACCGAATTAGCCGTTTTTTTAAGGCGCTATGCTAATTTTTAAGGCACGCTCATTAATTCAATGACGTCACGGTTCATTGTCTTAGACTCATGAATAAAGTGCGGTGGTTTCTCATTATCTATTGTCTGGGGCTCATGAATAAAGTGGTGAGCTCATGAATAAAGTGGTGAGCTCATGAATAAAGTGGTGAGCTCATGAATAAAGTGGTGAGCTCATGAATAAAGTGGTGAGCTCATGAATAAAGTGGTGGGCTCATGAATAAAAGGGGGTGAATAAATTATCTATTGTCTGGAAATTGAAGTGGAATCTCATTAAATGAAGTGGAATCTCATTATCTATTGTTCCTTTGGATGAGGTCATCGATCGATTCGGGCATGTTTGGGCAAAGCCTATTGTTTGGAGCAGCTATAAAACCAGGAGCAATCGGCCCTGAACACATTCGAAGTTGAATGAAAAAAGTAATAAATATCTCGCAACATCTAAATCCCTTTGTAGCGTAAATAGTAAGAACAAACTACTCGTGATAGGCTCTAAACTGTCTTTATTATTTTCCTTTACAGTTAATAACTCATAAGATAATTGTATACAAAATCCACTGTGACTCATAAGAGAAATGTTGCTATTGTCCTTAGGGATTAACGATAACTGAAGAGCCTATTGTTTGGAGGAAAACTCTTGTGATGCAAATTCTTCTCTAAAACTGAACTATAATTACCATACGAATATAAACAAACCACCAGATAATTAAACAAAGTTTATTCAATCTCAAAAACACCAATTTTAAAAACAGTTCGTTTTCCTTATCCTCGCGGAGTTGATAACTTTCTTATTTCTCAGTTCTTGGGTTGATATAATGTACCGTGTCACAAGATTACACTGATTTATGTTTCATTGATTTTTTCTTGTTGACAAATGCTACAGACAGTTGTGTTTTTACCGAGTGGAAAATTAATGACCTAGGTAGTCTGGTCTAGTCTAAAAACTATACTTCAGCTATCATTTTCTAATCTAGTCTAGAAATTGTATTCTTTTCTAGTCTAGTCGTTCTAGACTACAAAGTATCTAGTCTAGAAACTAACAACACTCACAACACCCGATGCCCACAAGCCCTGAACGCCCGCCGCCCGTCAACGGGCGTCAACGCCCGTCAACGCCCGTCTCCTCCCTCCTCCTCCCGCCTCCTCCTCCTCCTCCCTCATCGCTACCCCAAAGCTTCCTTATGTTACAGAAAATATCTGGACAACCGAAAGTATAGCATAAGGAAGCCTTGGGGTAGCGATGAGGGAGGAGGAGGATGAGGGAGGAGGAGGCGGAGGGAGGAGGGAGGAGGCGGCGGAGGGAGGAGGCGGAGGAGGAGGAGGAGGAGGAGGAGGAGGAGGAGAAGGCGCGCGTTGACGGGCGGCGGGCGTCGACGGGCGGCGGGCGTCGACGGGCGGCGGGCGTCGACGGGCGGCGGGCGTCGACGGGCGGCGGGCGTTGACGGGCGGCGGGCGTTCAGGGCTTGTGGGCATCGGGTGTGGGCATCGGGTGTTGTGAGTGTTGTTAGTTTCTAGACTAGAACTTTGTAGTCTAGAACGACTAGACTAGAAAAGAATACAATTTCTAGACTAGATTAGAAAATGATAGCTAAAGTAGAGTTTTTAGACTAGACTACCTAGGTTAACAATTTCTAGACTAGACTAGAAAATGATAGCTGAAGTATAGTTTTTAGACTAGACCAGACTACCTAGGTCATTAATTTTCCTCTCCACGGTAAAAACACAACTGTCTGTAGCATTTGTCAACAAGAAAAAATATATGAAACATAAATCAGTGTAATCTTGTAACACGGTAAGTAGTAGTATATCAAGTGCTGGTTCTGGCCCGATTATTATTTTTCCTACTAACACATTGTTGCATTTTATGACATCTCACCCTTCGGGTTCGTTATCATAAAATGCAACAATGTGTTAGCATAAAAATAAAAATCGGGCCAGACACCAGCACTTGGTTTACTACTATAGTTCATTTATCGTATTTATAAGTCATATTAAAGGAGTGTGGTTATTAGGTATTATACAGAGGAAAAAACAACAAAACAACGAAGAGTTCTCAAAAAGTGTCCCAAGACACCCCAGTTGGTATACTACATATAATATTTTTATTACTTTTTATTATATTTTAACACCCTATTAGAGGAATGATATTATACAGTATATCTGTCCTATTACATTTTATTACATTTTTAACACCTATTAAAGGAATGATTAGTTTACAGTATATCCATCCATGGTACTAACATATATTCTTTACTTCACGATATTAACGTATGCTGTTATCTTAGTACGTATTAATACCACACAGATTAGACAAGTGTGTGTGATTGAAGAACCTCAACGTAAACGTTACAACTAAGATACCAATTAGACACATAGCATATATAGGTATATTACACGATGATTGAGATAATAACTTGTGATTGGTTGATGCGAGGAAAGACCACGAAATGTATAAGGAAGTGTTCAAAGATATCAGAGTATTGCTCTCAACATAACTTCCAGATAGAAAGAGGATGTGCTATATTCGTTCCATGTTTGAAGTGTGGTCGAGGCTGTCGTACTATTTACGAACTTTGTGCAAAATGTGGTGCACCTCAACGCCGTACCATTCGCAATAAGAAGAACCTCGATAAGAAACGATCTAATGAGTTGGTGAATCTCACGTATCCAAATGTAGTGGAATCGGAGAAAGATCCAAATGTGGTGGACAACGAGGATCACGTTCACGATCTCGATAAGACATTGGATGGCCTCTCCATTAGTGAGAAAGATCTAAATGTGGTAGAATCGGAGGATAAGTAGAAATCACGATACGAAAAAGAAAAAAAAAGAATGAAGAGAAATCGTTATGCGACCTCTTCATTTTTTCCCTTTTTTTTTCCAACAAACAATTAGACAATTGACAGGCATATGGTATACAACTAGTATGGATGATCTTATTAGATTACGGCTTGGTTCAGAAATTTGTGCAAGCCTATTAACACTAGGGAAACATGTTCCGAATGTCTATACCCGATGGAAATGCAAGGAACGGAATTCATATGCCCCACCTGTGGTCTTGTTTCCGAGGCCGAATCATGCGAAGAAACAATCAATGTTACTACTCGGTTACGTATAGTAGGTCAGGATAGCTTTCGGTATCAACATGATCTAGACCGCACAATCCCAAAGCAAAGTGATAACAAAGAATTGCAACTACGAACGATCATGAGAGAACTACAGACATACAACACTATTTATAAACAAAATTACGCCCTCTCGTTTCCCACAAATGTATTAGTAATCGTAGCCGATGCATTCATCCAAGTAAAGAAGGTTTGTATCAAACGTAGCTATGCGAAACGAACTATTTTAGCTTCTATACTTTATCAGGCGTGTATACAATGTGGGTTCATTCGATCTAAAGGTGAGGTTGCTCGTTTTATGCAACTAAACAATAAAAGCATCTGTAGCGGAAATGTCTTTATACGTTCTCTACACGATGACGATAAGATCGATATAGATTTAAATGCCGATCGAATAGTTCCTCACATTGCAACGACTTTCGTTAAACTCCAACCCAAAGGAGTACCTAAGAATATCCAACAAATAGTCTATGAGATTGTTCATACGGCAATAGAAAGCGATATAGGTACCAGCTCTATACTTCGAACTAAAGTTGTTGGAGCAAGTTACGAGGTACTACGCCGTTCAGGATCTCATATATCTCTTATCGATGTTGTTAAACGATGTGGTATACATAAGGGTTCGATCATACGTTTTATCAAGGAGTTGATTGCTTACCATTCCCACTTTGAGCCCATCTATACAAAACGCGGTCTAACTAGCGATAGGGTTTGATTTAGTAAAATGAAAATAAGATCCACGTTCATTCCTTTCATAGGAAATGTCGATTCTTATCCCACTAGACTGACAAGTTTTTCTCGCATTTCCTTTTGCACTTCTTGCTTGAGTTCGGTTCGAATCTGTTCCACGCTTTTTTCGCCACCCAAAGTCTCGTGACGAATTTCAGACCTCATAATCTCGTATTTATCTGCTTCAGCGAGGATGATACTGTATTCAGAGTCAGATATATTTTCATCGCGTAGGGCTTTCGATACTAGATCACGAATCGTATTAATTTTCGCTTTTGCCAACATAGTTGTTCTCTCATGTTTAGATACTTTTATTCCTAATTTTTTAGCTCCAATGGTAGTAGATGCTGAAATTAATCCACATAAGCCACCAATAACACCAAGTGGTAGACCAATCACTATTCCAAAACCGGTTAAAGCTACTCCCAATCCAGATCCAGATAAAATCACAGATACACCTCCTGTTACCACTGCGATACCATGAACTATTCCTTGAGAACGCGCATATTTCTTACGCACGCCTTCATAGTGTTTTTCTTGAATTTAGATATCCGAAAGCGTATCTCGGACCGTTTGTAGACGAAAATTATTTCCAGTGCCACTAGCAAGCGATGGATAGATATTTGGTGCCGATGGAAGAAGGGGTTGAATTGAATCGCCGTCTATCGTATGTGATATACGTATGATTTACTCAATCTTCAATACGAAACGTAGAGGCTGCTTGTTGAAGTCTATGAGATTGCCTTTCTCATCGCAAACTGTGAGGCGAATGTAGTTCCGCATGGTTCCTAGAGCTTTAACGACTAGGGGGCTTGGTATAGAGTAAGTTGTTGCGCCAAAGCTATGGCTTACCATATTTAATATATGTAGGATTTCCGATTTCTTTCCATCAAGGAGCGAGAAGTTGGAATCCACCACATCGCAGTAAATGTATGCGCAGCAAATATCTTGTGGCACTATTACGTATTTTCCAACTTTGAGTGACACCACATCAGCCCCTTCTGGAGTACCCTTGATACTCAACAAATCGCAGAGATTCTTACTGAACAGGATCGGTTTTTTAACCTCTAGAATCCAATATTTCCTAAATGGATGGTCTATGAATTTCAAGACACCAGCATCGACCGCAGAATCGAAGTAGGGTATCAAGAGTTCTATCGTATAATGCCCCGCCTCAATTGTATATTTCATCACACTATTGGCACCCCACCAGAACTTGGCCTCCCTTTCTAGGTTCCACCAAGTATGCTTGAGAGTGACCTCAACTAGCGAGATATTATGGATGTAAATAGGTCGATCAAAGTAGACCGTATGGTCAGACGTAGGACAGGTGACATTTAAGATAACCATTATATTAAAAGGTATAAACTATATGTATGTATAGCTTCAATAGTTACGATGCCTCTCGTTGTGCCAGACAAAGATGATTGGTATGATGGTCTATCTGCCAAGGACAAGGCGGAGATTGCCAAGGGTGGCCCAAGGCTTTCGAAAGACGAGAAAAGAGCACTTATTGCCGATGAGAATAAAAGGATAACAGAATTGAATGACAATCTATTTCCTAAGTTTAAGAAAAAATACCCACAGGCGGATTTTCACCAGTTCTATGCATCCACGGATATAGATGGTACCGGAAAATATTCGACGAGTATTTGGTTTCGAGATGGGAATCATGGTTATGTGGTCTATGGTGATGATGTCTCCAAGCTACCTGCTACCATTCAAAAACGTATTGATAACGCACTAGCTGCACATGGAGGTTTTCCATCCGCATTGACACTAGATAAAAGTGTGAAATATCCTATTGCAGCAGTTCCTTTTCACGAAAAAGCACAAGATATCAATCTCACTAATCTATGGATATACATCACACCAACAAAAAAGTTCAATGTGGTCTTTCATAACATATTCAAAGAGACCACCATAAAGCATATGACAGTAAATGAGTCCCATCATTGGTTATCAGGTCCAGATTTCAAATATTGGCCTCAACAATTGAATTTCGCAACGTGGTGTGCAACTTCTGGATGTGGAGTGTCATTATTCGATCCTATTTTCAAAACATATCCACCCATCGTTCAAGGGTTCCTACGATTTCACGTTTATTTCACAATACGAAGAATTCTTCATGAACTTGGTTGTCCTCTACCTAATGACTCTGTTTTCAAGCAGATGGATAACCTCTATAGCAAATCAGCTCTTGAGGATTTATGCATCGAATTTGGCTTATCTCAAACACCAGACTTTCGATGGGATGGAGGCAATAATCATGGTTTAGGAGACGTCTATATATACGTTCATGGAAAAACGGTGAATGCAACAGAGAAGTACGCACATAACGCTTCATACTCTGCAAAGTGGCCAGGTGGTGACTTCAAGTTTCCTAATGAGAGTCGTACGGTCTATCAGTTTCCTTTATCGTACATTAGCGATGGCAACGATAAACAATACAATTGGTTCGTACCACCAATCGGTAAGGGGTTAACGGATGCTGGATTAGGTAGATTGAATCGATCTGTCGAAGCTTTCGCGTATTGCGTTCTAGGTGCTCAAGTTAGTATGCTTACACCAATCATTGGTAGTTATAACACCAAACTAGAGCTCAAAGTTTTGCTTGAAGCCACGATTATTGAAAACGACTTAGTGAAAAGCGTAAAAAACTATCAGGTTGCAATAGATGGTACGAATAAGAAGTTAGATCTGGCAATAGCTATAGGAGTATGGTTATTACCAAGCAATCTATTGTTCAATGCTCAAAAGATTAGTGGCTACAATAACGCATTCAAGATAGCTACGAAAGATATGATATTGGGCTCAAACTCAATCAACGATGAGCAAACTAAACTCCCACCACCAGATATGGAAGGACAGATACAAAAGAAACAATTACCACATAATGCAATTCCACATCCTACTTCGCAACGAGTTACACATAGTCCTACTCCACGTCTTACTCCACAACGTCCTACTCCACAACATGAGACCAATCTAGTGATAGTATCTATTGCAGGAGTTGGAATTGCATGGTGGTTATTTCGTTAACGTCGTTTGTATTGCTCTATTGTGATCACCACTATAGCGACGATAAATAACCAAACGTTCTCTGCTAATACTCCTAGAGCTTTACCAGCCATAGTAAATATGAAATTCGCAATTGATCCAATCATTCCAGGTAGTATCTGTCCAAGTTTCTTTCCCATTTCCTTTAACAAATCACCCGTCGTTTTTAATCCCTTCTTTACTGTATCTACCACTTTGTCGATACCATCTTTTACTGGTTTCGGTACGGATCTCGATAATTGGGAAACTATTACACTAACGATAGCACCAATAGCAGTTGCCACCGCAAGAACAGTCATTCCATACTTTCTGAAAATGAATTTGATCCTCTCACGTAGTGACGTGCGTTCTAGTATGACTTCTTCTTTATATTCGAGTAATTCTCTTTCCCTACGGATAGATATTAACTCTTTCTTAGCTATTTCTTTCTGAGCGTCGGTCGATTCGGAGTCTTCAAGAATAGATTCATTATTTGCTTCCCGATTGGTGAGTTGTCGTTCTGCAAGTATTACTTCATTAGCGGCCTCTTCATTATTTGGACCTAAAGCATCTTTGAGAGCTTTCCTCATCTTCATACGTAATTTCATATCTTTCTCATCACCGACAAATAGACGTGTAAAGGGTTCTTTGCTTCCAAGTTCGCGAACTTTGAGTTGTTCGTTTATTAAGGAGATTTCGATGTTATGCCGAATACCCGCATCCATATAATGCTCCTTTACTACGCCAACCAGCATTTCCTTTACCGAATCTTGAAAAGTTTGATCGAAGGTGAATCCTCGAAGTTGGTCATCACCATACAAATCATCCATGGTAATTGTCTCACTACCTCCAGCTTCATCTTGATTATCACCCAATAAGAGAGCCATGTATTCCTGATTTGCTTCTCGTCGATCTTCTTCATCTCGTTCTCGTCGATTTTCTTCATCTCGTCATCTCGTATCTATCGGTATTATCCTCAGGTCTCACATCAACGTCGATCCTATCTTCCATATTGAACATAAATATATATCTTGGTATATTCAACATGATATCGTCGAAGTTAATTCCTATAGAAGCACTATGAGTGCCACTCGCACTCAAAGCTCAACGAACCTTATATAGGAAAACTTTCACTCCATCATCTGCCAATCCATGTGAGACTCTCTATGTGGAAGTTCCAACGATGGGAGAAGATATCGTATTAGTTCCTGGTAGCTTAGCATTGTTGGGCGACATCGTATTGTCTGGGGGACATGTTAATAATCGAGTTGTTGCAAATGTTGGACGTTGCTTAGTTATACATCGAGTTTGTAAGATGGGAGCTGAAATAGTAGAAGACATTGCTCGGTCGGATCTATTACAAACATATTCAGATATATATCTATCTACGCAAGAGAGAGAATCGAGAGTACAACAAGGTATCCAATCAGATAACACAAATAAGCTACGATCTAAGGCCAATGATGCAGGTACTTCAGATACTGGTGAGAATGCACTACTAGCTGCATATGGTTCCAAATATAGAATTCCATTAGACGTTGATATTCTGACACAACATGGAGTTCTATATCCACATGCATTAGAAGACACTATTTCATTCGAATTAACTCTAGCCCGCGCCATCGATATAATCGTTGGATCAGATTCGACAAAAATAGGTACGTACAAGCTTACCAACATCCAGTTAGAATACGAAGCAATCAAGAATGAAACACTAGCCAGGCATGCGCTCAATGCATACGAAAAAGGTACTGCATTCCTATACGATCACGCAGTTCACTTCAAAACAGTAACTATTGCCAAGGCATCAGATACTTTAATATCTCAAAACATCAATGTTCCACGACGATCATTTGCTGGACTACTTCTTCTATTCATAGATCCACCTACCACTGGTACACGAGATAGCGAATCATTCTCGAATCCTGATATTTCGAAGATAGAGGTAGATGTCAATGGAGTTCCAAATAGATTCTTTCCTGGAGGTATGTTACCACCAGATTTTTGGGAATCCGCAAAAGGATGGTTTTCTACGTCCAATACTTCTATGACTCCCACAAAGTTTTACAACAATAGATTCGCTATTATAGTCGATTGTCGCACAGCAAAAGATTCCTCTGCTCATGGCGATGGAATGGCACAAACTGGTGGTGGAAAAGATATCGATATTCGTATAGAGAGAACTTTAAAAGGAAGTGGAAACGTAAACATGCATATCTACGTACTTGCGGATGCTCAGCTTAAGATATTGAACAGATCTTTACATAGTATAACATACTGATGGATTCTCTCGTAGAACATATTCCATTCAACACACTTATAGTAGGTCCAACGAATTGTGGAAAGACTGCATTTCTCATAGAACAACTTCGTGGACCATTTCGTGGTAAGTTCGATTATATAGTATTAATTTGCCCCACATATTCCCACAACAAAACATATCATGGATTTGCCAATCGAGATCCACACTTTTATGTTATATCTCCACCTCAGAATGCTATCAATACCGCATTGAATATTTGCGCCTCCTTTTGGTCAGGTACCAATACACTATTGATTCTTGATGATTGTGCCGCATCAAAAGATGTAAAACGAAGAACTGACAAACTAGTAGATTTAGCATTCTCTGCTCGACATATAGGACTATCTATTTGGGTGCTATCCCAACAATTAACGAGTATATGTAAACCTTTTCGTGAGAACGTAGCTATCGTAGTAGCATTTCATACGGCATCGGTTATAGATGGTAAAAAGATATTTGAAGATTACGGAGGCTCACAAGAATGTAATGAATTACGAACGATACTTCGATCTAAGAAGATTGCTCGCATATGTTTTTGTTTGCGACATCCTTTCGTAGCCGTGTTAGAGCTACCCGCACCTATAACATATTATCATGGATGAATACATCAAAGAGCTGGAAGATGAGTGCGCTATTACTTGTCCTCCAACCAAATTGGAATTTCCAACGAAATTGGAGGGTATCGAAGAATGTCGGGAAGCACTTACGATTTTAACTGCAATGGGTACAACAAAAGAATATCTAGGACATAATTTCTCCCTAGTAGATATAACTAAACTATCTGAGAAGGACGTAAAACGTTTACATAGTAGATACCAGATCGTAGTAGCAAAGCAAATAACAGGATGCTTACTAAATGGTGCACTACGTCTAGCTACTCGCGCAATCGCATACGTAGTTCCACTAGATGACCAACAAGCACTGTTTAAGGATCTACAAGAAGACCACCTAGTCCGCAATGAGATATCTGCTGTGGCTGGTCTATTATCACTTAAAGCAGTTCGATTTGTAGCTCTAGCTAGTGCTTTGTTCCATGTAGCTGATGACATAGTCACTCCTTGTACTCCTATTGAACCTTCGCAAGTACTTACTATATCGAATCAAGATGGAAGAAACGGATCAGATAACTGCGAATCCACCAACGACTGCACCAACTAAAGTAAAAGATCCAAAGAGGGTTGCTGCTGGGAAAGCATTAGCACTAAGTAATAGACTTGCTAGAGAGGCTCAAAAGAGAGAGATTTCGCGTGAAAGTGAATTATCTAAAGAAACCGATGGAAAGGAAAATTGGATATCCACTACTACTACTCTCACAATTCTTGGTACGGGTGCTGCATTGGTTGGAGCGTACTATCAATACAGAAGATATAGAGATGACACTCCTAAAAACGTTAGTCCGATACGACCTCAAGTCCGATAAAGACTACGGTGCCAGATATGGAGTAACAGTTAAAGACTAGAGACTATATGATATATGTTCGAATGGATAAAGAATTGACGAAAACAGCAACCGATGCCGCTATGATAACTGGAATCGCTACTGGTATTGGCTGGATCGTAAAGAAGGCTACCAAGGAATCTATGCTTAGTGATCCTTCTATTTCTATTATAAATTACGTGAAGTGGACTGCCGTGATAGCTGGTAGCATATATGCAAAACAATATCTCGAGAAACAAAAGGCCAAACCATAATGGTGACGTTAGCAGTTATTGGAATGTCTATTTTCGGAGCAGTTTTGAATGCAACGGCATTTACTGGTGGTGGCATACTTGCTAAGATGTTTAGTGGAAAAGATATCGAACAAGAAAGGCACAATAGGGCTATGGAAAAACTCGATGCTACTAGGGAGGCATATATCGAAGAACGTCAAAAATTGTCCGATTGGACACATGACCAAGAAGTTGTTGAACGCAATGCATACAATATTCTACACGATCTCAACCGAGATTTTGTGCGATCCCATAAGTTACGTCAGGCACTGAAACGACTCGAAACAATGAAAGAACCTCGTTTATCCGACTACTATCAACCCTCAAGCAATCAGAAGACTGGTGAGTTGATCTATGTTGGTGGTGGAATGCTAGTCGCTGGATACGCTATTAGTCGATATGCTTTTTAAAAAAACGAGAATTTTTACGATCGACGAAATACTAAAAAAAAAAAGAATAAGAACTAGTTGGTTAGATGAGTTCTTATTCTTTTTTTTTCCTTTTTTTTTCTTCTTGTTGAAAGTTAGAATACATAGATATATAATGGATGCTAAACTTGCGAATATCTTCTATGGTCCTATGGGCTATTGGAAAGGTCATGCTGCAATTGGTAAGCTATCGGTGGCTGCAAATGTATCAGAAGACGTAGCTAAGGGTTGGTTAGAGAAACAAGCCATGTGGCAAATATATCTATCACCACCACACTATATTCCACGACCACATTGGACTGTATCGAAACCTAATGAAGTTCATCAAGCTGATTTGATCTTTCTACCTGGACGTGGAAGGAAACTATATAAGTATGCTTTAGTGGTAATCGATGTAGCTTCTAGATATAAAGAGGCTGAACCTTTAGCGTCGAAAGATAGTGGTGAAGTTTCTGCAGCCTTTGAACGAATCTACAAACGTAGTCCACTAGAATGGCCAAAAACATTGCAAGTTGATCCTGGTAGAGAATTTATGGGACGTATGTCTGAAACATTAGAACTACGTGGTACGAAAGTTCAACGAGGTGAAGCTGGTAATCATAGGGCACAAAGTTTTGTCGAACGAGCAAATAGAACGATAGCTGAAAGATTATTTGGATATCAATATGCAAAAGAGATGGTACTTACATCTGAAGGATCGGATGCGCGTAGTAGAGAATGGGTATTGAGGCTTCCTGATGTTATCAAGGCTATGAACAATGAAGTTACTCGACTAACAGGTAAGTAGCCTTCAAATTCTGCAGCCTTTGAACGAATCTACAAACGTAGTCCACTAGAATGGCCAAAAACATTGCAAGTTGATCCTGGTAGAGAATTCATGGGACGTATGTCTGAAACATTAGAACTACGTGGTACGAAAGTTCAACGAGGTGAAGCTGGTAATCATAGGGCACAAAGTTTTGTCGAACGAGCAAATAGAACGCTAGCTGAAAGATTATTTGGATATCAATATGCAAAAGAGATGGTACTTACATCTGAAGGATCGGATGCGCGTAGTAGAGAATGGGTATTGAGGCTTCCTGATGTTATCAAGGCTATGAACAATGAAGTTACTCGACTAACAGGTAAGGAGCCTTCAAATTCTATAGAGACACAACAAGTAAACATAAAGACTCCTACATATTCTCGAACTGTTGGATTGGATGAAAAGCGACTACCATTTGACGTTTTAGTTCGATATCTATACTCACCGGGAGAATTGGAAGGTGGAGTAAAACGAGCAACTGATCCTGTATGGAGTTTACAGACATATTATATTTCTCGAAGTGTGGTATCTTCGAACCAGCCAGTTCTATACTATTTAGGAAAAGATGCGCCAAAGCGAGGGTTTGTGCGAGAAGAGATACGAGTGGTACCACTAGATACAGAACTACTACCAAAAGGTATTCTGTTCGTACCTAATAGATCTAAGATAGAAGCAAATCGTAAATGAAGTCGTCTAAGTATTCATCATCTGGAATGGCGTTTTTACGATTGTATGATAGTGTATCGACTACGTTTGATAGTATATTGCTAATAAAATCGTTTAAGTCTTCATCCTCTGGAAAGACGTCCACATGACCGTAGGCTAGTGTATCTATTCCATTTGCTGGAATCCATCGTTTACTATCGAATGGTGATAGAGATACTTTATTCATATGCATGCCATACATCCTGTGACCTTCGCTTCGAAGCATATCCATACCATGGCGGAATACTTTCTTATCTTGTAAGCACTCTTTGTATTGATCATGACGAATATTATGTTTTACAACTGCCTTCTTGGTACCTTTGGCTTTACGAATCTCACCACCACCTACTTTTAATATAGAATAGAGCTTCGATCGTAGTCCGACATATTCTACAATTGGAATACCTCCACATTCGTCTTTCATTTTACCAAGTACTTTCTTGTTGTCGATACTATACAGCGGATGGTCTTTGCTATAGTTACTAGTATCATATAGATGTTTATGAGTTGTCATGTCTGAATAGATGTCTTCAGTTTTAATGTGTAGTAGTAGGCTGTCGGTATCGGTATAAAGTAGATTACAGCGTTGTCCATATTGCTTCTTGAGCTCGTTATAGTAGAAGTCATACATCAAATGTTTTGAGAGATCTAGAATTGACATTCCAACATATACTGGACGGTTAAGAAGTAGTTTGCTTTTGTAGTTATGTACCGCTGCTAGATTATCGTTAAAGATCGTCGAACGAGCATAAGTAGGTTTATTCAATAGACGTTGTAGTTTGATTCCTTCTGAGGCACGCACTAATTGGATATCTACACGCTTACGTAGATTCTCCATTGTCTTACCAAATACGCTATTGTTCATCAACTTGTAGAGTTCCTGTTCGAAGGTGCTATTCGCTTGTTTTCGTAGATCTGTATTCATTCGGATGTATGGTTCCATCCATTGGGATTGATCGAATCGTAGTGCCCTGTGGATCTTTTTCAAACGCATACCAAGAGATAGATACAGTTGTAGGTTGCGGTAGTGTAGCACATATCGTTCTTTGTCATATAGGTTAGGTATGAGTTTTTCCACTTTCAAAGATCCATTACCTTTATATAGTTCCTCGAATAGATCGGTTTGATACTCTGAGAACCAAGTTTTATCCACCTGCATTCTCTCTGGAGCTAGTGGATAGCTGTTATGTGTATCATGAAGTTCTTGAGGATATTCAAGGTCGACTTCAAGGATGTAACCTTTATTTGAATCGATTGCGCGTTGGGTTATTTGTTCTTCTGTTGGTGTGCACCACTCAAATCCTCCTGTTGGTAGATATTGACTCATGGCCCAACCATATAGATTATTGGCGTCAAGATAGAGTATGTGACTATTTGGCTTATTAGGATCGAAATCGGGTATACTTTGGTTATTTGCTTTAGCATAACGCTGAGACACCATAGATATACCACCACGTAGACCTTTCTCGACGAATAAATGCATGTCATAGTCAGTTAATAGTTCAAGCTCCACACCTGTCTTCTTTAACAATGCATCCCACGATAGACCAGGACTAGTATAGTAGTGAGCAGGATCCAAGCCATAGTTTTGCATACATGTTGTGCGAAAGGTCTCGAACACATCTGATAGAAGAAGTACATCAGTTTGTAGGTAAAGGTCGTGGTAGTCTCCCAATGTTTTACAACTGAATACATTCCAAACTTCTAGTGCGTGTTCATAGTCCTCGTCGGTTATATCCTCTAGATTTAGTTTACTATAGAACACATCTTTTGGTGGAAGAGAAGTCTCTGTAAATCTATCCCAAGAGTCCATGTACTCATATGGATAAACGCCTTTACGAAGCAGTAACTTGTTTTTATCTTGGTCGTGCGTATACTTCATAGTTTGTTGAAAGGTATCTTGAGATGCGCTTTCTACCAACTTACTAAGAGATGATGGTAGAAATTGAATGCTATCTATAAACCGTAAGTTACCAAGTGAGAATGAAATGTATTTCTCCATATTGTTTGGAATACAAGAGATCTTACCTGATGTCCTGGATATGGATTGCATTACTAGGTGAGAATCATATCCACGAAGATTATGGAATACAACTGGGATGGTAGGAAAAGTACGTAATTTGAGATTACAGGCATTGTGTGCGACACCTCGAAACTCACCTGTGATGTGGCAATGATCACGTACTCTATCTTTACCAACCAAGGGCTTCCGACAGATATGACAAATCGTTGCTCTATTATAAACCCTATAGTTTTCCTGTGACATACATAGTGGTTTAGACTTTTGGGCTTTGATCTTCACCTCTTCCTCTTGTATACATTGTAGAAAACGTTCGATAGTATCCATGCCTCTATATAGTACTGGTGGTTCGCTATGACCATCGGAACGTACAACTATATAGCAAAATCCACAGGGGATATGTTCTTCTGTTTTAAGTGTGTTGCTCTTCTTTGGGTCTTGGGCAGGTCCTTCGATCTTAGTGGTCAAAGCCTCAAGGTCTGCATAGATAATATAGGGTACTTTGAGCTGTTTGTGGATATTCTGAAATGAGACTTTGTTATTATTGGTAGGCATTTCAATGCGTATGGTTCTGTCATTGATACCATTACACTCTGGAATGTGCTTTGTAAGAAGAGCTTCGTTGGAATATCCATGTAGACATAGCTCGCAAAAGTGCTGTCTATTATTATGCTTTGTTTGATCGAATAGGAGGCGATTGAAGTTCTTGATCCAACAGTAGTGTTGCTTACCACTCTTTTGGTCTTCTATTTGCAATAGGTTAACACGCTTTAAGAAAGTCTCATTCGAAATGTGGTGTATGATCAAGTACTTTTCCTTTGAATTCCATCCAAACACATTGATAGAGATTTTGTTTTGCTTCTCTGCGCGTTTTATTTGTGAGATTGGTGTTGGCGCATCCACACCATCAAAGTTAAACCCATCGTCTCCTTTATATTTCGATGTCTCTTGAGGGTTTTTTATGGTTGGAAGTTTTGCTGCTTTTCTTGCGGTTGAAAGAGCTTCTGCGCGTAGTGACCAACGTAAGCAATTGTCGTCTTTGTTGTTCACATTGATCACTGCTTTCTTATTAGCTATTTCTGGAGGTAGTGGTAAATATGAACCTCCACGTAGTGTTTGATATCTAGCGGTGTTTAACCATAGAATATTGACTGTATATGTAACCCAGTTTGATCCTCGACTGATCCACTTCTCGATTTGGTTGTATATCTGAGCATGTGCTTCTACTATTACCCTACGGATCCCAACATCGTTGGTCAAAACAGATTGAAAGCTATAAAAGGTGGCTGTCTCATATTCGTAACCATCAGGTTTATCAAGTATGAAAGTTATATTTAAACCTAACTGAGCCTTTAAGGTATTGTGTTCTTGAAGCTCTTCCTTAAGCTTTTCGGTAGTTTGCTTACGCACACCAGCAAGAAAAGCAGCTGGAACTGCTCCTAGAGGATTATCATCTGGAATATCCATCTTCCATCCGTGTAAATAATTCCTTAAAGCACGTACTCGGACAAATGTTAGAATATGCTCAGCCATGATATAATAACTTATAACCACACTCCTCTAATAGGGTGTTGAAATGTAATAAATTCACTATAAACAAAGTGTTTGAGCCTTGATCTAATACCTTATGACTACAATCCTTTAATATGGTGTAGAAATATGATGAAAGGACTATAGTAGTAAATAATGATAATGACAATATATGGTATAATACCTAATAACCACACTCCTCTAATAGGGTGTTGAAATGTAATAAATTCACTATAAACAAAGTGTTTGAGCCTTGATCTAATACCTTATGACTACAATCCTTTAATATGGTGTAGAAATATGATGAATGGACTATAGTAGTAAATAATGATTATGACAATATATGGTATAATACCTAATAACCACACTCCTCTAATAGGGTGTTGAAATGTAATAAATTCACTATAAACAAAGTGTTTGAGCCTTGATCTAATACCTTATGACTACAATCCTTTAATATGGTGTAGAAATATGATGAATGGACTATAGTAGTAAATAATGATTATGACAATATATGGTATAATACATAATAACCACACTCCTCTAATAGGGTGTTGAAATGTAATAAATTCACTATAAACCAAATGTTCGAACAAATGTTAATATATGCTTAGCCCTGATATAATACCTTATGATTACACTCCTTTAATATGACTTATAAATACGATAAATGAACTATAGTAGTAAACCAAGTGCTTGTGTCTGGCCCGATCGGGCCAGAACCAGCACTTGATATACTACTCGGTACAATATATCAACCCAAGAACTGAGAAATAAGAAAGTTATCAACTCCGCGAGGATAAGGAAAACGAACTGTTTTTAAAATTGGTGTTTTTGAGATTGAATAAACTTTGTTTAATTATCTGGTGGTTTGTTTATATTCGTATGGTAATTATAGTTCAGTTTTAGAGAAGAATTTGCATCACAAGAGTTTTCCTCCAAACAATAGGCTCTTCAGTTATCGTTAATCCCTAAGGACAATAGCAACATTTCTCTTATGAGTCACAGTGGATTTTGTATACAATTATCTTATGAGTTATTAACTGTAAAGGAAAATAATAAAGACAGTTTAGAGCCTATCACGAGTAGTTTGTTCTTACTATTTACGCTACAAAGGGGTTTAGATATTGCGAGATATTTATTATTTTTTTCATTCAACTTCGAATGTATTCAGGGCCGATTGCTCCTGGTTTTATAGCTGCTCCAAACAATAGGCTTTGCCCAAACATGCCCGAATAGATCGATGACCTCATCCAAAGGAACAATAGATAATGAGATTCCACTTCATTTAATGAGATTCCACTTCAATTTCCAGACAATAGATAATTTATTCACCCCCTTTTATTCATGAGCCCACCACTTTATTCATGAGCTCACCACTTTATTCATGAGCTCACCACTTTATTCATGAGCTCACCACTTTATTCATGAGCTCACCACTTTATTCATGAGCTCACCACTTTATTCATGAGCCCCAGACAATAGATAATGAGAAACCACCGCACTTTATTCATGAGTCTAAGACAATGAACCGTGACGTTATTGAATTAATGAGCGCGCCTTAAAAATTAGCATAGCGCCTTAAAAAAACGGCTAATTCGATCCCTCTCCTACTACTGGTGACGTAAAGATAAGCATGCGCAGAGTCATCGGAAGTCCGTGATTCGCGGACTTCCGGAATCGAATTATTCCAGAGCCCTATATTTATGTCGAGCATGCGCAGTAAGAAACAAATGGGGTCTGGGTACGAGATTGATAGTTACACAAAAGAGTTTGGGTAGATGTCGGTCCCAGAATCCTTGCGTCTACAATGGTTTATACAACATGTTTGGTTGTTGGACTCGTGTGGCCATTCGTTTGGGTTCTTTATATGAATTGGTGCCTTCTCGAACCTGTTGTATCTCGAACCTATTGTATTTTTCTGCGTTTAACAAAGGAATTAGCATGAAAATAAGCTCTCATCGGTGTCCGATGTCTTGACAAGGGCATGTGTTGGTTGGTATGCATGGTGCAAACGTTCCGCTTGAGAGCGAGCCACACCAGGGGTTGCATGTGTCTTGTTTGGAGAGGTTAAAACCAGGATTTAGAGGAGAGTTATTATTCTTTTATTCTTAATAATAAGCTGGATGATTGACAATTGTCAAATCCGGCTATAAACAACAACAGTTATTTCACTCTAACAACATTAATTACATGATTTGCTCAATATATTTATAAATGAGTGGGAGGACCCGAAAAAAACCACGAGAGCTATCTCGCCGGTACTACCTTTACAAACGGTGCAAAAAGGTGCAACGAAGAAGAAGAAAGGGGAAGAATAACAAACCCAAGAGTTAGTGGATTAGCAGACTTGGTTAAAGGTTGTCGAGTGCTTAGAGCTTCAACACAGGTATTAACATGCCCATGGACAGTGCAACACAGACAGTACCTGGTTCAGGAATTCCTCTAGTTCGTCGTCAGTGACACCCTTCTCCCTCTGGTCTGCTTCAGTGTCAGGGTAGATGACTTGATCACGTAACGTGCCCAGCGTCATGTACGGCCGCTGCACGTGTAATAATGCATTAGCAATACGGCTATATGCTATTCTTAGTAATGGGACTAGGGATATTTCAGTGAATTTAAAACTAAATTTCTGTTTTTTTCGTAGAGTTCAAAGTTTCGTTATTGATACTGGGAGATTCACTGCTTCAACCTAATTCTTGTTACTTATACTCTTTCGTTTTCTATACTGTAGGCCATTCTCAAATTTCTATGCAAATCCCCTTGATGAGCGCACAGTAGTGCTGCTCTTGGGATGAACGTAGCAAGAAAATATGTTTAAAATAAAAAACAAATGCGGCATATTCATGGTACATGGCTTTAGTACAGCTTTAGTCAAACATAATTCAAGGAATGTTCAAGGACAAATGATAATTTTCTGATACTTATACTTGGCGGAGTTTTATGAAATGTTCAATGTGTTCTATGATATCTGTTACCTAGCTTAACAAATCTTGGTGGGCCATCCCATGACCTTGTGGCATGAATGTGAGGCCACAAGCACTTACAGTGCGGGCTCCGTGAAACAATAAAATGTGTACTTTGTAATTCCGTAATTCGTAATCAATGTTTTGTTGCTATAGAGCGGATTTCAATTGAGTGTCGGAAGTGTTTTGGTTTTGCGTTTACTAAGCTCTCCTATTGGCTGAGAAAGTAAACCAACCAATCAGATTCCAATGTAAAACCAAACGCAAATTGATTTTGGTTTTGCTTTGGTTTGTCATTGGCTCACAGGGAAGCCATTTACGAGTTACTTGTGATTATTCGCTCCTATGATTGGCTGGCTGTGGGTAATTTGCGTTTGGTTTTACTACACTCAACTGAAAACTGCTCTATTACCAGTCCAAACCGTTTTTCGATACGATGACGGGAAGTCTTCTGTTTTGAACTCCGAGTATTGAATCTAAACGTCCGCCATTACTGGAGGCCGTTCCCTTTGTTCAGCGGAAGTGACGTCGTACGCGCAAAGCTCGCCTGCACATACTTCAACTAAAAAAACCTTCTCGTAAACAAGACGAAAGTTATATTTATCCTTGCGAGGTTCGCGCGAAATAGTGTGCATAAAAAAGTAGCCACGCTAGTTGACGAGTTGCACATATGACACACGGCTTCCAGTAATGGCGGATAGGCTTTTACCAGTAAACTCTCCTAAACTTCATGGTTTAACTCGCTCCTTTAGGAATACGTTTTACTAATTTCGAGATTTTAAACAGATTGACCCGTTGACACTAAAAAAGTGGCAAATCGAAATGGTAAATTTTCGTCGTAGTTGCACTTTAAAGTAACACAAACGTCTACGTTACCGCAACCATGACATTGAATTGGTTTTCCCATTGTTTTCGTCCTTCCGAACCAATCAAATTACAGAGTTGCAGTGCTACTGCTGTACATATTTTCGTCGTAGTTGCACTTTAACGTAACACAAATGTCATCTACAATAGATGTCTTATGAGTGGATACGTTACCGCAACCATGACATTGAATTGGTTTTCCCATTGTTTTTGTCCTTCTGAACCAATCAAATTACAGAGTTGCAGTGCTACTGCTGTACATATTTCCTTCCCACTACTACAGCATCTTACGTAGACATTGACCTGGTTTTCCAATTGGTATTTGCCTCTTTACCAAATTGAAACTAAGAGTGTACAATACGGTATGATTACGACACGTTCAAGGCCTCGCTTCTCTACGCTTTTCCATTCATACAAAACCCATCCTAATCCCGAAGTACAATACAATACTTTATTTATCCACGTTACACTAAGAGCTTTTCATAAACTCGTTCTAATGTGAACGTGAAATTAAAAAGTATAAAAACTATAATTTATATTAAAAATATGACGTGATAATAAAACTACTGAAACTAGTCAAAGGCTATCGCAAATAAACATTTACAAGTTAAATTTGTGCTAAGTTCTACCTTTTAGCTAAAGCGCGTTTAAATTCGTTGACATTTGAAGCTTCTCGTACCTTCGTAGGTAATTTGTTCCATAGCCTGCTAGTTATATAGGTAAAAGATATATGCATCCATTCTAAACTAAAATTCGGTTGAGCTAATTTGGTACCACTACCTCTAGTATTATAGCGTGTATTTCCTAATTTAAAAAAGTCTCCAATATATTGTGGCCCATGTTCGTTGAGACATTTGTAGAGAATAACTACGGATTGACAGCACCTTTGGTGACTTAAAGTTGACGTGTTCGCAAGCTTTAGTATATTTTCATAGGATAAAGATTTAGCATATCCTAGTAGCGTCCTTAAAATATAATAGTTAGCATCCTCTAGGCGTTTGGATTGAACCTTACCTATACCAATAAGTATCGGACTGCAATATTCAAAATGAGGGACAATAAATGTCTTATACAACTGTATCATAGTGTCTGTGGGTATAAAACGACGGATTCTTCTAAGCGCAGCAGCTTTCGCGTAAGCCTTCCTAAGCTGTTCTGTGATGTGGTATTTGAATGTAAGCATTCGATCCAGAGTAACACCTAGTATCTTTAAAGAATTGTTGAGCTCTATGTGACAGCCATTCAATTCGATATCGTATTCGTATTTACAGGGCCCAATGCCAATCGCCTGTGTCTTGCTATCATTGATGGAAAGATACACTAGATACACTAGTCTGCTTGAATGACATTTAGATCATTTTGGGATTGCCGCACCAGCATGCCTTGACAAAGAGCTGAGTAACGTGGCGCGCGGGGACTAGGGCCGACTGCAGCGGATACAAAAATGGCGGGAATGTTAAAATGTTGCGAGTACCCTCATGTTTACTGCGAAGAAAAAGAGTTCTGTGGAAAATACTCGGATCATTACTCAAATCAACTAAGAAAAACATATTTTGATTAGTTTAGTTTACGTTTTGAACAGTGCGATAAAATTTACTATTCAAACACGAGACATTGACCGGCACAAGATAGTTTACCGCAAAAGTCCTGCAGACTTTCGCGTCAGATCGCGCATGCGCCCTAGTAGGCCTTATCCAACTGTACATAGGAGCCCAAGTAACGCCCGAGAGGGCCTGAGACGAGTATCCTGCGAATTACACAGTAGTTATTTGTACTCTAAGACACTTGTTTTATTTAGAGAAAAAGTTAGATAACAAATCTCTTATTAGACAGTTTAGTGTGTCGTTTGGTGGATAATTTTATGCACCAGTTTGTATTTTGACTCGTAACGATGTCCGGCCAAATTACACACTAAGCACTCTAATAAGATAGACACCAATTTAAAAAAGGTTGTCAAAGACGAGCGACAGATTGTCATTATAACTGGCGGCAGCTATGCAGAATGGAATACGGTGTAATTCGAAAATCCATTCGAAGGAAACCATTAATATTCTTCTTACAGCCTTTGACTCCAAAAACAAACGAATTCACCGGACTTTTAGCAACAACCATAATTCATTTCGGTCTGGGACAACTTTTTTTTTAAACAGCTGTATACACCACATGTTTTTACGCTTATTTAAACTCTATAAATAACTGAAATTGAAATAGAAAGAGATGACAAAATAACTCGACCAATTTCTATTGGTCTACATTACCTGAGGGATGTAAAATAGTTTACTTGGATGAGGCTTGACGAGTTTCCCACCGAACAGCGGCCAAAGCTGTGCGCACAAAGAAACAGAACAAATCCCGTTAGTTTGTATAAACTGCAGGCTTCTTATTATCACTTTACTCATCGGACTGTGGTTGAAAATGACTCGATAAAGAGGTCTAACCACAGACAACTTATGAAAGTATGCTTAGACACTTTCCAATATGGTACCAAGTTTTAAAAGCATCCTAAATACCAAAGAGACTAAATATAATACCCTATGTTTCCTAGGATTCGGCACATTCTAAACTGATTGTCGTGTGACTCACCTCGCCAAGTATTCTGAACAGAGAGCTCTTGCCACACCCATTGGGACCACACACAAGCACGTTCATCCCAGACCGCACCTAGGTACATAATAACACCACAGGAATACCGTTGTTAAAGAATTCGTAAAGGGGCAATGTCACTACAGTAACTTAAAATAAAGTTTAACTCGGCCGGGTCCCTACTCGTTTCCAAAGTGAACCTTCGAGTTTTTCTGAAACAAAACTACGAAAATAACATCCCAAGATAGAAGAGAAGTACACTGTGAATGTCCTGATACGCTTTTCTTTTTATTTCGATAAAGGATGGCAAAGATTAAAGTGGATTACAAATGAATCTTATTTTAGAAACTTGATATCGGTTTATTAAAGGAAAACACTGGTATATAATCAACTAAAGTCGATTGAGGTATGCTAACCGCTGTGGAAAGCGAGTAGCAGCTGACGTTTCGAGCGCTAGCCCTTCGTCAGAGAAAAAAAGGAAACCCTGGTTGTTGGAACAAAATGCTGATAAATTGTTGGCAATCATCGCGCAGAATGGCCTTTTTGCGGGTGACATCATTAGTTTTTTTAATATATTAAGGTCGCCTCATTAGAAATAATGGCGGACATGATTTTACCGGTAAACTCTCCTAAACTTTTGTGGTTTAACATGCCCATTTGGGAATGTTTTACTATTTCGGATATTTCTAATACTGATTGACCTATTGACACTGAAAAAGTGGCAAATCGAAATGGTAAAGTTTCGTCGTAGTGGCACTTTAAATAGAGTGAACCGATTTCAAGTTGCTCTAAATTTCTCTGAAAAGTAGTATTTTTCATCCACTCAAATCGTTCTTCATGAACAGTCTCATGTTTTCTCCAGTATACCTAGAAAGTATACTCTGCTAAGCTGAGTAGTACAGTTATTTTTGTCTTGTTTATCATTTTGGGATTGACAGTGCCCCTTTAATTATATGTCTGTGTTAGCTGTTACATAGTTAGCCTGCTTGCCGGCTCTCCTGTATTTTTTTTCGGTCGTTTCATTTCGGATTGGGTCACCTGTGGCACGCGGTCAAAATGGGGCGAGGACATCTTCATTTTTGTCCTCGCCCCATTTTGACCGCGTGCTACAGGTGACCCAATCCGAAAAGAAATGACCGAAAAAAAATTACAGGAGAGCCGGCAAGCAGGCTGTTACACAGTGGGAAAAAGAAAAAAGGTATGAGACGAGACTCCCCATCGTTCTCATTCTTTCCTTGCTGTTCAAGTTTCCGTACCAAAATCCTTTTAAACCCGCAAGAACATTAGCCTTGAAGGGTTGTCACTTTGAAGGGCTCTATTTTGTGTTCGGCCGGAGACAACGATTCCTCAGCGATTTTCTTTCAAAAGAGGAAACCTCGCAAGCATGGGGGACGTGAAAAAACAAACCGATACAACATAATTAACAACTATTCTTTAAGAACAAAATAGCTAACGTGTGCTACGTCCTGAAATAAACCCTTTTATAATTGCGATAACTGTACCGCATTCTGGTACAATAAATAGACGCAACAATCTTGAAAACAGCGTTTTAATTTTAATTACGTGCAGATAAATACCTGCGGTTTTAGATTGAATGTCGTAAAACCAAAACCAAAGTAATCACAAAGCCAATCACGGGAGCAAGTAAAAACACAATGAGCCAATCACAGGAGCAAGTAAAAACACAATGAGCCAATCACAGAAGCAAGTAAAAACACAAGGAGCCAATCACAGGAGCAAGTAAAAACACAAGGAGCCAATCACAGGAGCAAGTAAAAACACAATGAGCCAATCACAGAAGCAAGTAAAAACACAAGGAGCCAATCACGGGAGCAAGTAAAACACAATGAGCCAATCACAGGAGCAAGTAAACACACAATGAGCCAATCACAGGAGCAAGTAAAAACACAAGGAGCCAATCACGGGAGCAAGTAAAACACAATGAGCCAATCACAGGAGCAAGTAAAAACACAAGGAGCCAATCACGGGAGCAAGTAAAACACAATGAGCCAATCACAGGAGCAAGTAAAAACACAATGAGCCAATCACAGGAGCAAGTAAAAACACAATGAGCCAATCACAGAAGCAAATAAAAACACAAGGAGCCAATCACGGGAGCAAGTAAAACACAATGAGCCAATCACAGGAGCAAGTAAAAACACAAGGAGCCAATCACGGGAGCAAGTAAAACACAATGAGCCAATCACAGGAGCAAGTAAAAACACAATGAGCCAATCACAGGAGCAAGTAAAAACACAATGAGCCAATCACAGAAGCAAATAAAAACACAAGGAGCCAATCACGGGAGCAAGTAAAACACAATGAGCCAATCACAGGAGCAAGTAAAAACACAAGGAGCCAATCACGGGAGCAAGTAAAACACAATGAGCCAATCACAGGAGCAAGTAAAAACACAAGGAGCCAATCACAGGAGCAAGTAAAACACAATGAGCCAATCACAGGAGCAAGTAAAAACACAAGGAGCCAATCACAGGAGCAAGTAAAACACAATGAGCCAATCACAGGAGCAAGTAAAAACACAAGGAGCCAATCACGGGAGCAAGTAAAACACAATGAGCCAATCACAGGAGCAAGTAAAAACACAATGAGCCAATCACAGAAGCAAGTAAAAACACAAGGAGCCAATCACGGGAGCAAGTAAAACACAATGAGCCAATCACAGGAGCAAGTAAACACACAATGAGCCAATCACAGGAGCAAGTAAAAACACAAGGAGCCAATCACGGGAGCAAGTAAAACACAATGAGCCAATCACAGGAGCAAGTAAAAACACAAGGAGCCAATCACGGGAGCAAGTAAAACACAATGAGCCAATCACAGGAGCAAGTAAAAACACAATGAGCCAATCACGGGAGCAAGTAAAAACACAATGAGCCAATCACAGAAGCAAATAAAAACACAAGGAGCCAATCACGGGAGCAAGTAAAACACAATGAGCCAATCACAGGAGCAAGTAAAAACACAAGGAGCCAATCACAGGAGCAAGTAAAACACAATGAGCCAATCACAGGAGCAAGTAAAAACACAAGGAGCCAATCAGAGGAGCAAGTAAAACACAATGAGCCAATCACAGGAGCAACTAAAAACACAAGGAGCCAATCACAGGAGCAAGTAAAACACAATGAGCCAATCACAGGAGCAAGTAAAAACACAAGGAGCCAATCACAGGAGCAAGTAAAACACAATGAGCCAATCACAGGAGCAAGTAAAAACACAAGGAGCCAATCACAGGAGCAAGTAAAACACAATGAGCCAATCACAGGAGCAAGTAAAAACACAAGGAGCCAATCACAGGAGCAAGTAAAACACAATGAGCCAATCACAGGAGCAAGTAAAAACACAAGGAGCCAAACACGGGAGCAAGTAAAACACAATGAGCCAATCACAGGAGCAAGTAAAAACACAATGAGCCAATCACAGAAGCAAGTAAAAACACAAGGAGCCAATCACGGGAGCAAGTAAAACACAATGAGCCAATCACAGGAGCAAGTAAACACACAATGAGCCAATCACAGGAGCAAGTAAAAACACAAGGAGCCAATCACGGGAGCAAGTAAAACACAATGAGCCAATCACAGGAGCAAGTAAAAACACAAGGAGCCAATCACGGGAGCAAGTAAAACACAATGAGCCAATCACAGGAGCAAGTAAAAACACAAGGAGCCAATCACGGGAGCAAGTAAAAACACAATGAGCCAATCACAGAAGCAAATAAAAACACAAGGAGCCAATCACGGGAGCAAGTAAAACACAATGAGCCAATCACAGGAGCAAGTAAAACACAATGAGCCAATCACAGGAGCAAGTAAAAACACAAGGAGCCAATCACAGGAGCAAGTAAAAACACAAGGAGCCAATCACAGGAGCAAGTAAAACACAATGAGCCAATCACAGGAGCAAGTAAAAACACAAGTAGCCAATCACGGGAGCAAGTAAAACACAATGAGCCAATCACAGGAGCAAGTAAAAACACAAGGAGCCAATCACGGGAGCAAGTAAAACACAATGAGCCAATCACAGGAGCAAGTAAAAACACAAGGAGCCAAATCACGGGAGCAAGTAAAACACAATGAGCCAATCACAGGAGCAAGTAAAAACACAAGGAGCCAATCACGGGAGCAAGTAAAACACAATGAGCCAATCACAGGAGCAAATAAAAACACAAGGAGTCAATCACGGGAGCAAGTAAAACACAATGAGCCAATCACAGGAGCAAGTAAAAACACAAGGAGCCAATCACGGGAGCAAGTAAAATACAATGAGCCAATCACAGGAGCAAGTAAAAACACAAGGGGCCAATCACGGGAGCAAGTAAAACACAATGAGCCAATCACAGGAGCAAGTAAAAACACAAGGAGCCAATCACGGGAGCAAGTAAAACACAAGGAGCCAATCACAGGAGCAAGTAAAAACACAAGGAGCCAATCACGGGAGCAAGTAAAACACAAGGAGCCAATCACAGGAGCAAGTAAAAACACAAGGAGCCAATCACGGGAGCAAGTAAAACACAATGAGCCAATCACAGGAGCAAGTAAAAACACAAGGAGCCAATCACAGGAGCAAGTAAACACGCAAACAGCCAACCATGAACTGAAGTAATTCGTGTGATTGGTTCTACGAGGAAAAGTAAACGCAATCGTGGTGACTCTCGCTAAAACAAAAATCGATTGCATGATGAACCAAAACAATGTTTGGTTTTACTTAGAACTTCACTAGCTGATTAGCACAAAACAGTTTCCACAGCCAATAGAAAAGCTAAGCAAACACAAAACCGAAGCAATCACTTAGAACAGGTTTCAACTGACTGTAGTAAAACCAAAACCAAAGCAATTACAACGAACCAATCACGAACTAAAGTGAATATAGATTGGTTTCAATGGCATGAGAAAGCAACCAATCAGGAGGAAAAGTAAACGCAATCGTGGGATTGATGGCGTGACGGACCAAAACCACGATTGGTTTTACTCTGGAATTTGATTCGCTGACTGATTACAAAACATTTTCAAAGCCAATTGAAAATTTAAGTAAACGCAAAACCAAAGCAATCACCGAAAACTTTGGACACTCAATTGAAACCTGCTCTAACGTCTTACTTTTCTTGTGTAATTGTAAGTTGCAGCGTACGCCTAAGAAGGCAATGACGTAGTGAATGCATTTTTTGGTAAAGAATACCGAGTAATGTATTCAAAGCAGTCCTCTAGCTAACTACAGACTATTTACATGATAGCATCATTTAACTTAAACTACAAGAATCAAAATTATTTTTTTATTCAGATTTTTAAACACCTTTCGAGAGTACCAATGCCGTGGTCTAAATTAGTGTTGCAAAAGAATCTGTGCAAAGAATTCTGATAGTCGTAGTATGTGATGTCATCATACGAATTACTTATTAAGGATATAACAAACTGTACAAGACTAAACGACCTCACTCTGTGACGACTCAATATTTTTACCTATCAATTAACCACTTCAGCAATGAAAAACGTGCTTTACCAGTGACAAAATGGTTTAAGCCTCAGCCTATGAGAGTGAACAAAATTAATTCGTTGACGAAAGATTGTGCAGCCGCAGATGGGTTCGGTTCCGATAAACGTATAACTAATCACAGTGCAAGAAAGACACTCGTACAAAAACTGCAAGACCACAACGTTCCTCCAACACAAATTATCCAGGTAACCGGCCATAAAAATATCCAGTCAATAAACCATTACAGTTTATTGGGAGAAAAATTAGCAGGAAGCTATTTCATCCCTTTTGTCAACAGCAACCACAAGCCAGCATCACAAGAAAACACCAACAGCAGGGCTGAGTCAACTGAAAATCAAACATTATCACTGCTTCAAGAGAATTATATTACCGGAGGAACATTTAATGTTCACGTTTCAACTTCGTCAGCTCCCAGCCACACAATGATTACAGAGAGTCCAGAAAGAAAGAAATTTCGTAGACTTCGTGTGCTAGATAGTGATAGCGGTAGTAGTCAGGAAACCTGGTTCATTTTAGCCATAGTTAATAGAGTGGAATGGTTATGAAACCCAGCGACCTTCTTTGTTATATGTCTTTGTTAGCTTTTTCAACCGTGACCCTGCATAAAACACAATAGAAATTCCAATGTGTTAATCAATCAGCCAATAGAAACGTGTGAGTTCAGTCGTTCAGGGGACGCTAATGAACTATGACCCTGCACAATCTTTTGTCTTGCCCCCTTCCAACATAAATCGCAGCGCCTTTGTTAGCTCCTTTAAAGTTTGCCGGGTTTCATAACCATTCCACTCTATTAACTATGTTTTAGCCATTTAGGAACTTTATCACATGAAAATACAGTGAGTCTATTTGCAAATGAATTTGCTTTACTTTAACTTTTCATTCACATTTAGACTTATACCTAACTTAGTTGCCGACACTTAATTGATTCAGACCTACATAATTGTGAATAAAATCACATGCTTGACCAATATCGCTTTTAGGTAATAAAACTGATTCAGTAAATTGTGCTTACCATATTAATAATCATGATGGTCAGAAAATGGTTATGCATGGCTTTGGTCCGGGTTGTTCAAAGCAAGGGTAACTAGCGCTGAATCTGTAATTGTAATCTGTACTGTGTACGGTTTAACCCTAACACTGGGGGAAGGCCCGGTTGTTGGAAGCAAGGGGAAGCGTTAGGGCTGTACCATTCAGCATTTCGCATTCACTGCGCTCACTCGTGAGATATCGAGTTGAACACTCGAAGATCAATTCAATATCTCCAAGCACCATGTATTATTCTCTATATATTTTAAGAAAATATTATCTATATTGTAACTTAACTTCCTTATTTTAACTAGCATACTTCAACACACGACATTCCTGTAAAAAAGCAGGCATATTTTACTTCTTTACAATCTCTGTATTTTGTAATTGTTTTATGCTAGAGCGGTTTTCAGTTGAGTGTAGTAAAACCAAACGCAAATTACCCACAGCCAGCCAATCATAGGAGCGAGTAATCACAAGTAACTCATAAATGGCTTCCCTGTGAGCCAATGACAAACCAATGCAAAACCAAAACCAATTTGCGTTTGATTTTACTTTGGATTCTGATTGGTTGGTTTACTTTCTCAGCCAATAGGAGAGCTTAGTAAACGCAAAACCAAAACACTTCCGAAACTCAATTGAAATCCGCTCTATGAATCAAGGTAAAGTAAATACACGTTAGCTAGTAATACTGTAGGTGTATTTATGTAACCCTAACCGACACTCAATTGAAATCAGGTCTATTACTGATGTTTACTCGTGTATAAATAAAGTGTATGTATATACGTGTGCATTATATTACAGTTTGTTCCTTGTAAATTGTACACCAGATGTTACTTACACACCCTTTTCCTGGCCATGAAACTAATTTGAATTTCCCACGCGCCGCCAACTTGGAGCTTATGACGTCACAGTGTTCCCCCTAGTGTTACTCAACAAAAGAGCTTTGTTTTTTTGACAATAGAGACAACCGTGTGACGTCATAATATCCAAGATGGCAGCGTCGGGGAAATTCAAATGAGTTTCATGGCCAGGAAAAGGGTGTGTAAGTAACATCTGGTGTACAATTTACAAGGAACAAACAGTAATATATTTAAGCACCCATAAGGATCATTTGAGAGCAAACACTGTTTTTCAGTGGAGGTTCGTTTAGGGTGCGTGTGCGTGTGAAAAGGCTCTATAGCCGTACGATTTAAGATTAAAAGTTGGCGTCTGTAACATTAACTTCGATGTAGATCTCAGGCTGCGTTGTGGAGCATAAGGCTCTAATAAATTACACAAGTACTGAGGAGCAGTAGCATTCATCACCTTATAAGTAAACAGTAATACCTTACATTCTATGCGCTGTTCAATAGGCAGCCAGTGCAATTCTATAAGAAGTGGGGTAACGTGGTCTGTCTTGCGAGACAAGGTAACAAGTCTAGCCGCTGAATTTAGGACATATTGCAGGCGCTGTGACAATTTCTTAGGAATACCGTAGAGTAAAGAATTACAATTGTCAAGCTTTGACGTCACAAATGCGTGAACTAAAATCTTGGCTATATCTACACTTAGAAACTTTCTAATGTTCCTAATAGCGTAAAAAGAAGATTTGCAAATTAGCATAATATGCTTGTCCAGTGAAAGAGTCGTGTCGAATATGACTCCAATGTTGCTCGCAGAATTCGAAAGCCCAACAGATGCAGCAGCGACTTGAATATCGTCCAAGATTGGAGCGGGACGATGCTTGGCGTGGAATACCAACATCTCCGTCTTATCATCATTACGTTTAAGGTTATTACGCAACATCTATTTATCAATATCCGTTACACAGGCTTCCAGCTTAAATCGTGTACGGTCAAGATCACCCGCAACAAATGATTTAAAAGTTACGTAGACTTGAGTGTCGTCGGCGTAGAGGTGGAACGATACTCCATGGTGCCTCGTGATATTACCCAACGGCGCTGTATAAAGCAGATACAGTATTGGGTCCAGCACAGAGCCGTGAGGAACTCCGCAGTCCAAAGGACGACTGGAAGAGCGCGCTTTACCAATCGAGACGAATTGCATACGTCCACTGAGATAGGACTTGAACCAAGCGTGAGCCTTGCCTTCAATGCCAAATCGATTAGCGAGTCTTGCAAGTAATATTTGGTGATCGACCGTGTCAAATGCAGCCGATAGATCCAACAATAATAGGATGACGCACTGATCCTGATCAATCGCTTGTAGAATGTCGTTCTGTACCCTTATTAATGCTGATTCAGTACTATGACCGGATTTGTAGGCAGACTGAAACAATTCCATTATAATAAGTCATTCTCAGTCACATAGTCGATCAGCTGAGTAGCCACCACTCTCTCGCATGATTTAGAGATGAACATTAAATTAGAAATCGGCCGATGATCAGAAAACTGTTCATAGTCCAACGACGCGCGCTTGAACAAAGGTTTCAGTAAGGCTTCCTTTAGGACCTCAGGCATTACAGATATCTTTAGTATATAACTGAACCATTTTCTATTTGGGATTAATGAAATCACATTCATTGCCGTAGAACAATAGAACTTGCTCCAGTTCTTATACGAACCATTACTTAACTACAAATGTATCAGTGAGTCATAATATTAGTCCATTAATGAATCATATTTATGTTGTATATAGTGCTATTATTACTGAGGCTACGAACCATTCTAACTGTACTATTGAGTACGTATGTACTGTGTTGCTGACACCCCAGTAATTCTGTTATATACTGCAAAAAGGGGTTAAATAAACTGATATGCTATACACTGTATTTCCCGCCATGCTTGTCCTGATTACCCAGCATGCCCCTTGGAGAGTGAAGTGGTCTGTTGCCCACTTTAGAAACGAGTAGGGGCATGGGGCGAGTTCGGTTTCGCACAGGTGCTTGGGATCGTTACTGGGCCCAGTTAATAGACCCGTTTCGCATTCAAGAATTACCGCTGGATGCATTGACTAGACGCATTTACTCAACACTAGTCTCATTCTGATGTTAAATATTCATAAATACCAGCGAGAAGATGGGTTGTTCACAACTCTATGTATTGTTGTAGTTTGATCTTCTGCACCTTCTCGCTGGTATTTGTGAATATTGCGATACTTGCCATGTTTATTTGTATTCTGCAATTAGTGTCCCCAGTAACGATCCCAAGCGCCTTTGTGAGTTCAAGTTCAAGTTCAAGTTCAATTTTTTTATTACACACTTGTTTATAGGTTTTACATTTTTGACAAAATAGATTTAAAACAAATTGACAATATAGATACAGAATAAATAGAGAGATACTTGTAGAGGGTGTACAGTTGCCAAAGTAAAAGCTTCCGAGTTGGCCACCGTTTACCTTTGAGTAAATAAACTGAATAACTGAGCATGTTGTGTTATAAGTATTGTATATATAATGCGTACGTCGTCAATTAAATGAACTTGGAAAGGGAAAAAAAGGTGAAAAAAGGGAAGAGAGAAAGAAAAAAAGAAAAAAAACCGAACTCGTCCCAGCCCCCTACTCGTTTCTAAAGTGGGCAATTGAAAGTGCCCTAAAATTAATGACATTAATATCATAATTTCTTGTCTCACCTCAAACGTCATGTCATCGACCAGCACGTCGCCATTTGGTGTCAAGAGAGGAACGTGTTCAAACCTGTTAACAACACATTGTGTCAGAAGCCTCGTTATGAAACAGGATTTAATTGGCCGCTTTAGAAACAACTAGGGGACTGGGACCGAGTGTGGAAAATCATCTTTGAACCCCGAGAAAAGTGAGATCACATCACAATTAGTCGGTTTGACTAATTCTTTAGGTCGTATCCTATTGGACTTCACTGATAAAGAATCCCATTGTTTCTGGGTTAGGGTTTGTATTGTTTTAGGGATAGGCTATTGTTTGGGTAACCAATAACATTTCAGGTTGCAAACGGTGAAGTCTGCCCCAAATTAGTACCTTCACCAAATATTCTATTCAATTCATCTATTTAATTACTCCATAATAGCCTGTCCAGCAACATAACAGAGGATGTAACCGTACATTCTATCTGACTTTATCAATTTGTGAAATAGCATCACATGTTTAATATCAATCCAATCTTCTTCAAACTCGGTAAACCTACTAATCTTGATGTGATATTTCTTGTGGTGGGAATCACTTTTTAATCAGATTAATTCTCCACACTCAGTCCCAGCTCCCTACTCATTTGCCGAGAGTACTGTGTTCCAACAACTTTCATGTCTGCATAATCCTTCAATGCATTTTATATACGTTTATTTAACCCAAATTGTAGCAAGTGCTAAATTACATGGATGTCAGCTCAAAATTAAGCAAACAATAATAGTTAATAATAATTATACATAAATTACACATATTGATATTTATAGGTGATAAAGTTGTTCGTTACTTCTAATAATACCATGATCGCCTCGGATTCCTTTGTTTGTTCACGCACATTTAATCTCTAAATTCCCCGCTCATTACAAATGCAAGGGAAATTTAGAAATATGCCAACCTCGTCCCCAGGGTCTTCTCGGTCAGATCCAAGATGGCGGCTACTCCGAGAGAAGACCCTGGTAAACGCTGAACTGTCACGTATTTTGATTGACTCTTCGATTATGACACAAGGATTGTTTTAACGATACTTTTTATTGGCCAAACGGTCTGAGTCCAAAGAGATGAATTTGTATATAGATTCGATTGCTCAAATTTTATCAATAAAACGATTTTAAATAACCTTATAACACGTTGTGTAGGTAGAGCAATAGATGAAGTGCATTACTGGGTAGTTTTCTGGTAAGTTTGATCAGTGAGAAAGCCAATAGAAGCCGTTATATCTGAACATGTGCTATCGATCTCTTCGCTTCAACGCTAACAGAAAATGAATGGCTTTTTAGGATTCTCTTCTAGCTTAGATACATCCTGGTAGCTTTGTGATACCCTTCCACTGTTTCTTTATCCAAGTAAACTCCATTTCGAACTGTTCCATTTCGAACCATTTCGAACTTCGTCGTTCGCCGCATGGAAATTGGGATACCTATGGTTTATAGGCATGTGTTAAACATTTCCATATTTAGCTTGGCCGCCATATTGGATGCCCACATCACGTGATTAAAATCTCCAGGATTTCTGGAGATTTTGGGTCACGTGATTCAGCATTTACCAGGATCTTCTCTCGGAGTAGCCGCCATCTTGGATCTGACCGAGAAGATCCTGGTCACGAGGTTGGAAATATGCATTGTCTTCCACAGGGAAATTTGTAAATTTCCCTGCAAGAACAATGCATCGTAATGAGGGAAAATTACAATTACAATTACAATGCATCGTAATGAGGGAAAATTAGAAGACAATGCAGACTGGACATGAGGGTTAAAAGCATCCACTCTTGCTCCCCTCTGGCACGACTAGCCCTGCGCTCCCGGGTGAAAAAATTGAACCCAAACTGACCTGGCTTCATCATAACCTTCAACGTAAACCATGTGGGATCACTTATTTCAATCTGCACATTCTTCTCTTATTTCACAAACCCGCTTCTTCCATGTGGGATACTTAAAACCATATACGCATGACCTTTAAATATTTAGTCAAGCACATAATTACATACACACTTGTCCCCAGGGGAAGCCAAGGTCATTCAATCCAGCATTAAAACTTTTTCGAAAGCAACTCAACTGCGACGTCTTTAGTTTAGGCAGAGAAAACTAAACTTCTCAGAGATTTGTTCCGTTCCTCGGCGATCAGAGTATTACAAAGTTATACCATGACAATTCGGGAAATTAGTGATTAAATTTCCCCTAAAGCCTCGAGAGAGTTTAAGACCAATCAGATTTTGGCGCCGACACGGGAAACCATTTAGGTGCAAATCCCGCCAACGAGTCGCCAACGAGTAATTTTGAAAGTAATAAAAAAAAAATTGAACCTCACCCAAAGCAATACGGTGAAAATGGCAAACTTTGAAGATAAACAGAATTGCCAGAATTCATTTGGCCTTGTATTTTGATAATAATAAATTGACTTTTGTCAGGTCATATGGCTTTTTCAGCCCTTGTAGTAGCATTTTCGTCCCTAGCTACGTTTGGGTCGCAAATGTGCTACATATATTTTGCATAGAATATATCCTGCATATAATGTATTTATGTCATATCTCACCGAATAAGGTGATCGGTTTCTACAATTTCTCCTCTGCAGCGAGTCAACTCATCTATCGACATCTTATTGGCATCTGAACAAAAGGAATTTTGCAAACACAAACCATTAAGTAAAGTAAAATGTAAAGGAAACGGTAAAGGAAACGGTAAAGGAAACGGTACAGGAAACGGTACAGAAAATGGTACGGTCAAGTCAAGTAAACGGTCAAGTCAAGTAAACGGTCAAGTCAAGTAAACGGTCAAGTCAAGTAAACGGTCAAGTCAAATACGATTCAAAGGAAGCAAAACTCACTGGTCTCTCGAGGGTTAGGTTATATAGCCTCAAAGGCAAACCAAAGTGTTCGAAAGACTGGCATAACAAAGCACAGGACATCACGCCACCTACTGCCATGTTCTGACCACGTGCGCTAGCTACATGTATATAACAATACCTTCTTACGATGCATCAGTTAGTGACCTTAAGTATACTTAGTTTCTTCAAAGCGGTACCTTTTTGTTCATTCTCGTCTCTATTTCGTTGGCTAGAGACCATGGTTCTCTGGTAGACGCCCTTGTTGAGGTCTTTCAGTACATCCATCAGTTCAGCGACCCGAGCCGTAAATCTGCAATGGAAATTCGCTGATCAACTTAATCAGTACACCCAAATATACCTTTGAAAAATTTCCCAAATGCCCGAAATAGGCCTTTGCAGGAAACAGTCACGTGTTGATATAATACTTAATTAACAAATGAATGGAGCTCGTGATCCTCATGGGAAAGGCATTGCCATGGAAGCTGGATGGCAAGTCATCTTCAAAAACACAGTTTTTAAAAGATCGACAATAGATTGGAGGTGAAAAATTGCATTTATTTCATACTTGACACGATTTTCTTTGTTATTCACGAGGCTTCATTTTCCATACACACCGCCATAATAAATGCAAGGAATGTATGAGAAAAGTTCCCGGGATGTATCCAGATATAACCCGGGAACTTTTCTCATAGATCCCTTGCATTTATAACCAGCAATTCAATACAATTCAACGATATTTTATTGTTTCTAGCTTATTATTTTCTCCAAGGAATTCATTCACCTTGGCTTCAGCCAAACTTACTAAATATCCCTATAATGATTTAGAACCTTTTCTCCGTCTTGGTACTCGCCCAAAATCTACCTAAAAAGAACTACATCAATGAAAATTTTGCGAAAACCTCGTCAAGTATGAAATAAGACACTTAAATACCTCGAACGTCGGCAATAAGCCATATACATCCCGAGCCCTCGGGATGTAAACGGCTTATTGCCTCCGTTCTCGGTATTTAACTCTCGCTACAAACAGGATTTGCTACTTATGGAACTAAATTACGGCACCAGTTCTAAAAGTGTTCCAGTTGAATAACCTAGTGTTGTAAGTGTTCCAGTTGAATAACCTAGTGTTGTAAGTGTTCCAGTTGAATAACCTAGTATTGTAAGTGTTCCAGTTGAATAACCTAGTGTTGTAAGTGTTCCAGTTGAATAACCTAGTGTTGTAAGTGTTCCAGTTGAATAACCTAGTGTTGTAAGTGTTGCAGTTCAATAATCAAGAGTGGTGTAAGTGTTCCAGTTCAGTAGGCACTCATCAGCCCCGCACTACCCTGAAATATACAAACCAACTCTCAACTTTTAGCTTTCAAATGTAAAACTGAAAAACAAATTATGTAATAGAATAAAATCATTCATTAAAAGGACTTTTACCTAGCTATATATTTATTTTATCTTTCAGTATATGTAGCCAGTAGTTAGTTTTAGTGGTCGGGTATTCTAAAGTTGCGCGAGTAGATTGCCAGCCCTGTTAACGCCCATTTGTCGTCGAATATGAAGTATCCTGGCTGGAATACTAGATTCAGGCAACTCTTGTTTCTCCTTCGATGTTTTTGGCTTTCGAAATCGCGCCTTCTCAGGTTAGAAGAGATGGACCTCACTCCGCAAACTCAACTACATGCAAGACCACGCAACTGACTGATCTAGTGAAATTTGAAATGCAAATTTTCTAGAAATCATAGATAAAAACATTGTTGTTTCAAAGTACAAATGAATTCTTCCGGATTATTATTCAGTGAAATAAATATTGCACTCAACTAGATAACTTTATAGAAATGTTACTCATTTTAAAGCAAATCTTGAGTTATTTTGGTTATATTGCGTTTGAATAGTTACAAGTAATTTACAAAATTCGAGTCTGTGTTTATCGGATACCGATCCGGAGGCGAGCATCTGTATCTACCGATACAACACGGACTCGAATTTTGTAAATAGTACTTATAGTTCACCCCAATATTTTCGCACGCACTCATTGGTCCGCCACTTGGTACTATCAGGCATTATAGTTCACCACAAAATTTTGGCGCGCGCTCATTGGCCAAAAGCGATCACGTGACGTGATAATTGTCGTCCGCGGATGCAAACTATCAGGCGTTATAGTTCACCACAAAATGTTGGCGCGCGCTCATTGGCCAATAGCGATCACGTGACGTGATAGTTGTCGTCCGCGGAGGCAAACTATCAGGCGATAGTGCCTGCTGAGAGCTGAAGACAATTTTGTGATGAACAATAACGACAAATAGACTGTGTCTGTCTCGGACCTATCGGCTGATAGTTTCCCTTGGAAATTTGATGTTCTTAAAACTAGCATATAAGCCCTCTGCGTTCTCGGGCTTATATTTGTTTTAAGAACATCAAATTTCCGCGGGCAACTATCAGCCGATAGTTCCTCGACGGACACAGTCTATTTGTATAATAGTGCCCGCTGAGAACCTTCAAATTCGTTCTGTATGTCGGATGGTTATATAAAATCAAAGCAAATATACAAAAACGACGAACAAACTGTTTATAAACAGTCTTCAAGGAAAATATTGTTTACATAATTAAAATCAAGCATCGAGGAAGGGAACTTTAATTGTTTGTAGCGAATTTACAGCTACTAATTGAACAACGTCCCAGACATTCGGAACACCTTGACGTATATAGCATATATGCACTCGAACTTCTCGGGCTTATATTTGTTTTAAGAAATTTCTGCGGGCAACTATTTAACAATTAGACCCGCAGCCCGAATGGGCTACGAGTCAATAGCCCATGACGCGCAGCCGAATGGGCTATTTATCTCGAAGCCCATGAGGGCGAGACATCTAATTGTTTTAGTATAAACTAACTAGTCGGACAGTAGAAAATAATAGAAAGAAACAAATTGAAGTTGAAAAAATGTTATTATTTCGTGAAAATGCGTGCGGTTTTTCTCTACCACGGGCTATCACAAATAGACCTATAGTAGGTTAGCCAATCAGAATGCAGGATTTGTAATAGTCCACTAGTTGGTTTATACTAACAGCCGATAGTCCATCGATAGACACTATTCTTATAATAGAAATCTCGGGTTCGCAGTCTATTTGTTAAATACCCAGTATCGTCTGTACTAGCAACCTGGACGGTATTACAGGGAGGTTCTTCTGTGAGTGAAAAAGTGTGTACGGTTACAGTACGGTATAATGGATAACTAGTTGCTATACCAACTAGTGTAGGTCTGCATCGACCGGGAAGATAGAAACTAGTATAATCAACTACGACTCGGTTAACGTGTGCTAGAGCGGATTTCAATTGAGTGTCGGAAGTGTTTTGGTTTTGCGTTTACTAACCTCTCCTATTGGCTGAGAAAGTAAACTGGCCAATCAGATTCCAAAATAAAACCAAACGCAAATTGGTTTTGGTTTTGCTTTGGTTTGTCATTGGCTCACAGGGAAGCCATTTATGCGTTACTTGTGATTACTCGCTCCTGTGATTGGTTGGCTGTAGATAATGAAAACCGCTCTAACCGCCATGGAAAGCGAGTAGCAGCTGACATTTCGAGCATCAGCCCTCTTTTGCTCTGAGAGTTACGGTACGACAGAGTATGGTACGGTCACAATACGATTAAGACCTCGGAAACTTGTAGTTCAACTCTAAGAGCCTTCGTTCTTTTGACCAGTGGGGCAAAACGTTTTGCCATGCGGTGTGGATTGGATCCACCAATACGGACAAAGATTGACCGCAATTCCTTGCGAGCCAAACACAGCCCAAATACAACATAGAGATCATCTATTCTTCTTCACGCCAGCCTATTGGTAACATCATTTTGCTTGTTTTTAATTTTCGAAACCTCTCTTAGTCTACTGCTATTTTAATGGGGATTTAAAAGTTCAGTTACGCGCGCGAAGGATAGTGGGTAACGTGGGCGCGCGAAGAATAGTGGGTAACGTACTCGCGCGAAGGATAGTGGGTAACTACGCGCCGCCATCTTTATTCTGTAGTATGAACTGATGACGCACCCTGCAAGCCTGGTCATTTCCCTGCCAGCCAACACCAACCGACCAATAGCTTCAGCCATCTTGACCAGCATGCGACCACTCCGATAGTAATCCTGAGAAAGTGGACACACGAACGAGTTAATAACGGCTCTCTGGCAAGTGTGAAGTCCGCAGGTGCTATTGCCGTTACATTGGAAGCAACGAAATGCCTATCATTGCAATCATTAAAATTTCGCAATGTGCGCCGGCGTGAATGGGTGAAGACACCAAAACCCTTCAATAACGTTGCCGTGGCGCCCACATTTGGACCAGAATGACTTCCAGTGCACAATGGACGAAATGCTTTCGGTTTTATCGCGGATATCGCGCGGACCGATTTGTTCAAACCCTATACTTTCACATAGATGATTAACTAAGATTCATGTTATATTAGTGCTCGAAGGTTAAAAGCCCCCCCTCCCTCCCCACCCCCCCTCGCAACTGAATTACCAAATTTATGCCCCTCCCTCCAAACGTTATGTTCAAACCAAGCGCCTGCATAAATGGATTATTTTGGGGGGAGGGGGAGTTCCTCTCCTCCCCTCCCAGCTGGCTAATCATCATGTTACCAGCTTCATCGCGTGGTAAACGGCTTCAGGGCCAGTAGGTGCGCACTCTGTATGGTACTGATGGTATCGTATTATTTTACATACCTCCATCCTAACACTATGTGAACTACTTCTCAGTTTAGGATTGTTGTTAGTCAGGAATGGTCGGCTGACAACATAGAAACCACACACGGTAGCCAGGTCTGCCAACAAGAGAATGCTCGTTAATGACATGCGCGTCGCCATCAAGGAAAACAAACAATATCCAATCTCGTTCCCAGAACACGCGATCTTCTATTTGGTCCGCGCTTGTATCTTGGCGCTGACCAAACGATCACGGGCTTTGGAACGAGATTGAGCAATCTCGTACTCAGATCCTATTTGTTTCTTGCTGCGCATGCTCGACTATCTTGGAGCTGACCAAAATGTACGTGCGCTCTGGTTACAAGATTGGAAAACAAAAAGAAAATGTAATAGCAGTAAGAAAACGCCGCACATTCCAGTGATTTTGTTAACTGTTTTCTGCGTTATTTACGCAAACTGAAAAAGAGACGGAATTTATTTTTTATATGCGTCCCCAAGTAAACAAACTGTCCAATTTAATATGGCTACATAAATACTCTAATTAAAATTAAGGAATTTCTACTGCGTCTACCAGGGAAAACGACATCGGTGACATCGCGCCAAGACGATCGACCGCAAAGGTATAATAAGACCTTACAAACTGACCGTGTAAATAATCATTGTTTTTGGTTCCAGAACTCATTTGTTTTGGTCTGGCATTCAAATTTTTCGATGGAGCGGGTCCCAAGGTCTCATAGCATGCAATTTGTAACAAAATCACTGATTACATACTGTAGATAGCGGAACCTTTAGATTGTTTCCAAGTCACCACTGAGTACAGTTGGCATCAACTGCAAACAGCCTTCATATGCTGCTTTCCCATCAACGTGGTCTCGAGCTCAAATTATTATTTAGCATCAAGATAAGATATTTATTTCAACTCGGGGGGTTGAGGCTTGTTAAAAACCTCTAGCAAGTACATGCTAATTAGCCGAGACTATCTACTTACAGCTAGTACGTAAATTGAAATCTTATATACAATTACATATAAGTACATTATATTAACCAAAACTAGTATTAATTACAAGTGGACTATATAAATATATATATATATATGTATCAGTAAAAGTTAAACCAATATGGAATTAGAAATTTTAAACTAGAAATTGAATTTAATAGAGCTGATTTGTTTTTTGAATGATTTTAAAGTCGGTAATGTGCGCAGAGCATCAGTTAAGCTATTCCAAGCTTTGGCAGCAGTGTATGAAATGGAGTGAAGCCCATGTTTAGTTGTGTTACATTTAGGTACTGTAAGTTTACGCTGTCCTCTTAAGTTCTTAATGTTGCAGCGCTCTGAGAACATAGACCTGATATACATAGGCGATTGGCCACTAAGTGCCTTATAGACTGTAATACACAGAAGTTGCAGTCGGCGGTTATAGAGACTAGGTGCTAACTTATTAAGCAAAGTTTCGTAGCTCGTATTGGAAAAATCATTATAGACATATCTTAATGCTCGTTCGTTGAGTTTCTCGAGCTTAGAAGCATTGAGCACAGAACAGTGTAGCCAAACAGAACTACAGTAATTAAAACAAGGTAAGATAAAAGCTCTATAAAGACATAATTTGGTGTACTCTGACAATGTGTTTGAAGCGGCTTATGACTTCAACTTGCTTACACGCCTTTTTAGCAATTCTCGTAACGTGACTATTAAAGTTTAATTGGTTATCTATTACAACCCCTAACAGTTCAATTTCTTCTATGGCCGGAATAGGTTCATTGTTTACACTTAGCATCACACTTGGTCGTGTATTAGACCTAGAGAGCACCATTTGTCGGGATTAAGCTCTAGTTTATTATAGTTAAACCATTCTACAGCTCTAGCTGTTTCTCTTGACAAAACGTCGGTCAAAAATGATTCATTATGATGGCTAAAGTATATTTGATTATCATCTGCATAATTTGAAAGTTTAGCTTTATCAATGAAAAAGAATAAGTCATTAATAAAAATATTAAAAAGCACTGAACCAAGCACTGAACCAAGCACTGAACCAAGCACTGAACCAAGCACTGAACCAAGCACTGAACCAAGCACTGAACCAAGCACTGAACCTTATGGAACACCACTGCGGATTATGGACCAATCAGAAGTCGAGTCTTCAACTTTCACTCTCTGTAGTCGGCCATGGAGATAGCTCTCTAAAAGACAGCAGCTGCTCTCAGATACACCATAAGCCCTTAGTTTCGCAAGCAGTAGGTTATGAGGGATTCTATCAAAGGCTTTGCTTAGATCCATCAGAACAGTTCCAACAATCAAATTGTTGTCGAGGTCACGTTTCCAGTCCTCTATAATCCTTAGCAGAACACCTTCGCAGTTGAAGTGCTTGCGATAGGCTGATAAGAATATGGATAACAGAGTGGTGAAAAATGTTCAATCAGCTGATCGTGGAGGCACCTCTCGAATATTTTATCCAATAATACCAATATGGATATTGGTCTGTACATGGCTTTGTTAAAAGGGTCATCCTTCTTGAAACTTGGACGAATCTCAGCAGATTTCCAAGCAAGCGGTACCGTGCTGGAGTTAATGACACTGTTAATGAGGTGACAGAGTGGGCCCGTTAGAGCGTCCGCACTGTCCTTAAGAGTTCTTGCGGGGATCATATCATGACCAGTAGCCTTGTTAGGATCGAGTGATTTTAAGATCGTCAGTAGCTCAGTAGGGGTGACATTTCTAAACTGAAACTGTTCAGTAATTGTTTCTCTTCTGATGGCTACCAGGCTGGGGTGGTCCTGAGACCAGTAATCTGCTACAGAGGATGTTTCAGGTGCACTATCATAGTTGTTCTGGACTCTTTCAAAGTGATTGTTGAAAATATCGGCGACCATTTTACTGTTTGTAATAAATTTGTCACCTTCTTTTAGATGGATGGCCCCTCCGGGATTGTTCTTTTTGGAATGCATCAAGGGTTTGATAGTATTCCAAAATTCTTTTGGGTTTTCCCTTAGTTTCAGCAGCCTTTGACTGAGCGGAGATACTGCGAGATGGTCCTACTTCTTAGGCTTGACGTTATATTACGCTGTGCTTTGTAGTTGGAAATATCAGCGAGCAGTTTTGTACGTAGTGAAATATTCCTTAGCCTAATAGCATCGAGCAGCTCTGGAGTCATGAAACGAATGTGTTCGCGTTTAACTATGCTACGCTTGAGGGGCGTGGTCATCAAGAACATCCGAATACAGCATCTGCCACGCCCAGCAAACGTCATCAAATACATCAGCTATGTGAAATGGGATAACACTGACGTCAGTAGCAAATCTCTCTGACTCATAGTTGTTAAACCGTCTCCTGACCACGATTCTAAGTGTATATTTCGAGTAGTGAGCTCTCATAACTGTGTAGGTAAGACTGTGATCACTCAGGCCTATGTCCATGACACCCGACACGAGATGTTGCCGCGGACCAGTAGTGAGGATGACATCGATTAGAGTACTTGTCGAGTCCGTGATTCTTGTTGGAGATTTGATAACGTTGCTAAGGTTGCAAATCTCACAAATATCTAGCAATGCCCGACCCTCCTTATTGTGTTTATCAGGCTGAGAGAGATCACAGTTTAGATCGCCGGCTAGAATTATGTTGTCAGAGATCTTGCTCGATCTTTTTAGCAAAGTTTCTAATTCTTTTGTCCAACGTTCTTTGGCGAGACATGGAGGTCTGTAAGCTCCGATAAATACTGTACTCTTAGCTGATTTCTTGATCTGGACACATAGAGCAATACACTCTAAGCCTTTCGATTGAATGTCACACAGTCTGTTCGCTATGAGCTCTCTTCTGACATAGACAAGCAGGCCTCCTCCTCGTCTGTCGAGATCTTTGCGAAACATCTTGAAACCTTTGATGTAGAATTGCGAGTCTGGGAACGAGCTATCAATTTTTGTTTCGTTGACAACGAATATACAGTATCAAACAATCCTTGAAGTAATAGATCTTTTAGCTCAAAGAATTTGAATCCAGCAACACTGTTTATATTAAGGTGGGCAAATTTCAAGTTTTTAGAATATTTCTCTTTGAGGATTGATATTTCCGGTGCAATCTGTGGCGATCTAGATCTGATGGATTGATCCAATTGAGGTTGTCCGGCTAAGTTTTCTTCAATTGCAAAGAACGAGTCTGAAAAATCAGGAAACATACAGCTCCAACACAACCAAGTTGTTTGGTTCTAAGCCAGCGCATTTGATATGTGTGGGAGTATTACACTCACTACAGGACATTGTTCGACGGTTTTTAGCGATGGTTCTTGAACACACGCTGCATTTGGGCTTCATTTCAGCCACCAGTCCCGGGTTTACACTATATCTCCCAAACATAGCAATACATCTCCAACACTCAGTAAAATACGTCTCTGGCAAACAGAGTTTGCATAATAAGCGAACGATTTTGTGGATCGTTTTAGGCGCAGTGAAACGATAGTAACTCGGGTTGTGTTAACCTTATTGTTCCATTTCGGGTTAATTGGCCAAGATCTTTGTCCAGAGTATGTCATTTCGACACCATCCTATGTCTTGTTTGGATAGTTGATGCAAATTTCCAGCAAAGAGGTTGTCCCTGTGTAGGTTATCCTGTACCATATTACGTCCGATTTCAAGGAAACATTCAAGTATGAAATATCTTGAGTGGCACCAGGACGTTTCTGGTGACTACAGGTTGCCTCTTCTGAAGTTACATCATGGATCACAGTCGCTAGGTGAAGAAAACTAAGAAAAATGAAGACCCCAAGAAATGCGTGTTTACTCATCATTACGATACGTAATAAATATTTGACTAAAGCATGTGTCAATAAGCTAATTTGAAATGTGTGATTCACAACTTACAAGATGGCGGAAAGAGGGGGGCTAAAGAGCGTAAAGGAGGGCTGGTGGTAACCACTCATCGCCACCATTGATCGCTCCCGAACCATAAACCTTACCCTAACCATTTCCAAAACACGTTACCAGGTAAACGACAAGCTCTCACCCACATAGGGCTAGGATTCACAAGTAAACAACTAATTATCACTAAAATGGAGAGGGGAAAAGCTTACTAGGTTCAGTCCTGGAACTGGAGCTCCTAAACAACCATCATCAAATGTTAAATCTATGTCAATTAATTCCCAGTCTAGCGCACAGCATGCGTGCCCTGTACATTTGTATTTATGATAATGGTAGATTTGATGTAAAATAAAAAATTATGATAATACGTTTAGGCAAAAAACTATGCTCCCATCAAAAATCAGAGCAAAGCTGCGCGAGGGCTGGGGACAAGTGCGACAGGAATCTTTTTGACACTGAAATGAATCATTGCTGTTCCCATGTGAAGGAGGTTCCACATGCTCAGGGTAGAACTCCTCATCAGTGATTCTGAATAACAGTCGTTCGAGTAGTAATAATAAGCATAACTCACATTTAGCAACAATATTATCAATAATTCCCATGAAGAACCTGAACTGCACGAAGTCCTTTAGATGTTCAATCTTGAAAAGAAAAGAAAGCCACTTATTACTAACAGATACTTAGAAAACAACCAATGTAATGGATAATTTAATAAGGGAAAATTGGAACATGATCACAAGTCCCTCCCTCCTTTCCTTCCTCCCTCCTTCCTTCCCTCTCTCCTTCCCTCCCTCCTTCCCTCCCTCCTTCCCTCCTTCCCTCCCTCCTTCCCTCCCTCATTCCCTCCCTCCCTCCCTCCTTCCTTCCTTCTCTCCCTCCCTCCCTCCTTCCCTCCCTACCTCCTTCCCTCCCTACCTCCTTCCCTCCCTCCCTCCCTCATTCCTTCCCTCCCTCCCTCCTTCCCTTCCTCCTTCCTTCCTTCTTCCCTCCTTCCTTCCTTCCTCCCCTCCCTCCCTTCCTTCCTTCCTCCCTTAATTAGAATTTCAACAGTTGTTTAACAAACATTGGTATGTACATGTAAATGAAAATCAAACAATAATTAACAAATAAACTGTCGTGGAGAAACTAGACAAGGGAGAACCACCTATGAAATTAGTTATCTGCATAAAACTAAAATATAATAAGATGTAGGTTGGCCTTCCATGGTATTTCATGTGTTATGGAGGGGAAATTCAGAGAGTTCAAGAGGCTTGTACTCAGCCACGTTTGAAAAAAGGTCCTTCGTATAATATTATACAGACGTACTTATATTGTAGCTGGGATATACTGAGATACACTTTTCGGTTCTCATTTTTCTTTTGCACAATTCTGTTAAGTTAAGAGGTGTACTACATTTGGTTCTAGGGTTTCCTTATTTAGCAAGTAATAGAGTATTAAACCACAAGAAAGAAAATAGCAGAAATTGTTGCTTCTTCCTGAAATGCTTTTACGATTAAGGGTTGGGTCAGTTATGGAGGGGAAGTTACAGAGGGGAAATGTGAACTTTGACTTCCATACTTTACATATTAATCTTTTTTTGTGTGTGCAGCTTTACTTATGTAAAATGTTTTCATTCATGTTCGAAATACCATGACATGACCCTGTAGCTGGAAAAGCATAAGGATTTTAAACAAAGGGAGGATAAATAAAAATTAAAGAAATTAAAGAAACACTTTAAAGATTCGAAAAAAGTACACGTGGAAAGCGGTCTCCGTCTTGAGAATATCACATTGAACTTTTAACAATCGAAAAATATTTTGAAGAGTTAAATTGCCAGAAGACATCTACTCGAAAAACAAAAACCAGTTTGCCGCCATTTTCGCACGAGTTCTCACTCCAAAATAATACATTTTCGGAATCTTTGTTTCCTTTGGTGATGAAGAATCCGTGTGATCCGGGATTAGAATCCGATCTTGGATTCTCCCAAAGAAACGCACCCTTAGTAGATAGTCAAGTTCCTGCTGATAAATTATACCAAAGAGGAAAAAGAGTTTGCAAACGTTTCAGCTTTACATAGCTTGATGTTAATTGTTATAGAGTGGACTCTCTTTCGCCTTCCGTGTGCACGATATTCATTAATGACGTGCAGTAAAAAGAAACACAGGTAGAGCCTTGCAGTCTAATATTGAAACTAACATAGAGCGGTTTACTTACAAGTCTTCCAAACGTGTTTTGAATGGTCAATTTTTCTCGTATATTTCCCTGGTAAAAAGCTATTTCCTCACTGAAACAAAATAAACAGCATTTATTTAATAGCAAGAATAAGTCATGTAGGATTAAAAAGATAATGAACATCACATCTACAATAAAGAAAAAATCACCAGGATTATTCTGATTTTCAGTCAAATAATCACCGAATTGTTTCTGATTATACGAGAAATACCCCTCAGTTGAACACAAAGTTCTATATAGGAATGTTAATTCTATAAACAGAGACCAAGCTACATGTATACATTAAAATATAACGCTTACATCAACGACATCAACTTAAAGGCGCAGTGTCACTGTACTGCGCAGGTGTGAAAATCTGATGATTTTTGAATTATGTTCCGGCCCGGAACGAAGTTCTCAGAGCGGTGAAATATCTATTTTTAAATCGACTTCCATCAGTGTTCTTTTTGAACTCATCCTTGCCTCCTTTGGTCATTTCTGGAAATGTAAGATGAGCTTAAATAAGTTTTAGTTAGTTGTTTATTCAAAATTAGTCGTTGCAGACTGCAACACAACTAAAACAAAAAAGCATAAGTGATGCTTACCGGCGGGGAAAACGGCCACTGAGTACTCTGAATACAGCAGCCGAAAAACGCAAGAAATTGGAAACTTTTTGGCATTCCAACCAGAAGCGAAGAGGGTTTGGATGTCCAGTAGAGTTCACGAAACACATGGCAACTTTTCAAGTCGTATTATAAATGATATGGCAGTTTTCAACAGCGATACGAAGAAATATATATCTACGGCTTAGAAACGAGGCTGAAATTATATGAACCGACCGGAGTGCAAAGACTGTACGGAAAGTTAGATAAAACCTTTATTTGCTGGCAAAAAAACCTCATGAACTCAAACACGATAGCCTTATGAGCAATCGACATACATATGAAGCTATAGAAGTTATTATCGACTACGTGAGAGTCACTCTGCAAACATCGATCTGCTATGAAACCGCTTGTCAGTATTCGCACTTTCGTGACAAGCGAACTTTTCTACCTTCGACACACGGTCGCTAAACTGTACGAAATCTCCAAGAATAAATTCCTAATGTCCAAACTAACGGGGAAAACTGAAAGAGGAAATCATTGTGACCAATCAACATACATATGAAGCTCATACATGAGAACCCATAGAGCAAACTGATAATAATGATCGAACGTGCTATTTAAGTTTCTACGTGACTACGTACTGAACTCGCGCTACAGCATAGCTTGAAATACTGTACGAAAACTCCCGTTTAAAAATTTCCTGATGCCGAAAGAACCATAGAATCTTAAACAAGATATCCTTCTGACCAATCGACATAAATATTAAGCGTGAAAGTAAGTTTCCAGTCCATAACAGCCGATAGTGTAGACTTGCTCCAAGTCGAACTCGCTGAGTCACTTGGTAAGCGATTACTGGGTCAAAAAGCGAGTGCGAGAATCGAAGCGAGAGGCGAGTTAGACTTGTTTCACTTGCAGGAAATTGAATCGGGGATTATGTTTTGGCGCGAAAACACATTTCAGGGGCGGAGTAGCCTCCGATGCAGACGTCTTGTGTGGTTCGTTTCCCTCCCTCCCACACCAACGTCTGCGAACTCGAGCCACATTTTGTATTCCGTGACTTACGGATTGTTTATTTTGACCAATCAATTTGCTAGTTAGGGTTTTCCCATAGCCCAAACATTAATTAATTACTTCGTGGACCGTGGGAACACAAACATTTGATTGGCTGATTATTTGGACTTCCATTTTTGCACGTGCAGCACATGCTAGCCGCCCAGGGTTATGACCAAGTGGTAAAAAAACATTTCAGTGCATAAAATGTGGACTTTGGCTATGGATTTTGAAGCTTCCGAATATCTCTAAAAGAAAGATCTTCACGTCATTCCCGTTGCCACAAAAAAAAACTCTGCTTTGGTGGCAAGAATACTCAGTTCAGCGACTTGTAGGGAATCTATTCATATCGACGAGCTGTGCATTTTAATGAGCTCCCGGAAAATGAGAGCTCCTCTCCGATTAGCTGAACAAAAAAACCGGCTTGTGTTCGCAGACATCGGAGGCTTTGACAATCTCTTTCTGAGGACTAACTTGACACGTCAACATACAATGCCTGAAGAATTGACGCTTTGTGATTGGGCAAACCTTAGTACGTCATAAGCCACGCCTCCGGTTGAAAAATCAACCGGTAAATTTGGCGCGCTGCAAGTGGGAAAAGTCCTTCATACGGGGGGCTAAGAAGGACTTTGAGAAAGTCTACCGATAGTGCAAACTAGTAAACAGCTACTCGTACTTCCGAGAGTACTGAACTTTTTAGCGCAAATGTATGTGTTACGTTTCCAAACTTTAAGACAAGAAATCGTCATGTAGAAATAAAACAATGGTGCCATTTGGATAATTATTTCATGTCAAAAGTGCACTTTAGTCAAATTCGGACTGTTTACGACTGGAAACAGAAAAAACTACAAGCAAGTAATGAAATATAGATACCATTCTTTACTCAATGCTGTTTACCTTGGATGTAGGAAGAATAAAATCCTTGTAAATCTCGCCATATACTGTGCAAAACTGCAATCTGTGAATACGGCTAACACCCGAACAGTGTGGCGTTTCCTGCAATTTATTTTGATTGATTCTCATTGGATGTTACACAATACAGCTGTCAATTCAATGTCATGTGACATGTGACTGTGACATGCGCAGTACCGTGACACTGCGCCTTAAAACTTGAAAACGTTGGGCCAACGTTTCATAATCGTAATCCATATATTCCATCTTTGCTATCCGTAGCCAAACAAACTTCTCTGTAGTTTCACTTCACATATAAAGAAGCTTTTAATAAGACTACACCATTATTTTAAGTTTCTATTAGTTTGAATGTGAGCTTTTCAAAGTGATGTTAAACACAGCTGATATATATAGCTCCTTTACAGTGTGACTAATGTAACAAGTGCTACTTAGACAACGACAACTAAATTATAACACACTGCAGAACGAAAATAAAGCATTCTAAAATACAAATCCTAGCACACCGAAGTGATTTTCTTCATTCAAAAGACTTTGACTTCAGAACTAGTCCACCAAATTCGCCTTTTACCAGATCGAAGCTCGAGCAAGTTGAAATGTTATTGTCTTGTACTCAACACTGATTGGCTCAAATAACCGTAAGTTGGAATGCTTTGTTTTCGTTCTGCAATGTGATTGGTTCTCGTTGTCTAAGTGGCAGCGGTTATAGTTGTCGCGCTGTAAATACTATTATTATTCGACTTGGCGTTTTCGAGTGCAAATACTGGCTAAAACGAGTGCGAACATGAGACCTTATTACATGGGTTGTGAACAGGTTTGTATAGGTTTATTCAACACTTAAAAGGTTTTGTAAGAGTGCGAGTCAATCGAAATGGGGCTGTTTGTGTAACAGGCAATCAGCTTTTAGCGCGCGAAAAACTTTTTTCAGTGCGCGCAGCCCCCGACATTGGACTTCAACTGAGGCTGAGAGGTTTTTCTCTCGAGATTTCTTCTCTCAAGATTTTCTTCAAACAGAGCAGTAAGGTAAGCGAAAAGAAACCTTTTTTGTTCGTGTTAACTGTCGTATAATAAACAATTTATTACACACACAGTTGTGTAATACGGCTGGGAATTATTACTCGTAAAATTTGACTCGTAAAAATACCCAGCCGTATTACACAACTTTCCATGTAACAACCTCTTTTTATTCACATACGTGATTATACACAGATACATATACGGTACTCTACCTGTTGGTTATAAGTCTGGAATTAACATATCTGAATTCACCCTCGAGGTGCTGTTCCTCAACTGTCATCCTCCCAACTGGTCGACGAAGTCTGAAAAAACAACATTAACTTTCCATATCTAAAAAAAAGAGACAAACTCATAACATCAGACATGCCGCAAGCCTCTTCTATCAGCCGGTACTCTGTACTGGTACATTCTCATCAAATTTCCAGCGCATATGCTAAATGGAACGAAATGAAAAATGTTCTTCTCAACAAACGGATTCACCTTTCTACGAGAGTAAAACTTCTAGAAGCATGTGTCAGAAGCCGATTGTTGTATTCCGTTCAAGCTTGGAATGCTTGGAAAGCTTGGAATCCTGAGTATGCCCCTGACATGTAATGATATACAGCTATTTCAAAAATGTTGTTGATAAAAATCCTTAAGGCTATGCAACAAGACCGAAAGGAAATATGGGTATTGATCATTGAATATTTAAAACAGCTATGCTTCAACCTTAATATGGATGATAGAGTTCCTTAGAATCAAATTTGAAGAAGTGGCTTGTGCTGTATGGTCAAGGTAAGACGTTTTAAATATTTAGTGATCGCTATCCATGCTTCATTTTGGTCTTGTCACAAAGACTTTTCATCCAACGCGTGTGTTCCAGCTCGCTGTATGCAAACTTGCCTTGTCAGGAACATGCCAGATACAGCCAGATATCCCAACATCAGAGCAGGACCCTGAAATGGAAAATGCACTTAACGTTTAGGGGAGTAACCTGTAAGAGATTTTCCTATGTTGCTTTAAAATGCATATAAGCCCATTTGTTTATCATTAAAATATAAAATTTCTACATCAAGTAAATAGTTGAATAGTAAAATATTTCTTACTTTACGTGTTGCGTCTGAGGTTATTATTTAGGTTTTTGAAAACAATAATCACACGGATAATTGACCATGGATCACTGTTAGATTCGTTTACAACTATTTTTGTTTTTGCCATCTTGGATAGTAATGATGTCACATGGTTGCCCCTAATGACACACAACAAAAGAGCTATTGTTTTCTGACTACATGTCTATAAGGGCAACTGCGAGAAGACCTAAATTATTGTATTGTACTTTACTTATTGTTACTTTGGCTCTGTTTCCTTTGTTCTACTAACACCAAAATATCCCATATCCCCTCACTTTCTTTGTCTTTGTGGAGGAATATAATTATACTTCCCTTGTATATTATCAATGCTTTAACACATATACCTCTTGCATATTATCAATGCTTTAACACATATTTCCCTTGCATTAATTATAATGTATATTCCCCTCGACTTATTCCCTCACGCATTTCCTAGTAACTTAGAACTACTGACTTGTTTTTCACCTACAGAGAAGTAACATGAAAGAAGAAGGTAGAAGAATAAACAGAATTTGTTACGACCCGGAATCGAACTTGAACCCTCGCTATCTTGATTTCTAGTCCTCTGTCCTATCCACTACAATACAAGCTACGTTCCTCCAAAGATTCGAGACAAAACAACAATACGAAGACTTGTGAACAGTAATTTTATGCAACTATAAACTAAGCAAACAATGATCCTAATGATTTATGAAAAGAGATAGTTATTGCGTAGCACGATAATACAGTACCTCGCCATTGTCCCTTACATAGTAGGCCATTCTAGCAGCTCAATCATCAATCGATCGACCTACCGATCTACACTCGATCATGGATCATGGTAGACTATGATCTATCACGGTCTACTACGATCTATCACGGTCGACTACGATCTATCACGGTCGACTACGATCTATCACGGTCGACTACGATCTATCACGGTCGACTACGATCTATCACGGTCGACTACGATCTATCACGGTCGACTACGATCTATCACGGTCGACTACGATCTATCACGGTCGACTACGATCTATCACGGTCGACTACGATCTATCACGGTCAGCTACGGTGAGACAACATAAGAACCAAGATCGCAGCACGTGGAAAATTCAAATTGTAATTCAGCCTTAATAAGCTGCAAGTGGGATCTAATAAACTACAATTACTATTAATAGATTTAGCTATCCATAAGGAATAGTTAAGAACAAACATTGTTTTTCAGCATAAGTGAATCCTGATCACATTCTAAATTCTCATTCAAATTCTTTGTTTTCTAAGGGAGAATTTAGAAAGTGATCAGGAGTCACTTACGCCCTTATTGTACACATCCCTTCATGTGATATGATTTGTGCTTTACTTATTAACATAAGTACATCATACATGTACATGCTTCTCAACATGTTAAAAGTTTATTATTAAGAAAAGACTAAAATGATTTAATTAAGCATTTAAAAATAAAAAATAAAAAAACTTACTTTCAAACATGTGAGTGCATTTGGGCAGAGGATAAACATGTACATAATTACTTACAAGTCAATCAGTTTATGACATATCTTAAGTATATATTTCAAAAGGCACTACATTTAAAAATATCATTTGTTAAGACGATAAGTTCTAATCTTCACAGCAACTTTGAGAACTCTTAGAATGCGTTTGGGCATATTCCAGCTATTCCAAAAATGGAATACACCAAAGAACCAATGTTGTTTACATTATCAAACAAAAAAATATTATTCCCAAATGATCTACTAAAAGTGCCAACTACATTCCCACGAATAAAATTCCCTGACCATGAAGCATTTTTCACTGACCCATCCAACACATGTTCATATTCTTTCCAAATATTCGATAGCTATTTTGAGACAGAAACATTGAACGAAACGGCTGAAAACAGCCCACAGTAATAAGTAACCCTAAGCCTGAAAATAAAAATTCCCTAACTTTTCATTGAAATTTGGGATTTCCCTGACGAAATCCCAAATTCCCTGACCTTGAAAAACAATTTTTTTTCCTGACTTTTCCCTGACCATTTCCTAACCTTGGGAACTCTGATTTTGGAAGATGAGCATCTGCACTTATTTAGAGGTATTCTGATTTCAGACAAGCCAGAATGTCCCAATAGAATGTACCTTTAATCAGAACAAACACGGTCAGTACCTACCTGCATTCCTATGGCTCCACTTAATTTATGTACATAAATTACAATATCAAGAAATGGCTGTTGAAGAATAAATTAACAGAAATTAGTAAAACTGATAAAGCATTTAAGATTCATACTGCAACAACAATTCTAACTTTAGGACACTGGTGTATAAATATACTTTTTAGCGTTACGGAATGTACATAAGTGTGTGCAGAATGTTGTTATGTAATCCCGTTGGGATACCGTTGAGGGTGTATAAAGAGGAGAGATTAATATGTAAGAATTAATCGAAGGCGTTTCTCTACTTTGATACCTAATTTCTTTAGGATATATGTTAAGAATAGAAGAAATGTACTAACTACACTATGTATACGAAGTCCAAGGATTACGGCAAAGCTGACACAACGTATGATTTTATATTCGGCTGGCAAAACCAGCTTTCTTCAGGTACTAGATGTAACAGGTCTAGGTAGATTTGATTGCCCAACAATATATACTGCTGTGTCCGACAAGTATCAATAAATGAGATGCCCGCCCCTTATCTGTTGTTTATGTTTAATGCAGTTTAGCTATAAAGTGTTTTATGCTCGTTTCAGTGGGATAAGAGCATAAAGGAATCTGTCTGATTACTGCACAGAGTTTTCTCTACCATATACTTGTGTTATTCCCTCAATCTATTGTTAGTATTTATATTGTTCTATTTATATATTTACAATTTTATTTGTAGATTTTTGTTTGGCCCAAACTGGAAACCAGGCCTTACTGCTGTATTTGCTACACACTCTAATTAAAGGTTATTATTATTACATAGTTAATAGAGTGAAATGGTTAGGACACCTGGCAAAGCATAGGAGCTAACAAAGGCATTGCAATTGAGGTTGGAAGGGGGTAAGACAAAAGATTGTGCATGGTCATAGTTCATTAGCATCCCCTGAACGACTGAACCCACACGTTTCTATTGGCTGATTGATTAACATATTCCAATTTATCTATTGTGTTTTGTGCATAGCGACAGTTGAAAAATGCGAACAAAGACCTCTAACAAATTATGTTGCTGGGTTTCATAATCATTCCACTCTATTAACTATGCATTAATCAAGGATTGAATGAGTCACGTGTGGTAAAGTGACAAACAAACCTTGCTGACGTTAGAGTACAGCTCTGCAAGACAGCCACAGAACTTGTCTACATCCTGTTAAAAATGCATTGAACACTCAGATACTTTTAATACAATTTGTATGTTACAGTGTACATGTATATAAGCTTAGACGTGAGATATAAAAAAGACAATAGACCCAATCAGCTCTTGGCTCAACTGTTGCCCCATTCCAGATCATCTCCAGATGATTCAGTGCTTTGTTTTAGAATTCTAGAAATTTATACATTTCCTCTTGGGATACAGAAAAACAAAACAAGCATTACTTAAGGGTAAAGTTAACTAGTGATCTGAAATGGGGCAACAAACAGGCAAGCTGGTTTGGTCTACTGGTATTTATAGCAGATGTATGTATTAATTACAGTTGCATTTATGAACAGCAGCTTCAGCTGTATTGACCCGAACACCTCACTTTGATATCAATCAATCAATCAATCAAGCTTTTATTTATACTCATACATTTACAATTTATAATGCATGAAGACATTGAAACCATCGTTGTTGTACAATGTATGACACAACTACCCTACCCTATGTATAACAAACTCAACCTATTTAGATACAGTTTGAATAGTGCTTCATAACATTGAAGTGAGGCAACTTTAGGTCAATGCCATTGAAACTGCTATTCGTAGGCACAACTGTAATATGTGAATCTGCTATTGATGCACTTATGCTTGGACACTCAGTGTTCATACTAATATTTACTACAGTATATGTACTAATAAGCCACTAGAAGAAAATGTCAAATCCAGATATTATATTATTTAACGTTTTCTATTATAAAAGTTACAGCAAATATAAAGCATGGCTTACTAATCCCCTACCCCCACACCTTAATTACCCTGGCCAACTTCAGTAAAGTAAAGAGTAATGCAGTGTAGTGTGTGACTCAAACAGAACACTTGTTTTTTCAATTTGAAGTTTGCTTTTGATAGAAAAAATGTATGGTAGAACCACACATTAGGATTCATTGTGAAGTATAGCCAGTGTGGCATAGAGGAAAGTGCTGTGCCTCTCACCTCTGTGCCTCTCACCTCTGCGCCTCTCACCTCTGCGCCTCTCACCTCTGCGCCTCTCACCTCTGCGCCTCTCACCTCTGCGCCTCTCACCTCTGCGCCTCTCACCTCTGCGCCTCTCACCTCTGCGCCTCTCACCTCTGCGCCTCTCACCTCTGCACCTCTCACCTCTGCGCCTCTCACCTCTGCGCCTCTCACCTCTGCGCCTCTCACCTCTGCGCCTCTCACCTCTGCGCCTCTCACCTCTGCGCCTCGATCCAGGTTCAAATACTTAAACATAAACCACTGGCTTGTGAGACCCGGTAATGGTTCCCTGTATCTCGATGTAAAATAAACTACTTATTTAAGTTAATATACTACTGACTTCACCTGCGTTAACAACTGATCAGGATTGGCTATCCTGTTGTCAAGGTTACTCATCTTGTAATATGTGAAGCCACTATAACAAAAAACAGTACAGGCTCGAAATTGCAACCTATGTGGGCGCCAATGCAATCCGGCGTACCGAAAAAGATGGCGGCTGTCCATTTGACCACAATCCCTTGCGAACCCAACACGGTCAAAATAATACGTAGAAATCATCTATGCTCTCCAATAACAGTGGATTGACAACAGCATTCGTATTTGCTTGTTTTTAAGATTTAAAACCTCTCTACTGTGATTTTATAATGGTTTTAAAGTTTTTTGCGTGCAAAGGATTGTGGGTAAAAGTGCAATCCACCATATTTTTCGGTTACGGTGGATTAAAACATTATATTCGTACTGCAAATTCAGGTTGAGTATTTAGCAGTGATTTTGTGTTCACTGCAACGGTTGATTAGTCACAGGCAGAAATTGATATGTTGCTAGCCACTTTTCCATCTGTTGGTGGGATAGCGCCTGGCTTTGTACAATGTGGCGAGAAAGAGAAAACAATTTTAAATCAACACTTGATGTTTTGCAAGCTTCTCCCCATTAAAAATTGGTGAAATTATTTGACCACAATAGTACAAGTATTAATTCTGGCTACTTGAATCTTGATAAAAGGACAGATTGAATGCAGATTGAATGAAATGCAACACAAAGCATGCAAAAGCATGAGAAAGTATACTTTATGCATTAGCAACATGTCAATTGAAAGGCTGTGTGCAACAAGGGCGTAAGTGTCTCCTGATCACATTCTAAATTGTCCTTCAAATTCTTGTTTTCTAAAGGCTGGTTTTCACTAGCGACGGAAGCAGAAGCGGAAGCGGAAGCGTAAGCGTAAGGAGCCTTACGTTCTAGTGAAAATCTGACAAGAAACAGAGACGTAAGCGTAAGCGTAAGCTCGACGGAAGCATATAAGCGGAAGGAACGGAAGGTTTCCTTCTTCTTACGTCTCCGCTTCTGCTTCCGTCGCTTCCGTTCGAGTGAAAACTAGTCAAACGTAAGCAGAAGCGGAAGCACATGAATTTAGCCAATCAGAATACTCATTCTCAGGCCCTTTGCAATGTAAATATAGCATGCAAGCGAGGTTTTCGCTTCTGAACGAGGCTTATGCTTATGCTTCCGTCGTGTTCATTTTCACTAGAACATTAGTTTCTTATGTTTACGCTTACGTTTCTGCTTCCGTCGCTTCCGTCGCTTGTGAAAACCAGCCTTAAGGGAGCATTTCGACCGTGATCAGAAGTCACTTACACCCTTGTTGTACACATCCATTATTCTTTTCTAGAAACATGACCGATCAACCTTTACAACGAACATGAAATCTGACACTGCTAACTGCTCAACCTGAATATGCACTACATGGGTCTGTAGTCCTTGTATGGCAGTAATTTTCAAATACATGTAGAGCAGGTTTCAATTGACTGTAGTAAAACCAAAGCAATTACAACGAACCAATCACGAACTAAAGTGAATACCAATCAGGAGGAAAAGTAAACGCAATTGTGGATTGATTGCGTGACGAACCAAAACCACGATTAGTTTTACTCTGGAATTTGATTCACTGACTGATTACAAAACATTTTCACAGCCAATAGAAAAGCTAAGTAAACGCAAAACCAAAGCAATCACCGAAAACTTTCGACACTCAATTGAAACCTGCTCTATATTTGAAATATTGTACAAGTTTTTTGGCAATCATCAGAGGACGATCGTAATCGTCAAAGGACGACTGTGATTTACTGCGATTGTCAGAGGATAACAGTGATTTACTGCGATTGTCAGAGGACGACCGTGATCGACCGCGATCGTCATAACCCTCATTTGAAACGAAATAACTCATAACATGAACATCTGAGAACAACGAAATTCCTAAATGAGCATTTGAGAATGACGGAATCCGTAACATGAACATTTGAGAATGACGAAATCCGTAACATGAGCATTAGAGAATGACAAAATTCGTAACATGAGCATTTGAGAAGGACGAAATACGTGACACGAACATTTGAGAATGACGAAATTCGTGACATGAGCATTTGAGAACGACGAAATCCGTAACATGAACATTTCAGAATAACGAAATACGTAACATGAGCATTTGAGAATGACAAAATTCGTAACATGAGCATTTGAGAATGACAAAATACGTAACACGAACATTTGAGAATGACGAAATTCGTAACAGGAGCATTTGAGAATGACGAAATTCGTAAAATGAGCATTTGAGAATGACGAAATACGTAACATGACCATTTGAGAACAACGAAATACGTAAAATGAGAATGAGAATGACAAAATTCGTAATATGAGCATTTGAGAACAACGAAATACTAACATGAGCATTTGAGAATGACGTAACTCAAAACATGAACATCTGAGTACTACAAAATTCGTAACATGAACATTTGAGAATGACGAAATACGTAACATGAACATTTGAGAATGACGAAATACGTAACATGAGCATTTGAGAATGACGAAATACGTAACATGAGCATTTGAGAATGACGAAATACGTAACATGAGCATTTGAGAATGACAAAATACGTATATAACACCAGCATTTGAGAATGACGAAATACGTAACAGGAGCATTTGAGAATGACGAAATACGTAACAGGAGCATTTGAGAATGACGAAATACGTAACATGAGCATTTGAGAATGACTAAATATGTAACATGAGCATTTGAGAATGACGAAATACGTAACATGAGCATTTGAGAATAATGAAATACGTAACAAGAGCATTTGAGAATGACGAAATTTTGAGAATGATGAAATTCGTAACATGAGCATTTCAGAATGACGATATTCGTAACATGAGCATTTCAGAATGACGAAATACGTAACATGAGCATTTCAGAATGACGAAATACGTAACATGAGCATTTGAGAATAATGAAATACGTAACAAGAGCATTTGAGAATGACGAAATTTTGAGAATGACGAAATTCGTAACATGAGCATTTCAGAATGATGAAATTCGTAACATGAGCATTTGAGAATGAGTGAAATACGTGACATGAAATTTCAAAAAGACGAAATACGTAACATGAGCATTTGAGAATGACGAAATACGTAACATGACTGAGCATTTGAGAATGACGAAATTTTGAGAATGACGAAATACGTAACATGAGCATTTGAGAATGACGTAACTCAAAACATGAACATCTGAGTACTACAAAATTCGTAACATGAACATTTGAGAATGACGAAATACGTAACATGAGCATTTGAGAATGACGAAATACGTAACATGACTGAGCAATCGAGAATGACGAAATTTTGAGAATGACGAAATTCGTATAACATGAGCATTTGAGAATGAGTGAAATACGTGACATGAACATTTGAAAATGACGAAATACTCATGACGAAATAATATGAACATTTGAGAACCACGAAATACATAACATGAGCATTCGAGAATGACGAAATACGTAACATGAGCATTCGAGAAGGCGAAATACGTAACATGAGCATTTGAGAATGACGAAATACGTAACATGAGCATTTGAGAATGACGAAATACGTAACATGAGAATTTGAGAATGACGAAATACGTAACATGACTGAGCATTTGAGAATGACGAAATTTTGAGAATGACGAAATACGTAACATGAGCATTTCAGAATGACGTAACTCAAAACATAACATCTGAGTACGACGAAATTCGTAACATGAACATAAAGTAAAATCCAGCTGATAGTACAAACAGAGAATTTTCATCTCAAAGTGTGCGTATGTACGTATATACACGCTACCCTCTTGATATCACGTAGCTTTCCAATGTTAGAACGAAATTTGTCAATAGCATATTCTTACTACGTTGTACATGTATATAGTTCGATATTGATGAAAATAGTGTACTCAATATATCTGTCTTTTCTTCTTTGCAGCATATTCTCGATTCAACTCCGTGAATTAGTGAACCCGCGCCATCTTGGATTCCCATCTATCTGATATATATCACGTGTTCTTTAACAACACAGGCAACCCGTTATTAGTCATTGCCGCGTATGTTTTCAATTCAAGATGGCGTCCTCAGTTATGACGCCGACCGACTTGATACATTTTCAGTTTACAACTTATGACTTTTAGACCACAAAATACCCCGTAACTTATATCATTTGGAAGCTTTTAATGCATACTTTCACTTTTAAAACGTTTTAGCGATGTGATTTGAATAGAGCATCTAAAATCAGAGAAAAATTGGGGGGTTTCTCAGTGTAAGCATGTCCTGAAATTGTTAAAGCAAAAGTGCACTTGAAAACACTTGAAAACTTCGCTAAATTCCCCATTAAGTTCAGGTGTATTTAGACTCGTTCTATTACTGATTTGGGATTTTAAATGGTTAGGGTTTTTTCAAATTTTGGGGTTAGGTTTTAGAAGGTTTGTATGAAAATTCGAAAAAATGAATTATTAATATGCTTACACTGAGAAAGCGCCAAAAATTGGTACTTGAACTCGGAATGGCATCCTCAGTTGTTATGGATTGTTATGACGCCGAAGCCGATCTACGTGATAAATTATTCACTTTAGTCTTTACAACTTATCTGACTTTTAGACCACAACATACCCCGTAACTTATATCATTTGGAAGCTTTTAATGCATACTTTCACTTTTAAAACATTTTAGAGATGCGAATCGACTTGAAAAAGTTTCACTTTGCAAATTATCACTTGTAGATCACCAAATAAAGTCAAACTTATACCTCGTGAAAGCTTGTAATGTAAACTATCCCTTTTAAAACATTTTAGCGTTGCGTTTTAACTAGAGAATCGAGACCCATTGGTGATAAAACTCTTAGCGAGCATTTTCTCAGTCAATTACCAAACCCGCGCCAAGCAGCCATAAAAATACATTTCTGGGGGCAAAATAATAGCACCAAATTTTTTTTGTAGAATTTATCTTGATAAATTTTGTAGAATTTATGCTTTATAATTCTATAAATCAGTAGCATGTGGTCATTAACTCTCAGAGATGGTGTGGCTCCTAAATGAGCCGTTGTTTGTTTTGGCTTGGATCATTCAGGCAACGTAGCACGATTCATCAAAGGACATGGGCAGCAATCTTCCATCACTTCTCACTGCTGTCATCTCTTCACGAAAACTCCACAGCTGTTCGATGGTCTTTATGGACGTGTGTACGCTTTTTGAGCTTTCTCTCAGGACAACCTTCATACACTCTTTATCCACCAGGTTCAGCTCCGCGATGGCAACGAAGTCGGAACTGTGCTTCTAGAAATGCTGGCTGATTGATTGTCTGGTTTTTCACACAACAGGAGAGGCCCAACAGTGAGTGCCACGGATATTATAATTTGTTATCTGTTATCGAAGGGGTTTATCGTTGCCACAATGTTGGAAACTTAAGAAGGTATTACGCATATTTTGGTTCAAATGGGTACAGTGAAGGAAACAGCTACACGTAGCGATCGAGTCAACCACTTACCGACAGCTTACCAACCACTTACTGACAGCTTACCAACAACTTACCGACACAACTTTACCGACCACTTACCGACCACTTACCAACCACTTACCGTCAACGTATTTACGGTGCAACTTGTTCACTTTAGCCCATGAACATTTGAGAATGACGAAATACGTAACATGAGCATTTGAGAACAACGAAATACGTAAAATCAGCATTTGAGAATGACAAAATTCGTAACATGAGCATTTGAGAACAACGAAATACGTAACATGAGCATTTGAGAATGACAAAATTCGTAACATGGACATTTGAGAATGACGTAACGCAAAAAAGTCCTTGAAACTGAAAATGTAATTGATCGTAGTCGAGCATGATCGATGGTGATCGAGCGTAGTCAGTCGATCGATTGAGCTAATAGAATGGCCTACTATGAGAAGGTGTTGAAATAAAACTACAACAATACACACAGGTGAATAAATTTCAACTCGCTGCTGGTATTTGTTATTGATAACATCAACAAGAGGCTAGCATGTACAAACATATACAAACACAATATCTCCAAGTACAGACTATATAGATCTATATCTCCATATAATATAGTGTACAAACACACTGCAAAGTTTCTTTAGAGACTAACTAGCTGTATTCTGTTGGCCACACCAAATATATACAAAATATAATAAACTGATACATAATGAAACAATAAAAAAACATAGAGGCCAGGGCCCAGTTGTTCGAAGCAAGTGTAAGCGCTATCCCGGTGTACCAGCGATTTCGCCCGGGGAGGGGGGGAGGGGGGATCGCTAGTGAATTCGCTCTCCCCCCTCCCTATCCTAGGGGTAAATTTACCCTTGCTTCGAACAACGGGATCCTGAAGATCCAACACAGCATTAGTCAAATTCGATGGTTTCCTATGACAGAAAAAAATAATCATAAAAGGTATGACAAATGGAGGTTATAGTATTAGTTTTGCAATGTCAGAATCACATGTTCTTTCCATCCTCGGTGAGTATAATACCGGTAATCGTTGGGGATCTTTTTCGTGATATTAGAAGTGCTTAGTAATAGGCAATATTCGTATTCTCACGGACGAGCTGGAACGAACACTCAATGGAGGCTCGTGCGGGGGAATTCGCTAAAAACTATTTAGCATTAGAAAAGATTCCCCCGCATGAGCCTCCATTGAGTGCTCGTTCCAGCTCGTCCGTGAGAATACGAATATTGCCTATTGTTGCAAATATTTGCTGATTTACATGTCGAAATTCAAATTGATATTTGTTCAAGAGCTTTGCTTAAAAGTGATTCATTGGGGAAGAAATGTTTTAGGAGATGATTACCTCAGGTATTTCTCTGTTAGGTGTAGGGTGAGTCGGGTTCTGAACCTCAGTTTCAGCATATTTAAGCCATACTAAAAAAAGTGAAAAACAGTACAAATTTGAATCTCATTCGTACATGTTTGTCAAAGCCAGCTACTGGCAATGGGCACGTGTACGAGATTGCTAGGTACGTGTACGAGATTGGTAGTGTTATTAGCAAAACCTGTTTGTAAATGCAATTTTCCATCTCCAATCGATTGTCCATCTTTCTAAAAGAGCGTTTGCCATCCAGTAAAGCCTTTCCCATGGGAGCACGAACGCAATTCATGGGGCAGACTTCACCATTTGCAATCTGAAATGTTATTGGTTACCCAAACAATAGCCTACCCCTAAAACAATACAAACCCTAACCGTGAAACAATGGGATTCTTTATCAGTGAAGTCCAATAGGATATACAACCTTAAAAACAGTGAAGTCTAACTGATTCTCATACACGCGTGTCCTTTTCAAAATTTGTCTCAACGAAGAAATCATGTTTTGGTAGATGCCTATTCAATAACAGTTGTCCAGCGACTTAAAAATTCAATCATACACTCACAAAATTTCTCCATTCTGATTGGCTAAGAGCAGCCCGATTTCCGGTTAATTCAGTGCCAAGTTGTAATTCAGTGCAATTTCATGGTTAGCAACATTTTTTTAGTGCTAAATCTCATTCTGATTCGATGAAATACAAACAGTTGCTTTGACTGCACCTGTATGGTTTCCTTGACTACATGCGCGCCTTAGCTGTCGTAAATTCATTAGCCAAGAAATGATTTTAGGTAAATGATTAACGAAGAATCGTCTGCTTTTTTGGTGCAATTAAAGTTTTTATAAATACCGCTGGTGATATTTCAAAATTTCCAAAATAGTTGTTTTCATCGATTCCTCAGCTTCTTAAAACTACAAATACTGTATTTCCTTGAATAATCGCCCCACACCGAATTCAATGCGTGCAGGTTTGCGTTGGGACCATACCTTAAGTATCTGGTTAACAAGGGCAATCTGCAGGAAAAAAGAAATATAAAAAGTAAATAATATACACTGGCCCCGAGGGAAACAGTGAGTTTTGTTTCCCCCAAAACTCGATGTTTCCCGAGACGCCAGTCAAGGGAAACAAAGTCATATACGTTTTACTACCTGATAGAAGCGAAGTGTTTCGTCTTCTCTTTCGTGAAGCTGCTTTTTGACACAAAACGCTGCCAGCGTTGTTATGGCATTTTTAGTAGCGTTCTGTGTCTTCCCTGCATCTTTTTTAGCTACAATTTCTCTCTCTCACGCTTGATGAAGATGTAAATTGTTTTTTTTAGCTGGTTTCATTTTAAACGCTTTCTTTCGACAAAAAAGGTAAGCTTTTGACGAAGATCTAGATGTTTTAGTAAACAAATATTTCCCGCCTTTAGCTAGCCAGTTGTCACGATGTGATCACGTGGCGGACAACAACTAGGCATTGTTGCCCGCGCGGCATACATTGGATTTTGATGACTGCCACGTGACCCTGAATCAGCCAATGAGAGCGTGCATTGTGTCTGGAAAACTTATGGCTCACACAGCGGTCAAACGTCTGCGCGTGCGTATTACGGTCAGTCTGGTGGGCGGCCGCGCGAATTTCCCGCGCAAAATTTACCGTACAACATATTACAACAACCCGGTGTTTCAAAAAAAACTCGGCTTGTGAACTTCTACCCCAAAAAGTTAAGAAAAGTACGTAAAAGTTAAGCTTTATATTTTCACAGTCGACGGGAAATTGAACAAACTTCAAGCTGTGAGTTTACCCAAAAAAATTGTAATTTACCAAAAAAGTTATCAAGGTTTTAAAACGGGTGTGTGAACAGTGACGCCGCCGGCTCGCTTTGAATTTGTTTTGGAATATGTTGTTGTTGCAAGACTTTTGACCCGAGGGAAACAGTGAGTTTTGTTGCCCTGAGACGGAGTCGAGCAGGAAATAAAATAAAATTCCTTTTGCTTGAGTTAGGTAAACAAATTGATTTATTTTCCTGCCTTTAAATTTAGCTAGGCAGTGGCACGCGCGGCACATCACACCATCTTATGTCACGATGTGGTCACGTGGCGGGATACATTTGAATTATATCCAGTGTGGGATGCCGATTGGATTTTGACTGCCACGTGACCCTGGATCAAGCAATGAGAGCACATGTTAGATCTCATGAAATCCTTGCAATCTAACAAATAATGTTGTCATGAATGAATAATACATATAGTATATATTGTACAATGTTAGGTGTTAGTACTACAAACACATTTCACAGATTCCGCTAAACCAACAACCAGATAAACTCTGCCGAAAAACTCTGCCGGAAAACTCTGCCGGAAAACTCTGCCGGAAAACTCTGCCGATAAACCCTACCGTACCGGAAAACTCTACCCGCCCGATAAACCCTACCGTACCGGAAAACTCTACCGATAAACCTTACCATACCGGAAAACTCTACCGGAAAACTCTACCGATAAACCCTACCGTACCGGAAAACTCTACCAATAAACTCTGCCAATAAATTCTACCGGAAAACTCTACCGGAAAATTCTGCCGATAAACTCTACCGATAAAAGACCTGTGAGGCTGCCAGGTTTTTTTTGCACAGATAAAATTTCAAGATTGGCCACCCATTAGCAAATGTATTATTTTTCAAAGCTGTAGGGCAATAGTGTGTTTTTACTGACGTTACACAAAACAATTACCTTTAGAAAATACAATCATTTCATAGGCAATTTTGGGGCAATAGATTACTTTTCAACCAAGCTTTTGGTAAAATAATACTCGAAAAAAATCGTTAATTAGTATGCGGCCGCCATGTTGGTGTATAGCTTTCGTACACCAAGATGGCGGTCAACAAAATAGCTATTGAGTACATATAAAGCTGATTTTTTCCCCCATCAATACGATTTGCTTTCTATTCAAAACAATTTAGATATCACTTTTAAAGGTTTGACTCAAATATTAAAATTACCACATTTTTTGCATTTTCTTTACATTTCGGAAACGCTGAGCTGGGCTGTCTCAGAATTCAAAAATCAGTAACTCAAAAGAGAACGACCGTATTCACGTGAAACTTTTGAAGAAAACTGAGTATGCCGATTTCTAAATCATGTCGATTCAAGAACGGCTTTCTAGATCTTATAGTTTAGTGGTACATTTTAAATGTTGATGATATCACATGAAAACACAAGTTTTATACATAGAAAACGTAGTGCCACGCCATATCAGAAAATCTACCCTTTTTGTATCCTTATTTGGTAAATTGACATCAGTCATACAAATTACATGTAAACCCCAATATTTGGGCTGATCTCCGCTAATTATAGAGCTTGACGGTTAATTCAATGCCAAGCATTTGCAAGCAGGCAATAATCTTGTTTATACGACAAGAACAAATAATTATTATATTTTATCACCACCATGAAAATGCGAATTTTCAGAAGGATCAAGGCTAAAAATGACGGGTACTTCGAAATGTTGACAGATTATTTGCTGGCACTAATTATGGCACACACTATACAATATAAGTATGTGTCACTCTTTGATTCTTACCAATGGCATAGAACACACAAATGATATCAGATTATCCCTGAAGCCTGAAAAATTCCCATCAATGATCGACCTGATGATGAAAAGGAAAAAGACATTAATTCCAAGAGCATATACCATAGCTTACCACATAGAACTCGGTGTTTGATTGAGTGTCGTAAAACCAAAACCAAAGTAATTAGAGAGCAAATCATGGGAGCAAGTAAAAACTAAATGAGCCAATCAGGAACAAGTAAAAATACAATGAGCCAATCACGAGAGCAAGTAAAAACACAATGAGCCAATCAGGAACAAGTAAAAATACAATGAGCCAATCACGAGAGCAAGTAAAAACACAATGAGCCAATCAGGAACAAGTAAAAATACAATGAGCCAATCACGAGAGCAAGTAAAAACACAATGAGCCAATCAGGAACAAGTAAAAATACAATGAGCCAATCACGAGAGCAAGTAAAAACACAATGAGCCAATCATGAACAAGTAAAAATACAATGAGCCAATCACGAGAGCAAGTAAAAACACAATGAGCCAATCATGAACTGAAGTAAATCACGACTGGTTTTACTTGAACCAACCACGAGGAAAAGTAAATGCAATCATGGATAACACTCGCTAACACGAAAATTGATTGCGTGATGGACCACATCAATGTTTGGTTTTAGTTTAGAACTTGATTGCTGATAATTACAAAACATTTTTCACAGCCAATAGAAAACCTAAGCGAATGCAAAGCCAAAGCAATCACTTATTACTTTGACACTCAATCGCAAACCACTCTATAAGCTGCATTCACTTATGAGCCACACCATACATACATTTGTATGTACACAATTAATGTTAACTGTAACAACCTTTGAAGTCCAAAAATTTTTTTTTTTTTGGGGGGGGGGGGGGGGGGGGGCTCTCACTATTTAAACAATAGAGTGTTTATTCTGTCGAGGGACTATCAGCTGTTATAGTTCATCAGCGATACACTAGCGGAAGAAGGCAATTTTGTGATAAACAATAACGACAAATAGAGTGTGTATGTCTCAGAACTATCGGCTGTTATAGTTTTCCTTGGAAATTTGATGTTCGTAAAACTAGCATTTTAAGAACATCAAATTTTCGCAGGCAACTGTCAGCCAGGGAACGAGCCAGGCTGCACCATTGCACCATTCCCATTAAAAAAAACATTTGTCCCTTGAAAAAAATACAATAATGGTCAAATTGACCTGCTTTGGCCACTTCCAAAGGAAATTAATGCCAGTTCACTTGCAAAAGGGCCAAATTGTCCCTTCTGGCTCAAGTTCTGGCTCAATCCCTGATCAGCCGATAGTTCCTCAACAGAAAAGCTATTTGTCTAATAGTGCTCAGTCGAGGACGAATACTATCACGTCACATGATCAATTTGAGACAATGAGAATGTGTCAAAATTTTGTGGTAAACTATTAATAATATTGCCTAATAAATATGTGGATGACCACTATTGCCTCAACCAATCAGAATCAAAGAAAATTTAGTTGTGAACCACAATGTGCTATATGCTTTGAATTCTCATTCGTTGATACGTATATTAAAGTTAATAATATTGTTACTTAATTTACAACTGACTTCAGTATTACGTGCCTTAGGCAATGTTTCAAGTCTTTTAGACAATCATTTGGCATACTCATTCGTCACAATCATACAGCACAATTTTCTTCCACTTCTGGTAACGCATTTTAGCAAAGTCTGTTGAGGGCTCGAATGTGAAAAAGCACCTAAATTATTCGAATCAATACCTCAAAACTACCATAACCAAGTGAGCCTGGTTACAAAGCATGTCAAATGATTGTGGTGAATGACTACATAAAATGATTGCCATATTGCATGTAACACTGAAATCGTTGTAACATACTTTTCAATAACTGTGCCGTTATGGATCATCCACACATCACAGTATGTCCGAGCAATTAGTGACAGAGCCACAAGTGCAAGGTACCCAGTCTGGAAAAAAACAAGACAATGCTTCAGTTAATGAGCCAATTAAGATACAGAATGAGTGGCCGTGCTTTATGGGATTTACAAACTTGAGCTGAAAGCGAGACTTTGTAAATCCCAATAAAGCACGGCACAAATTCTGTATCTGACTTATCAAACGTCTAGATGTATAGAGTCATGTTTTCAGTTATTTTGTCGATACGACTTATTTTGGCCAAGAAAATCGAAGCACAAGTTTTATATGTAAATCAGGACGAAATCTTATCAGATTTACAGATCACTTATCGCTCAGTGATTTCCTTTGTTTTTACTTCACGAATTAGTAATGAGTCTGATAAGTATTGTTTACAAATAGGCTACAGCTGCACCTGTATGAACATAAAAAATATTAACTTGTAAATATTATATCCGGCAAGCAAATGCGAAGCAAGCAAGCTATAACTGAGCACAAGGGCAAACTCCACGACCCTGTTGCGCATGTGCCAAATGAGCACTGTCCGATGGCCAATTAGCTATTTGCAAGCAATCCACAAAATATATCATCACAGGGGAAAATTCGTCACACAAGGCAAACCCCATTATGCATACAATGTGAGGACAATATGCTGGGTCCCAGTTAACTATGATTATTAAGTCTCATTACAAAGTTTATATTAACAATACCCAGTAACCTATATGTGGCATTGGAATATGCCCTGATATTTCATCTGCAGAAATTATATGTTCTGAAAAATAATATGAAAAGAGAATAGTTCTTGAGAGCAAAGCTCAAGGGAAATTGTGAGCTTCAATAGGATCAGATAATATCAAGGACAAACATCTGGGCTTATAACCCATCAAATATTTTCTCTCGCATGTGATTGGTTGAATGCATCTGTGACCCTATATTATTTTCTCTCTGCGAGCAGGAAATATCAGCGAATACATCCAATGTGAGCGTACATGTATAAAATGCGCATCGAAGAAGATATTTGAAGGATGCATGATAACAACAATAACCTATGTAGTTTTGCTGTTTCTCGCCTCTCCTACTGCTATTTTTAATATTCCGAGATTGTTTACCAGAGAGCCTTGTCAAAAGTTAGCTGTTCCGAGAAGATAACAGATAACTGTGAGCTTCTAGGATCAGATAATATCCAAGGACAAATATCAGGGAATATTTCGATGCCACAATGTACATGTACATGTAGTATATTTCTTTTTCAATCTTTTTTTTCTATAATCAGCATTTCCACGTACACTGCCTTGACTTCATAAAATTCACTTGAAAAAAGCTAAAAGCGACCGTAGAAGTTAAAACGACTTCGAGTGGCACAAATTATCACTGAAGTCATTTTCATGCTTGCCCCTTCAAATGTCATTTTGATGTGCGTCTGTCCTCAGATGTTAAAATGTGACAACAGTATCCATCTGTTGCCACACGTCTACATGTAGAAGATGCATGCAAAATGTATCTATTTGTTAAAACTTACCAATTTCATGGGCCATATCAATACTCTAGTAGAAAAGCAGAGCAGAGCCTGGGTAAGCATTCATAGCTGCCATTATTGTTGTTCCAAATTGTGTGCAAATGTTGCCTTAGGAAATCTACTATCACTAAGTACTGGTAATTTAACAAATTTACAATAGTTTACTGTGGTATGTCCTCTTATATATTTATTTTGCCACATTTTGCGTCATCGCATGCTCAAAATTGTTGTGGACTTCACGAGGTGCTAGCCGAGTGAATCACAACAAATTTTGACCATGTGATGACGAGAAACGTGGTAAATAAGAGTACATAATAAAATTATACCACAGTAAACTATCGTAATTATTTTTAACAACAAACACACTAGAAATATTTAAGTGAATGGCAACTTGCAAAAAAGTGGATGGAGGACTTTGAGAGAAACTCTATACTAATTAATGCTACTGCTACTAATAATTATTAATAATCATGGGATTAACCCTGAGGGAGTGGCTCATTGTCCACTGGTCAGCCTATGATGAAACATCCTCATCCAAGAAGACGTGAAGGTCTAACCATTTGCAGTTTGAGAACAAGACTGTTTCACAAAGGCAGTACCTTCTACTCGATTATTTTAAGACTCTGAGTGTTGGTCTGGCTGTGGTTTGATCCCACGACCTCCCACGTGGCAGACCAAAGCTTTACTGCTGAGCTGATTGAAGATTGTTATGTAATACATGTATATAGACCTGAACATGTATCATAAATAATTATTAACATCTTATTCTTACCTCAGGAGTAAACAGACCTGGAATGAGTATCCTCAAGATCTTGATTAACCTCCTGCATATAAAGACATTTATTACAAGAGTAATTTAACCAATTGTTATGGGAGTGTGAGCCCAGTTTGGTAAGGACATGGGTTCTCCCAACACAGGGGGGCATTTATTTCAAATTCAGGCTACATTTTGTAGCTTCTACAGTAAGTAAAAAGAGTATTGTAGAAAACTTGTAGCCGGTGTGGTCAAGAAGAGTACACAGAGAAAATTGCCAGTCACCAGTGCTTTGGGAGAACTGAAGGAGCAGTATACATGTATGTTGGATGTACAGTACAACAAAGTTGCCCTTTGTAATATAAATTGTAATTGGTTAACTAGATTTGTGTAGCTGGGATGTTTGTGATCATGTACTGTATGTCTCTTAGATGTATAATTTACAACATTTTGAAACTACATGTACATGTATTTAAGCTAAACTAGCGAGCAGCACCGCAGGAACTTGACAAATGCTCTGAAGAAGACTTTGGGTGGCATACAATATGATTTTGAGGGCCACAATTTTTGTGCTAAAAACTGTGCAGCCTGCAGTGAAGGCTGATTATTGCAGGATTAAGCCGCCATATATTGCAGGCAAACACATTGATATTAACTGGCAACCATGCTTGCTGTATGTGTCTCATGCATGGCAGAGAATGAAGGATGTACTAGGAGCAATATTCCAGCAAGTACGTTAATCCTGTTAGAGTACACATGTTGGAGAATATATAATATAAATATACATTGTACAGTGTACCATGGCTTAAAATTTCAAAATGTTGTTGAGTAGGTGGTCAATATAGGAAAGTAGGCATATGTGGCAATTAAGGCTAAAAGTCAAGCAAATGTTTCATTGCCCAGGTTGAGAATCTTGACAAGATCTTGTAAGTTCTTGGTAAGATCTTAGGAAGATAATAATCTTGGCAAGATCTTGGCAAGATTCTGGTAAATCTTGTAAGATCTTGAACATGATAATTATTGGCAAGATCTTGGCATGATCTTGGCAAGATTGCAACAAGATCTTGGTAAGACTTAATGTAGAAAATATTGGCAAGATCTTGGTATGATCTTGCCAAGATTGAAACAAGATCTTGCCAAGGATTTGTACATTAATTCTTGGCAAGACCTTACCAAGATCTTGCCAAGATTGCAAAAAGATCTTGCCAAGGGTTTGTACATTAATTCTTGGCAAGATCTTACCAAGATCTTACCAAGATCTTGCCAATATTGCAACAAAGATCTTGCCAAGGATTTGTAAAATGAACAGTGCATGCAATATTATGAGCAAGATCCTGTTGCTGTTGATCCTGTTGATTAAAAAAAGGAGTTGGAGTTTTTGATGTGTAGTTCCAGAAAATATCCATTACTCCCCCCCCCCCCCCCCCCCCCCAACAGAAGGGGACTGGAAATTCCAGACGGGTGGGGGGTGGGTCAATCTGCCCAAACTTCCAGTGGGTAACGCACGTATCGTAACCACGTGACTGATATCTTTCGATGATCATTGCGTTTCTTCTGTAGAATTCAAATAAGTTGTCTCAAAATCTTTTATCTGTTTGAGAGTACTTTCAAGACAATCCATTTTAAGTTCCTTTCCTTAAAGCCAAAGCGATTCCTGAGGAGTACGTAAGACATCGCTGGATGGACGACAAAACAAGAAAGCGGCCATTTTGCCTAGTAACTCCAGGCCTCATGCGCTAATAACAGTCTTCCGCGATTAAAACTGCAGCTTTATATACTAGTAATTATTTGTATCTCGTGCATGAATATTGTATCATAATCATGTTTGTTTTATTTATATACAATCATAGCTGGAATTTCCAAAGGGGTGGGGGGTCCATGTGGCAAAAGTCTGGAAATTCCGGAGAGGAGGGGGGTACAATTGGGGTGTCCATTTCAGAAGATCCAGAGGGGAGGGGGTCAAAGAACAAATCTACACAATGTTATCAAAACACAAGAAAGCAAATGACTTAATCTCGAGGGCACAGCCCCGAGAGATTTATTGCTTTTGATTGTTTTTATGTCAACATGGTCAAAAACATGGTCAAATTCATATATCATAAGAAAATATAATACTTGCTTGATGTGTTTTGCTGAATAAATTATTAATTACAAATTATCTTTTGTTATTTTCTCCTGGTCATTTCAACAAGTCACATGCATCTCCAGCTTGATATAGAACAAATTGAACTCCAACCAATAATAAATATTTGTTCTCTTTGTGACAATGAAACACACAACTGTTAAAAACAGGACTTCTATACAAATGTAGCTATCAATGATAACTTAATTGTGTCTCACGACAAGTTTTCTTTGTATAATTTTGCACCACGGCCATCAGATACATTTACATGTATAAAAATATAAACATTGTATAGCAGGTTTGATCTGGCTGCAGGTATTAGCTAATCTTCGGTTATGCGCTGCCACTAAATAACATTCAATATTGCCCTGATCTTCATAGAATGTACATGTACATGTATGTGGGACACTCTTTGGATTCATCCAGGTGTTCCTCATGTTTAATTTGATCCATCATTCTCAAAATAAAATCATACTGCAATTCTGCAACATAATTCAAAAACAACCATTGATATATATATATATGAAGTAAGTATTTTTATGTCAAATATATGGTTTAAATACAAATGTACAGGTATAATAAGATCCTGGCCGACCAGTTATTTGAAGCTTGATTAAGGCTTAAGCTACTCCAGGATTAAGGTAACTCATTTGTTTGAAATTTTAACTTGACGAATGCAGCGAATGCAGATTTTTGGTTAATAACTTATTATTAGAATACTGAGGAATAAATGGTACATTTATATTAAAATTGTAATCCTAGATTGCAGGAAGACACCTTTTACAAAGAGAACCAGAATCCTTGGTTAACATTTAACCAATAATAACACGGTTAACAGTTCTTTTACTTATTTTAGTGTATTTATCTAATTTTAATAATCTAGAGTACAAATAAAGCTGTTGTTGTTGATTAACATTAATCGGAAAAACCAGGCCAGGCTTGCTGGTGAAACATGTCAAAAATCAATTCCGAAATTACATGAGAACTCAACAAAAAGGATCATGGTCAAGTAGGCTGATATGAGCTTTTTTCCATGTAATTGTACAACAATATATTCGCCGGGCTAGTTTGGCTGGCATTTATAATTGTTTAATATTTCGTTTCACGCATGCATGAAGTTCATGGATTTAAAAAATCAATAAGTTGCTACATAAGTGATAAACAAAGGCCAAAGCCCAGCATGCATAATAATATTAATGTGACAATAATACCAGCTGGCACATTTTATGTTGTTCAAAAACTGATTTTAGCTGATAACAAAATTAAACTTAACTCAACTTAAATGCAAAGCAAAGGTACTTTTAATTACGTTGTACGTTCAAGTTCAACTTCAAGTTCAACTGGACCGGGACACTACTAGTACGACACATGTTTCGGTGGTTCACTATTCCAAGCAAGTGTGAATATCACTTTTATCAGAAACGTCTATACGCCACGGAACTGTTTGTCAATCTAATTCTCCCACTTCAAAGTATTCAATCAAGCTCCTAACAATCACGTTCCTCCGACTCTGTGAAGTTTTGTTTTGTCTTAATTTGGTTTCAACTGATTGCCATCCTGAAGCAATGGTTTTTTTAAAAAAATAAGAAAACAGCGCAAATGGACGGCGTTTCTCCAGGAAATACTCAGCATCCGGGTATTAATAGTGTACATGTACTTTCAACCAATCACGTCGCGGAAAACCAATCCGACACGGATGCACATTATTTTGGCACTCAAATATTGAAGTCTAATATTTCTCTTCAACCGTCATTATCTTCCTGTGAAGTCCATTTGCGGCAAACTCTGTCTTTTGGTATGGTTTTAGCGTTATCAACTCTATTTCTTTTATAACAATCTCCAGGATTCCAGAGAATCAAAGGTAAGTTGCAGCATTGTCAATTTTGCTCAGAAAAGCACGCTGATTACAACTTTACAACCGATTTCAGTGTTACATGCATCCACACAAAACATGTTCTCGATGATTCCCGTTTCGATTCAGTACTCGAAGTCTATAATATTTGAGTTATTTGGACTAAATTATTTGATTCAGTATCTCAAAACCAGTAAAACAAGTTAAACTGTTTTCAAAGCATGTCTGTGTCAAATACAATGTAAATAAGTTCTTACAGTATGTTGAACATTTCCCTATTGAAATCGGTTGTAAATTAATATACTGTTCACCTCTCAGTCTCACCGCTCTCTGTGGTCATGCAAGTTTTAATATCTTTCAGTCGTTGTACATGTACATGCATCTCGATCGCCCTTGCCTAAGGTAAAGGGTTTTCTCTTTGGCTTTTATACTGGCTCACATGTAAACGACTAATACTATGTTTGTGTAGCAGATTCACAAATAAACATACACCCAAGTTTTGCCAGTTTTCCATTGAAGTTTGTTTGGCCCTACGTACTTTGGCTTATATTAAATTAATAGAGACCAGACTAGGAGTATGTATATTAGAGAGTGGGGGTTATAATTTGTACGGTGTGTGTATTAATAGCCCTTTGTTAATAGGTATATAAACCAGAAAATAAAACAGTAGAGCCCTGCTATCTCTAACTCGGTTAATTATCTCGAACGAAACGCTGTTTCCCGTGGATTTGGCCTCGTTTTTTTAATAGTTTTTTCTCGAAGACCCTGCTATCTCGAACAGTTTGTGTCTTCCCTTACCTTAAATCAACCCCGGCTATCTCGAACAATTTATCGTTTCCCTTTAGAGTTAGAGATAGCAGGGTTCTACCTGTCAGTATTACGGAGTCTATTTTTTATGATTATTAGTTACTTATAATTTACTTATTGATGGGTCAAGAGCTCTCTCTCTATATATATGTTGTTGTTTTCTCGTAGGGCAAAGCAGATAGAAAGGGATAGATGGCTAAAACTGGACCTGAACAAGTCTACACAGGAGAGCTAGTGCAGCTGAGTGAAAATCAAAAACCGGATGAGATTTTACATTCACAGGCATTGCTCTGTGAACTTAGTCAGACTTAAACCCCCAAAGCAAGTAACTAGTAATAGTGCCATATGGCACTCTTGGGAGTGAAAGGATTAACCCAATTTCATAATTTTGTGACCCAGACAGTGGCTGAGTTGCATCACCAGATTGATTGGCCTATGTAACCAGGGGAGAGGGAGAGGGAGAGGTGATAATCAGAATTTTATGGTATAAGGTTTAAGTCTTCGGGGTGGGACACTTCGAACATTAATAATGAAGGGGAGGTGATAATAAGGTTTAAGTTAGGGTTCATTTTTCAGTGTGGGACACTGGATGAATAATCAGAGGAAGTACATTATATCAGAGTTTCTAATTGTTATGCTTTAATAACCCTTTCATGTTTTGATGATGGTGTGCAATACATTTCAAAATATTATTTTGCATACTACCAGTATAGTTTTTTCATACAAGTATAGGAAGGCAACTTCAACTTGGGAGACTGATTAATTTTGCAAGTTTAATTAAAAGCATAATAATAATACAAATAATAATAATAATGTATTATTACAAGTGGAAAACTTGCATGCCATATATTTGGGATGCATTCAGCTGAAAGTATATTGTGAAAGCACAGCAAGTGTTAAATGCATCTATCATCTATATCTATCTATCTAGTATCTAATGATTGTATGTATTTACTAAGTTGTATTATTCATTTACATGTATAGAGCAGGTTTCAATTGACTGTAGTAAAACCAAAACCAAAGCAATTACAATGAACCAATCACTACATGTATATACATTGTAGCTAAAGTAAATATATACTGATTGGTGTCGACACTGGCATGAGAAAGCAACCAATCAGGAAGAAAAGTAAACGCAATTGTGGATTGATGGCATGACGGACCAAATCCAAAACCACAATTGGTTTTACTCTGGAATTTCATTCGCTGACTGATTACAAAACATTTTCACAGCCAATAGAAAACCTAAGTAAACACAAAACCAAAGCAAACACAGAAAACTATCGACACTCAATTGGAACCTGCTCTAATATCCAATCATTAACTCCTTTTATCTGTTAATTACCTAATACAGCTAACCACAACCCTTATTGCTCCATTTTTCATTTTATCAACAATGACTGTTTAGCAGTCAAATTTATGTCATATGTACTTTATACTTACATGTAAATCAATTAAATATTTTGGTTTGAATTCCTTTGATTTATTTTGCACTAGCACATAGTTTATTAGCACTTATTGCAAGATTCAAGTATGTTACAAATGTACTTAATATATTTTGACTTCTTAGTATTCCATCGATTACATGCATGTACGTACAATGTATACTGTATGCTGTAACAAAATCAGAGATGTTATTACAACTACATTGTAACAATTAAAAATACCATAGAGTTATTTCTAAATAAAGAATACAATTATTTTGAAAATTATGAGTGGACACTTAATAATTTTTAAGGAATCACCCCTGTTTTCTAAACAGGATTTGAGCATTAGAAAATCAATTTAAATTAATCCTGCAAGATCTTTTAAAAACTTGTTAAGGACTTATAGGATCTTGTTAAAATCTTACTAGATCTTGTTGATATCTTACACAATCTTCTCACTGATATTAACAAGATCTCGTAAGATCTTAACAAGATTCTGCAACTTACATGTAGATGTTAACAAGGTCTTAAAAAGATCTTGCCAAGATATTAGTGAGATCTTATATAAAAACATGCAAGATCATGCCAAGTTTCTGCAAGATCTTAACAAGATATTGCAAGTTTTTTTTATAAGATCTTACCACGATCTTGTAAGTTCTTAATAAGATCTTGCCAAGATCTTACAAGATCTTGATAAGATAATAATGTGACCACACACGGGAAAACGTACACTAACGATTATCCGTTAAACGGGCAAATTTAAACGGTTAGCAAACGCTTTTGCAGATCGTTTAAACGCTTTGCCAGACCGTTTAAACGGGCAAGACAAATTTTTTAACGATCTTCCAAACCGTTTAAACGGTTTGGGTTGAAGAGCAAACGCTTTGCCAGATCGTTTAAACGGGCAAGCAAAAAATTCTAATGGGGTTGAAGAGCAAACGCTTTGCCAGATCGTTAAACGGGCAAGCAAAAAATTCTAACGATCGATCTGCCAAATCGTTTGAACGATTTGTCTATAGAAGACCTAACAGCTAGCGAAAATCTGTAAATGACCAAGTAATGGGTAAGAAACGTTTTTATTCTAACTTATTCGTACTTCTCTCCTTGCTGCTTCACTATACGTCCTCCCATTTCTTCTGATAAGCCTGAACTTTCGGCACAAAATAATACCAAACAACGGCCGCTCAACGCTTCAGCTCAGTGCCATTACCGGCGGAGACCCGCTTTATAAGTTTGCCGTGCAAAGCATAAGCCACAACACCAAATAAACTTTAGCGTCTGTAGTTTCACATTTATGGCACATGCATGTGTTGTTTAGGGTTTCGGCTGGCTGCTGAGCCGGGAAGACAAAAAAACAAAAACACAGTTGTTCGTTCGGCGCATGGCAAATTGAGAAACAAATTCGGTCTCGATTCAGTTCCATTACCGGCGGAGACCTGCTTTAAAGCCATAACACCAAATAAACTTCAGCGTCTGTACTTTCACATTTATGGCACATCCATGTGTTGTTCAAGGTTTCGGCTTTATAAATCATTGCAAATGTTTGCGGTACTAATAAAGGCAATCATATTTTTTAATTAAAATCTCAACTTTTTTGGCGTCTGAATTTCTTCACGTGCAGTCAGTCAGGCGTGAACGTGTCTGTCTGATTTTTGTTCGCTGCAACTTTCTGAGAATGTGAACAGAATTTTGAAGCCAAGTTGAAATGAATGACATGCAAAACGTCTACTCTTACCAGAAAAATTATCCTGGTAAAGTGGAATCCTTTTGAATTAAATGCGCTTTAATCCATTGAATAGTCTTCCCAAAACTTTTGAAGGTCAACGACGTAGTAATTTGCATATTGCGATCTACTCAACAATAATCGCTAAACGTGCAAATCACAGATGTCGGTCGAACTACAAAACCAGGGAAACCTGGCACAACGAAAGAAACAATTAATAAACACTACCATAAACGAAAGCAAATTGTTAAAAACATCTTAATGCCTTTGAAAATAAGTTAATCAAACATATTACCGAAAGGCGGTCAAAATATTTTTGCGTGCATACTTGTAAACAAACCACGAACTAGCGTGCATTCCACTCGCGTCTCAAAGTTATTGCATTGACTAGACTTGAAACTTTTGCATTGTTTAACTTTGTCCGTGTTCTTCAGGCGTTGCGGTTGAGGTGCAAAAAGCGGGTTATCAACTTCTTGCGGGTTCTTGCGGTATTTCTTGCGGGTGCAATATTTTTGAGCTGTACTGTAATTTCAGGACGAGCGCATTTGATAATTATCTTTCTAGTTTATCTTTTCTTGGGGTAATGTATAAGTGCAACGAATTTTCGAATTCGTGTTTTCGAAAATTCGTTTCGAAACGTCAGGCTAATCGAAATTTTGATGAACTTTCGCGCGAAATTTCGAACGTAATAAAGAACGAAATTCGCTTGCATTACTTTTGCGCGCCGTATTGCATAATTAAGGCGACTAGACTAGAGTGTAGAACGATCGATCTACAAAAAAAAAAGGGTTTGGCTTGCTGAGCTACCACTTTGCCAGATCGTTTAAACGGGCAAGCAAAAATTTCTAACGATCTGCCAAACCGTTTAAACGGTTTTCAAAATCGTTTAAATGGATAGCAAACGGTTTAGATCGTTTAACGATTAACCGTTAGTGTACGTTTTCCCGTGTGTGGTCACATATTACCAAGATCTTGGCAAGATC